>CM075981.1:62900746-63026082 GCA_038087875.1 Malacoraja senta | reverse complement strand
GCCCAGAGTAGGGTAATCAAGAGTCAGAGGACATAGGTTTAAGGTGAGGGGGAAAAGATTTAATAGGAATCTGAGGGGTAACTTTTTTACACAAAGGGTAACGAGTGTATGGAACGAGCTGCCAGAGGAGGTAGTTGAGGCAGGTACTATTGCAACGTTTAGGAAACATTTACACAGGTACATGGATAGGGCAGATTTAGAGGGATATGGGCCAAACGCGTGGGACTAGTATAGATCGGACATGTTGGTTGGTGTGGGCAAGTTGGGCCGATGGACCTGTTTCCACAATGTATGACTCTATCTTTGAAGACAGACTCCTGGTCAAGACTTACTCCAGGCTCCTCAGCACCTTGTTTACACGCAGGGCGTTTGCAATTTCCTTTGCGCCGTTCAAGCTGATAGAATTCTCTCGCAGACTGGAAATGGAAACACAGTTTAATAAAACTAAAAATTACTCCTCCCTTTCCCCTCGCAGTCGCGGAGTTACACAGCAAGAAACAGGCCCTTTGGTCCTTCCAGCCTGTGCCAGCCATCAAGCAACCATCTGCACCAATCCTACAGCAATCTCCTTTTATACTTCTCTCACTCCCATTAACTCCCCCCGGACTCGACCACTCACTAATTTACACCAGCCAATGAACCGACAGATCTGTTTGTCCATGGGATCTGGGAGAACAAGCAAACCCATCGTAGACAGTACCAGAGGTGAGGGCTGAAGGAATATTTACTGAACCCCCACTCTCCTGGTTTGTGTATTGCACGCCACACACTTTGCTCCTGGCAACAGCCACACGGAGCATCCCCCAACACTACACCAGGCACTCTGCCACAGCCAGCCACGTCAGGTCACTTCCACCGGCCCATGCACAAGGGAGGGGGCGGGGAGCAGGAGTCCCCAACAGGAGCACCAGGGGCTGGAGTCTTACTTCAGGTCGGTTAGGCCTTCATTGAGTGTGAGAGCTGCAGTCAGGGCGGTGGCACCGTTGTTACTGATGGAGTTACTCTGGAGACTGGAGGAAGGAAGAACACACGAGTCAAGCCTGGTCGATCGATGTTAGTTACACAATAATCAATTAACGCATGGATATTCAGGGAGAGGAGGGATCGGGATCACGTGCAGACGAGGTTAGTTTATCTTGACATCATGTTCGGTACGAAGATTGTGGGCCAAAGGGCAGTACTGTGCTTTGTTCTATGTTTCTGTGAAGAATTCACACAGGAAACAGACTGCTGGTCCTTGAGACACAAAGTAACTGCAGATGCTGGAATCTTCAACAAAACACAAAGTTTTGGAGGAACTCGGTGGGTCAGAAGAAGAGTCCCAACCAGAAAGGTCATCTGTCCATTCTCTTCACAGATGCCTCCTGACCCGCTGAGTTCCTCCATCACTTTGTGTTTCATTGTCTCTGAGCTCAGTCATGAAGGGCTAGAAGTTTTAATCAATCAAACAGCGAGACTGGTTGTGATGCGAAGGGGAACTGGAGGCAAGGCTCTCTGTTAAGGGCCTGTCCCACTTGGGCGTCATTTACGCGACATCATTTACGCGTCACGACGTGCACGTGGTGATGTCGGCAGTGACACGCGGTCGCGTGCGGTGCCCCAGGATTTTGCGATTCACAAAATCTTCGCGCGCCACCTGCATGATGTGCAAATGACACCCAAGTGGGACAGGCCCTTTACTCAGCATAGAGAGTAAACAAAGCAGGAAAGGTGTGCATGAGCGATAACAAGTTGACAAGTGGGATCCAAGGGGATCACAGAAAGTTCAGAGAGGTTCAGAAAAAAGGAAACAAGAGGCCAAAATGGGTAGAGAAATAAGCGTGGCAAACAGTCATGAAATAGTCTAAAATCTTCGAGAGGCACATGAAGAATAAATGGGCTGCAGGATCGGGTGAATGGAACTGAGGGAGATCTCATTATGGAGGGTCAGGTAGTCAGGTTTCGTATGTCAATCTAGAGATGGTGCTGATATTCTGGAAGGGTGGCTGGAAGTGGGGAATTTTCCTGGCACAGATAAGATGCGTCCTAGGTTGGTGAGGGGAAAAAAACAAGAGATCATGGCCATAAACTTCCAAACATGGTATCCGAGGGCTGAAAACTGTGTTACATTTATCAAGGATGTAGGGAAAAGTCCTGGAACCATGATCAGTCCTTTTAACCTGGGGCGAATGCTGGAAGCAACTATCAGGAGAGCATCAGCAGTCAGCGACTGGAATGGTTTATGAGAGAAAGCCAGGAAGGACTTGTTAAAGATTAATTGTGACTCATGAACTTGATGGCGCTTCTGATAAAGCAATACGTTAGTTGAGGGGAAATTCAGTTGATGTGGTGTATATATAGTTACAAAAGGTGTTTGATAGAGAGTTATATGGTAGGTCATTGAATATTACGGTCAGCATAGAAGGCTGGAAAATAACAGGAAACACAGAACCCGGGTCTCTGGAGCTGCACAGCAGCACCATCACATGGGGATCTCAGGAAGACTGAGATAGAGCTGGGGCAGAGGCACGGGAGAACAGGGAAACTCTTTCTCCTTCATCGCACCCTCCTCCTCCTAGAATGAACCCCCTGCCCTAACATCCAGCAGCAGATGCCGATGGGGGGCCACAGCTCAGCACTTACTTGAGTGTGGAGAGGCTTCTGTTTACTTTCAGGGCTTCAGCTATGGCACTGGCTCCAATGTCACCGATACAGTTACCGCACAGGCTGCAAAACAAGGCACAAGTGAGCACCACCATCCCACCTGGGCTCCACCACCCCACCTGGGCTCCACCATCTAACCTGGGCTCCACCACCCCACCTGGGCTCCACCAACCCACCTGAGCTCCACCAACCCACCTGAACTTCACCATCTAACCTGGGCTCCACCACCCCACTTGGGCTCCACCACCCCACCTGGGCTCCACCATCTAACCTGGGCTCCACCACCCCATCTGGGCTCCACCATCTAACCTGGGCTCCACCACCCCACCTGGGCTCCACCATCTAACCTGGGCTCCACCACCCCACCTGGGCTCCACCATCTAACATGGGCTCCACCACCCCACCTGGGCTCCACCATCCCACCTGAGCTCCACCATCCCACCTGGGCTCAGCGACTGCTGATGGAGGGAGCTGGGGGGCGGGGGGGGGGGGGGGCTGGGGTGGCTGGAGGTGATTGGGTGGTGAGGAGATGGGGAAGGGAGTGATTGGGTGGCGAGGGTTCTCGGCAGGTTGACCAAGGTGGGAGTAGCCCAGGCATTAGTGTCCTCCCAGCCTGGTGTTAGTGTTGGTGTTCAGCCCCTGGTCAGTATCAGCCGGCAACCCCGGTGCCCGCGGGTAGTTACTTGAGCTCCTTCAGGCTGTCGTTATGTTTCAGAGCGCTGGCGATCCGCTTGGCTCCTTCGTGGGTGATGGAATTCTTCTGAAGGCTGAAATGAAGAGCGAGACATTTGATTTCTGCAGTTCATTCGGAGGACCTGGTTTTAGTTTTTTAGTTTTAATTTTAGAGATATTGCATAAAATCTTGCCCTTTGGCCCACTGAGTCCACTCCAACCATCGATCAGCCATAAAACACTAGTTCTTTGTTATCCCACTTTCTTATCCACTCCCTACACACTAGGGGGGAATGTACAGAGGCCAATTAACCTACAAACCTACACGTCTTTGGGATGTGGGAGGAAACCGGTGCAACCGGAGAAAACCCATGCAGTCACAGGGAGAACGTGCAAACTCCACACAGAGCGCACCCGAGGTAAGGATCGAAGCCAGGTCCCTGGCACCACTGTGTTGCCTCACCTGGTGTTGCCAGTCACACCAGCCTTTGTTGCGTGTGTGGCTTCGGAAGGGTGGGTTACAAAGCTGCCTGGTTCCTGAGCCACTCACCATCTGGCCTCCAGGTTGGTGGCAGGGTGGGGGTTACAAAGAGGGGTGGGGGGGTTGCTTTTGTTCAGCATACCTCTCCCTGGAGGCGGGAGAACCGCTTCACGCAACCAGGAGAACCCGAGCCTGCAGCCCGCACCCGCAGGAGCAGTTCAGAGCCAGCAGCGGGAGCCACGATGTGTGACTGGACGGACACTTACTTCAGCACAGTCAGCTTGCGATTGACGTGAAGCGCTTCGGCAGTGAACTTTGCTCCCTCTTCACCCACAAAGTTATTCTGAAAGCTGCAGGGAAACAAAGCCCAGACATTAGACGTAGCAGCCGGGCCCCTGATACCTGCTCCACACCCAACGGGATGAGGTCCTATAACAAAGAGAGGGTCAAGCATTGTCTGCGGGTGAGAAACTGTCGGGTTATCAGGTCATGGATCCTTGTGAGAGGGAGAGACAGAGGCAAAGCAAACAAAAAAAAAACACGAGATGGGCCAAAGGGCCTGTTTCCTGCTCTACGATTCTGTCCTCTAGTGCTCCTGCCATGGGGAAAAGACTGACCATTCACCTTATTAATACTTGTCATGATTTTATATATCTTTGTAAGACCTCTAATTATCTGATTTATCATTTCCAATTTCTCAGCCTCCCACACTCCAGGGAAAGTAGCTCCAGCCTATCCAGTCTCTCAATAGACAATATACAGTAGACTAGAGCCAGCACCGCCATTCAATGTGATCATGGCCGATCATCCATAATCAGTACCCCGTTCTCCCCATTTCCCTTGACTCCACTATCTTTAAGAGCTCTATCTAACTCTTTCTTGAAAGCATCCAGAGAACCAGCCTCCGCCGCCCTCTGAGGCAGAGAATTCCACAGACTCACAACTCTCTGTGTGAAAAAGTATTTCCTCATCTCCATTCTAAATGGCTTACCCCTCATTCGCCTTACAACTTGAGCTCTGACAGTGGGTGCCACAGGGTGGGTGCTGATCATGACTACTGGGTGCCATGGAGTGGGTGCTGAGCCACAGATGCTCACAATCTACCTCAGTGATCTGGGAGAGGGATCTGTGTAATATTTCCAATATGCTGACGATGCTAAGCGGGGGGAAGCAGGGGCTGAACAGGCGCCAAGAGGCATGGGGGGGGGAGGGGGGGGGACTTGGACAAGCTAAGTGACTGGGCAGCAACCAAGTTGGTAGAGGATAACGGAAGATGGCGTGTTTTTATACATGGTGAGAAATGCTGGAATCTTGAGTACAACACTAAGTGTCGGAGTAACTCAGCGGGTCAGGCAGCATCTGTGGAGGGCATGGATAGGTGACGTTTAGGTGAGATTTTGTTTTAAGACAAAGAGGGCATTGCCATTTCTTGCAAGGGGTTTCAATGCAAGAATAAAGATAAATGAAAAGAAACAGGAAATGCTGGAAACATTCAGCAGGTCAGGCAGAATTTGTATAACATAGAACACAGAACAGTGCAACACAGGGACAGGCCCTTTGGCCCACAATCCCTCAGTCAGGGCTGCGCAGGCTATCTGGCAACACAAACCACACCCCGTACATGAGACAGAGAGCTCAGCCACACACAGGAAGCTGCACTAACTGAGCACATCATTCATTCTTCCTCAGGCCCGTCCCCACTCTCCCATCTTCCCAGCCCTCCCTTCTTCCTCCCCTACCCTCCATGCCCACAGAGACACTGAGTCGCTGCCCACTGGGTCCCTCCCCAATGAGTCACTTACTTCAGCGAGACGAGGCCCTGGTTTATCTTCAAGGCATCGGCAAATGCTTTGGCTCCTTTGGGGCCTATTGAGTTGCTCCGGAGGCTGTGGGGGAACAGAGAGCAGTTGAGGCGTGGTGGAAGGGGAGGGAAGTGGCAGAACACACAGTGGTAGAAGTACTCACTCCAAGGCAGACAGGGTGCGGTTCACCATCAGCGAACGAGCGATTGCCTTTGCCCCCTTGTTGCTGATCAGGTTTTCAGCCAAGCTGCTCAAAACAACATCCAGAGGTCGGGTTAGAGCAAGCACGCTGGCACCCTGCAAAGCAGAGACCAGGCAACACCCATTCCAGCCCAGTGCCAGTGCACACAGCTATGTGAGACCAGTGGCACTGACCTGCATCCTCCCAACCAGTGCCACTGGCCTGCTCCATGCCAGTGCAGTGCCACACTCTACTGCCTGTGCCCACAGCCGCCCCAGCCCAGTGCCCATGCCCAATGCCTACACACTCTACCATCCCAACACTGGTGACATTACCTAGCTTTCTCCCAGCCCAGTGCCAACTTCCATCACCCCCCAAATCCCGTGCACTGCCCACTGCCAGCCCATCCCCGCAGGGGGAGTTGGCGTAGAAGTTTTACTAAGGATAACATGGTCAGGCTGTATAAGAAGCACACTCCTGAAGGCTGACCATTACTGGAAGCGCCAACTATTGTCCCACTCGTGTTTGAGATATTTTGATTGCATTTTCTATTCTTAAACCGACGCTGAGGGCCCCCTTGTGTTGGCTGTGGCGACCTAGACCCAGGCATGAGTGCACACTAGCTGCAGAAGAAGAGCCCCGACCCATCCAGAGATGCTGCCTGCTTGTGTGTTTTACTCTTGTTGCTGGGATGTTGCAACAGCAGGAATGACTGAAGGTGCCCCAGGCTGCTACCCTACACAGGAAGGCATTAAGAGACGGACATACCTAATCCTTCTGATCTGGCAGTCCTTGGCACTCAGCAGGCTCCCCAGTAGATCCATTACGTTGTCCTTGAACTGGTTGTTTTCCAACCTTTATGAAATAAATTAAATCACTGAGAAGCACTCCTGGCTCCATGAGTGACGGAAAGGAACCGAACGCTTGGAGAGGTGGCAATTACTGTACGGAGAAGTTACATGTGGGTGTGTCGGCCATGTGCCAACTATACTAACCTCATTGCTCAGGCTTGGTCAGTAACTTCTGGATCATTTGCTGGTCGTAATACCTCGATGAGAGAGTGTCCACCTCCCCACTCCACCCCCTCAGCCTGTGCATTCCCCATTCCAACCACCCCTATGTGAAAAATCACCTTTAACCTAACACCATTGATTATGGAAGTTCTTCACTCAATACCCTGTTCCAGGCCTCTTGTAATTTTATACGGCCCAACCAAGTCCCCCTCAGCCTTCTTTGTCATGTGGAAAACAAACCGAATCTACCCAGTCTCTTCTCATCATTGAGTCATTCCACCTCCTGGAGAATTTCCGCTGCACTCAGCCATGGCCTTCCTATTGTGTGGTGACCAGAATTGCACACAGACCTCTAGCTGTGGCCAGCCCAATGTTTCCGCACTCATCCCATCACTTCCCCTGCTCTTACATTCTATGTCCCGCTAATGAAGGCGTGTCCCATCTGCCTTCCTTACTACCTAATAGGTTTAATATTGTCATGTGTACTGAGGTACAATTAAAAGCTTTGTTTTGCATGTTATCCAAACAAATTAGATAATACTATACACAAACACAATCAAGTCAAATTCAAGTACAATAGGTAGAGCAAAGGAGAAGGTACAGAATGTAGAACATAGTTCTCAGCATTGTAGCACATCAGTTTCATTGCTAAAATCCAACATCCGCAATGGGAAGAGGTGAATCGGACATTACCCTGGCCTATGGAAAACCTTGGATGTTCCCCTCGGACCAACTATTCATCATGTCTTTCCTAGCCTTTCAGTCCTTCCATTTACACCACCTCCTGTTTTCTGGATTAAACTCTATCTGCCATTGCTCTGCCCATCTCACCAACCATTGTGCCTCCTCACTACTCTCCTCATGTTCAACACTGCCGCCTGCGTACTTATGAATCATCTCTTCAATATTCACATCCAGACATTAATGTTTATATTACACAGCAAAGGTCTCAGATCAATTCCTCAGTATACCACTGCTCACAGGCTTCCAATCTTAAAAGCAATCCTCCCCAAATAACTCTCTGCTTCCTATTGTCAAACCAAATTTTTGATCCAATTTGCCAACCTGCCCTTGATTCCATGGGTGTAACCTTTTGGACCAGCTTTCCACGTGGGACTTTGTCAAAGGCTTTACTGTCCAATGGTTTATGCACCTATAGACACACTTACTCACCTCCTCCAAAAATCTATCAAATTACTCAGCCAGGATTCCAGTCAATAAAGTAATGCTAACTATCCCTAATTCACCCCTGCCTCTCTGAGCAGATTAATCCCATTTCTCAGAATTGTATCCAATATTTCCATTCCACTGATGTCTCAATCACTGGCCTGAACCAACCTGGCTTATCCCAGCTGCCCTCTTGAAAAGGGGTTAGGGACACGAGAGTTTCAGACTCGCAATTATCTGAACTCGCAAGGTTCTTTTATCTGCATATTTTCAAACAGAAAGGTCTTTTTAATAGCACTTATTTTTGTTAGAGCAAGCCAAAAATTCAAAAAGCTATATATTACATTGTTTAATAGAGTTTTGTTGCACAAGTATCAAAATCAATCACCACCCACAGTGAAACTATCAGCTGTGTTCTTAGAGACAATGGTGCCTGATCACTGCGGGGTGGCTACGTGCAAACTATTTTCTCCAAGACAGCTTGTCAATTTCCAAAGTAACTTTTAAGTGGTTCTCTAGTTGAGCCGATTGAAATCACATTATAACCAATGGCCTGTGCAACAACCTTTCCGTCAGATCCTCACAGTACAGCACTCCTTCATTGAGACCTCCGCAATACAACAATCCTTCAGTGAGACCTCCGCAGTACAACATTCCTTCAGTCAAAAAGCTCCGCAGTACAACACAATAGACAATAGACAATAGGTGCAGGAGTAGGCCATTTGGCCCTTCGAGCCAGCACTGCCATTCAATGTGATCATGGCCGATCATCCCCAATCAGTACCCCGTTCCTGCCTTCTCCCCATATCCCCTGACTCCGCTATTTTTAAGAGCCCTATCTAAATCTCTCTTGAAAGCATCCAGAGAACCTGCCTCCACCGCCCTCTGAGGCAGAGAATTCCACAGACACACCACTCTCTGTGAGAAAAAGTGTTTCCTCGTCTCCGTTCTAAATGGCTTACTCCTTATTCTTAAACTGTGGCCCCTGGTTCTGGACTCCCCCAACATCGGGAACATGTTTCCTGCCTCTAGTGTGTCCAAGCCCTTAACAATCTTATATGTTTCAATGAGATCCCCTCTCATCCTTCTAAACTCCAGAGTCTACAAGCTCCAGAGTGTACAAGAGTGTACAACGCTCCTTCAATGAGACCTTCACAGTACAACATTCCTTCAGTGAGACCTCTACAGTACAACACTCCTTCAGTCAAAAACCTCCACAGTACAACACTTCTTCAGTCATAACTGAGAGGGTTTACTGGAATGCAGCCTGGATTAGAGGGTATTAGCTATAAGGAGAAGTTGAATAAACTTGGATTGTTTTCTCTGGAGCATCAGAGGCTGTGTGGAGACTTGATAGACGGATATACAATTATAAGCCACATTGATATGGTAGACAGTCACAACCTTTTTCCCAAGGTGGAAATATCAAAGACTAGAGGGCAAGGAAAAAGGGAGATGTTTAAAGGAGATGTGCAGGGCAAGTTTTCTTACACAGAGGGTGGTGGGTGCCTGGAATGCACTGCCAAAGGTGGTGGTGGAGGCAGATATGATAGTGGTGTTGAAGAGGTTTTTAGATAGGCAGATGGATATGCAGGGAATGGAGGGATCACGCATAAGCAGAAGGGATTACTTCAGGCTGTGCAGCATTCCCTCTGTACAGTACCCCTGACAGTGCAGCAGTCTGTTTCTCCAGTTACTCAGAGCAGAGAGGTGCTGGAGTAACTCATCAAGTCAGGCAGCATCTCTGGAGAACATGGATAGTCAAGTGACGTTTTGGGATGGGACTCTTCTTCAGACTTTGTGTCCTTTTGTATAAACCAGCATCTGCCGTTCCTTGTTTCTACATATAACATAGAACAGTACTGCCCAAGAACAGGCCTTTCAGCCCACATTGTTTTTGCTGAACATGATGCCAAAGCCAACTGCTATTTGCCTGTACATGATCCATATCCCTCTATTCCCTGCATATCTATGTGCCTATTCAAAAGCTTGTTAAACGTCAGTATTGCACCTGCCTCCACCACCGCCCCCGGCAGCATTTTCCAGGCCCCCACCACTCTCTGTTTAAAAGCCTGTACCTGAGGTTGTGGCAGTAGAGGAGGCGGGGGAGCAAGCTCTTGAAGATGTTGTAGCTGAGGCAGTTGGAGAGGTTGGTCTCCTCCATGCACTCCTCAGAGACCTGCAGGAGGTAGGCGAGAGCCGAGCAGTTGACAGGCGTGAGTTTCCCGGCCAGGCTGCCGGCCCGCAGCGCATCCGCCACCCCTTTGGCGATGTCGGTGTGCCGCAGCTCGTGCAGGCAGTGCATGAGGTTGACGGTCCTGGAGGAGATGACATAGTCGGTGTTGAGGCAGCCTTGCAGGTGATGCGCCGCCTGGGTGCGGTAGCTGTGGTGCTCGTCCTTGGTGAGGAGCAGGCCCTGCAACAACCTGTTCACCTCCGGTGAGAGGAGGCCCGAGAGGAAGCGCACAAAGATGTCCAGGTGACCGTCCTCTGACTGCAGCGACTTGCTCACCGCGTTCTTAAAGTGATTGTGGAAGCCGATCTTGGGCCAAGACATAGTGCTCTCAGTGAAGAGGTCAAAGATGGCCCTTTTGGCAGCTGTGTAATAGTAGGTGGCAGCCAGGTACTCCTGCAAGGTGTTGTGTGTAAAATTGTAAACTGTACAGATATTGGATTCATCCTTGGCAAAGATCTTAGTGCACAAGCTTCCCTGTAGTGATGAGAGGTCAATTCCATGGGCCTTCATGTCCTGCTCATAAAAAACAAACTTGCGTTTGATTAACCCATAAAATGCCAGCCTGCTCAAGCTAGCAATCAGTTTCTTGTTGTTGCTGAAGGCTTGTTCAATCTTCAGTGGCTCCTGCTCCTTTTCCTGCCAATCCCCATTGAGAATCATTTTGAAGAAATAGGTGTAGATTTCAGTCATAGTCTGGGGGAAGTTGCCGGCCTTGTGACCATCAATGTTGGTTCTGAGGTAGTATGCGATGGAGAGGCCAATCATCTTAGAGAAGGAAGGCACGGAGCACATGATATACAGTGACTTATGGGCCTTTATGTGCGAAAAGACCCGCGTAGCTATGGACCTTTCTTCAAAGACTGTCCCCAAGAATTCTTTCATCTCACCTTCCTCGAAGCCCCTGAGTTCCGTCATTCTGTTCACGAGCCCGGCTGGGATCTGGCTGGCAGCGCTAGGACGTGAGGTGATCCAGACCGTTGCCTGGGAGAAGATGTTGCCGCGTATTATGTTGGTGATCAGGTTGTCAATTTGGATGTCTTTCTTCGGGTCAGTGCAGATCTGGGAGTTTGAGAACTCCAGTGGATACCTGAACTCGTCCAACCCATCGAAGACCAGCACCACCTTTGCCGACCCGTTCAGAATATGGTTGGTTTCGGCAATGTGGGGAAAGGTCAACTTGACCAACTTTTCCGCTGATATCCTTTCAAAGGTGTTGAGCTCTCGAAACATGAAGGGGAATATGAAGGTGACGTCTCTGTACAACTCTCCCTTCAACCACTTGTACACCAGGATCTTTACCAACGTACTCTTACCGATTCCAGCCACTCCAACAGTCACCGAAATCCGTGGGGGGATACTGACTTTCGACAGGGGGAGGAAGAGGCGGTCCAGAGGCGTGTGTCTTGAGCTGCTACTCATACCTCTGATGGCCTCTATCTGCATGACATCATGCTCCTTCTGTTGGATGTCCGTCAGCCCGTCGATCAGCAGCAGGTTTGTCAGTCGGTCCAGGGACGGCTTTGCACACATCGCCGTGATTTCATTCCCACTTCCAAACCTGCTGTGTAGGACCTCCATGTGCTTCTGTATCATTGGCTCTTTATACAAGAACAAAAGAGATTGAGATGAGGTTCAGGTTTACTATTGGCACATGTATTGAGGTACAGTGAAAAGTTTCGTTTTGCACGCTATCCAAACAGATCAGATAATAGTACACATAAATACAATCAAGTCAAACTCAAGTACAATAGGCAGAGCAAAGAAAAAGGTATAGGGTGCAGAATACAGTTCAGGGCATTTTTGCGCATCAGTTCCATACACTGTGGATTGAACAACACAAGAAAATAAGAAGGTATCGTTTCAAGGCAAGAGACTGGTGACACAAACCCGAGATGTAAGTAAAACACAGAATGCTGGACTAACTCAGCTGGTCCTGGAAAATCTGTGAAGAAAATGGTCAGGTGACGTTACAGGTCCGATATTCCCAGCCTGAAACATTGCATATCTATTTCCCGACCTGCAAAGTCGCCTGTCCATTCTCTCCACAGGTGCTGCCTGATCCACTGTTCCTCCAGCACTTGTGTTTGGCTCAGGATTCCAGCATCTGCAGATCCTTGTGTCTCCAGTTATGTAGGGATTTCTTTCTGCAGAGGTAGTGAACCTCTAGAACTCTGTCCCAGAGAGCGCTGGATCCTAGCTCAATAGAAATATGTAAAGATGAGGCAGATATACAGTATTTTCGAAGGATTGGGAGATTGAGGACTATGGGGATTTGGTGCGGAGGATTTGAGGTCAGACTAAATGGTGGAACAGGCTCGAGAGGCCAAGCTCTTTTTTTAAAACCAACGCCAGTGACCAACCAGCCACAATCACAAGCATGCTGGTTCTTTCTTTCTGCCAGTGATTTATACTGCAGTCCAATTAACCCCAGCTTGTGGAGTTGCAGATCTGTTCAGTTTAGTTTATTGTCACGTGTACCGATGTACAGTGAAAACCTTTTGTTGACTGAACTGACTGATCAGAACTGACTGACTGATTAGGCTGGGTAGGCAGTTAGGAGGAAGAAGCAGAGAAGAAGATAAAGGAGGAAAGGAAGAGGGGCAACCAGCTTTGTTCTGCTTCTGGGAGGGGGGGGGGGGGGGAGATGAGCCTGAGATCTCCTTTCACAGAAGACACAAAGAGCTGCAGTAACTCAGAGGGGTCAGATACCATCTCTGGAGAAAAGGAATAGGTGATGTTTCAGGTTGACACCCTTCTTCAGACTGAGCCCTGAGGCCCCAGGAGGTCTGAGGAAATGGGAGTAAACAGTTCACATGAAATGTAAACATCTCACCATAGAATGTAATTAAAAGATAGAGCTGTGAGTTAGTGGTCTCTATGAAGGTCTGCAAGGACTCAGAGGCTGTGCTTCCTTTCCCAGCGAGGACATCGATCACTGCCTTTGCCTTGTCTGATGGGGCGGTCAGTTCCTGAATCTGATTGACTTCTTCAGTGCTCATCAGATCCTGCCTCTTCATGTAGTGAATTATCGTCTCCAGAAAGGGCCCACTGATGGATTTAACCAGGTGCTTCCGATACCTGTTGATCCAAATACCTGGAAGGCAGACAAGGTACAACTGGGATTGAAAATCCAGATTCACCTCCCATACTCCATATAAAGTTCAACAAGATTAACTACAACCATTTGTGTTACCAGAACACCTTAACATAGCAAAACATCCCAAGGTCTTTCATAGGAGCGTTATCAAACCAACTGTGCCCCCCCAAGCCACATAAGGATATTGGAGTGATGGCCAAAGGCTTGGTGACGATGTAGGTGTGAAGAACATTGTAAAGAGAGAGGCAGCAGGCGAGGAGGGCTGAGTGCCCAGTACAGCCATTAATTCCGGCTCGTATCTGGGGACAGAGAGTGCCGCACTGAGATCCAGGAGTGTGGTAGGCAGGAGGAGATTGCAGGGAAAGGAGTGGATCGAACAACCATAGCTGGAATCATGTCTCTAATGAGATCAAAACACAAAGTGCTGGAGGAACTCAGCGGGTCTGGCAGCATCTGGGGAGGGAAAGACAGGCAATGCTTCTGGCCGGAACCCTTCTTCAGACTCTGACAAGCGACGTTTCTTGTGCCTCCATGTATCTCATGACATCACACACCAGGACTCAGTGACTATAATAGGAGTTTCACTTTAATGCCTGTCAGCCACAGAGCACAAGGACGAGTCATGGCATGACATCCAATACTAGACTACAGTAGGTGTCAGGACGCACAGACAGGGACAGTCAGATATGTGCACTCAAAACCACAAAGGACTAAATTCAGACAGGTCTGGTCTCTCAGTTTGCATCAGTGTTCATTTCCAGCTAATGCTTGCTCAAACTGTCAGCTTCCTCAGTGGGCATCACTCTCTCCTCTCACAACTGACTCCACAGGCTCGAGAATAGTACCTCTGTCCAGAACTGAGCGGGTCACGGTACCAGAGGTGCTGCGATTCTGGAGTGGCATTAAAGTGAAGTCCATCAATATGATCGCAATTCATTACCCCTATACTGTAACTAGATGAGATCCTAGTGTCCCAGCAGTGTAACATGAGTCAATTCATTCACAGTTCCCAGGGCTTTACCTCCACTGCCCAGTACATGGGGGTTTCACCACACATTGCTCAACTTTCCCATGAACAATTCCTGACAGCAGCCCTAATAATTACCAACAATTACCAGTCTGATAAAGGGTCCCAACGTGATATGTTGCCTATCCATTCCCTCCACGGATTCCCGCCAGACCCGCTGAGCTCCTCCAGCACTTTGTGTTCTGTTCAAGGTTCCAACATCTGCAGTTCCTTGTATCACCAATTATCTTTTACTGGTTTCACCTATGATTCTTCCTTTCCTACCTCTCCAACCTACAGCCACCACCTGCATTGAATAACCAAGTTATATTATCAACTGACTTATTCTGCTCCTTTTGCTAATTGATACACCAGTGCCCAAGACTCTCCACACAATTCAGACAACGAGTCTGGTGATCAGGTTATGGCTCCCTCTTGCACTAGAATGTCACTTGGTTTATCAAACAATGCATTCAAGATGTGGTCTGACCAGAGCCATGAATAGCTTGATCGTGACTTTCCCTGACTTGAACTCTGCAGTATTTCAGTGTGATTTACAGTACCACCAGTTCCTCTGGTTGCTGCAGTGCATTGGTTCAGATGCATCCTGTAACATTGGTTCCAATGTTATTGGAAAGGGGTTAAAATTCTCCCAGTATCTCAGCCAACATTTCCCACTGCCCTCACCCACTTACTGCTGTTTGCATCTTGCAGTGTGCAAGTCATCTCCCTTGCTGCTTGCCTTAAAACCAGTAACCACATCTTCAGAAACGCAATGGCTGCAAAGGCTCTGTGAAGCCTGAGGATGTGGTAAGCCTTTGTACAGATGGAAATGTGTTCTCGTTAACATCAATTCTCGCCTCTGCTATTCAGTTACCACTGGGAGGTCGCTGGGTTTTTGAGGACGAAGTAGGGAGAATATTTGACAATGATTTTGTGGGATTGTACATATTGCAGGCCAGGGCAACATGTACTGCCCAAACCTAACTCCTGGAGTGACGGGCACCTGCTGGGGTGACGGGCAACCTCGATGCCACAGTCGGTGTGGTGAAGACCAATGTCGTCTGGTACAACTGTGGCTTTACTGGGCTCTTTCAAGGCACATGTAAAATCAACCACATTGTTGAGGGACTGGAGAGAGATGGGCAAGATGGCAGACACAAGGAACTGCAGATGCTGGAATCCTGCGTAAAACACAAAGTGCTGCAGTAACTTAGCGGGTTCCGGCAACGTTTCTGGAGAAGTCTGAAGAGCAGTCCCGACCGGAAAAGTCGCCTATCCATGTCCTCCAGAGATGCTGCCGGACCTGCTGAGTTACTCTTGCACTTTGTGTTCCGGTTAAGATGGCAGATATTCTCCGTTGGGTAGTGTACCATGTGGGTTTGATGGTCAGCGTTACTGCAGTGAACTTGACAGCAGACATACCTTCCATCGTGTCACATAGGCTGCGGCTTGGGGATATGCAGATGGCTTCTTCCAATGTCATGTAACGTCATCGGTCAACCTTCGTGCTGCTGCTTCTGGTTTGGACAATGTTGACCCTTCCCTGGCACCAGCTCCAACACAGACCATCCGGGAATCACTTGATGTCACAATCTGCACCGCGCTGTCCACAGCTGCCATTCAGCTCACCCTTTCTCCATGCTGCTGCAAGACAATGCCAGGTTTTAATTCAATGCACAAAACCATGTCACTTCAGGGTGATTTGTATGATTTTCTTCGAGATCAAGCCGTCATCTCTTCTTCGATAACTGTCAGAGGGGCCAAAGCAAAGCAATTAATTAACAATCCAGAACTTTGTATCACGCTGAAATATTAACTGTTTTCCTTTCCACAGGTGGTGCCTAGCCTGCTAAATTCTACTAGCATTCTGTACATTTATACATCACTTATACAACAAAAAGCC
This sequence comes from Malacoraja senta, assembly GCA_038087875.1. Classification (NCBI taxonomy): domain Eukaryota; kingdom Metazoa; phylum Chordata; class Chondrichthyes; order Rajiformes; family Rajidae; genus Malacoraja; species Malacoraja senta. Next base: position 63,009,878 of record CM075981.1, on the reverse strand, counting down.
AGTTGTGCACGGCAAGACTTAATGTTCTTTTTAGTGAGCAAAACACAAAGTCAGACACCATCTATGGAGGGAATGCACAGGAGACGTGTTGGATCTGGACCCTTCTTCGGATGGACCCGAAACCTTGTCTGTCCATTCCCTCCACGGACACTGCCTGCCCATCTAAGTTCCTCCAACTCTTGGTATTTTGCTAAAGATTCCAGCATCTGCAATTCCTTGTGTCTTCTCTTTAGTGATATTGGTTAAGGACTAATTGATGTCAGGCCATTGGGGAGATCTCCTCAGCTTCTCAGACAGTGCTGAGCAACACCTGCGGTGTGCAGGAGTTGAGAGGCAGGAAGCCTCTTCATGAAGTGACCGGCTTAACCCTCGTTATTAATAAATACCAATCACATCACTCATCACCTTGATTTTACTTTACCTTACCTAAACTCTTCTTTTAAATTCAACAATCATAAATGTTAAAAACATTCTTTTAAACTCAAGAGTATGAGGGCTTATTCTGCCTAATACTAAAAAAAAGCTTGGCTGCCTCAAGAATCAATCCTCACTACATTCCCTCCATTACAAGCACGTCGGTCCTTGTGTTGGGGGGGCCACACCTTTGCTCAAGATTCAAGCCATGGTCTCACCAGAGCACTGTACAATTGGAGCAAAATGTCTCTGCTGTGACACAAGGAACCGCAGATGCTGGAACCAGCATAATCAAGGACGAATCTCACCCCGGTCACCTCCCCGCTCCCATAAGGCGAGAGGTACAGAAGTGTGAAAACACACACCTCCAGTTTCAGGGACAGTTTCTTTCCAGCTGTCATCAGGCAACTGAATCATCCTATCAACTACTAGAGATCGTCCCTGAGCTACCATCTACCTCACTGCAGACCCTCAGACTAATTTTAAGCGGACTTTACTGGACATTTATCTTGCACTAAATGTTATTCACTTCATCATAAATCTGTAGTGTGGATGGTTTCATGTAGTCACCCAGAGACTATACAATAGTAATCATGTATAGTCTTTCCGCTGACTGGTTAGCACGCAACAAAAGCTTTTCACAGTACCTTGGTACACGTGACAATAAACCAAACTAAACTAATCTTAAATGAATCTCAAAGTGCTGGAGGACTCAGCGGGCCAGGTGGCCTTCCTTCCACAGAGGCTGTCTGGTTCACTGAGTTCTTCCTGCAGTGTTTGATTGTCTCTGCTCAATCCCTTTTTGCAATAAAGGCCAACGCACAGTTTGTCTTGAGATTGTTCGCTGAACCTGCACATTAACATCCTGTGATTCATGGGCTCTGCATCCGCAGAACTGGCCAGGAATTGATTCTCCCTGCCGCAATGACATGAGGGGGATTGATCCTTTTCCAATTTCTACCAATTCTCGGACTCCCACAGTTACGTTGTCTACACTTCCGTCCACATGAATCCTTTAAGAACTCTGTTTCAGTTTTGTATTCTCTCATTTCTTAGATAAGGTGACCACAACAGTACACAATCCTTTAGGAATGGTCACTCAAGTAACCTACAGTATCTGACCTCAGTGGTCACCTTGCACCCCTCCCGCAATAAAGGCCAACATGTTGTTTGCCTTCCAATGCTTGCTGTATCTGCATGTCAACTTTCATTGATGCATGTACAAGGACATCAGAACCCCTTAACACCAATATCTTTCAATCAATAAGCTGGAAAGAGTGCAGAGAGATGATTTACGTAGATGTTGCCAGCACTTGAGGGCCGGATCTGTAGAGAATGGTTTGGCAGGCTGTGACTTAATTCCCTGGAGGCTAAGTCGTGATCTTTTCGAAGCGTTTAAGATCATGAAGGAACTAGACAAGGTGAATGCACATAGTCTTTTATCCAGAGTAGGAGAGTCAAGAACCAGAGGACATAGGTTTAAGCTGAGAGTGGTAACATTTAATTGGAACCTAGGGGGCAACTTTTTCAATCAGAAAGTAGTGAGCTGCCAGAGGAGGTAGTTGTGGCAGGTACTGTAACAGCATTTTAAAGACACTTGGACAGGTACATGGATAGGAAATATTTACAGGGATAGGGGCCAAACGCAGGCAAATAGGACATCTTGATTGGCCTGGACGAGTTGGGCCGAAGGGCCTGTTTCCTTGCTTTAGAAACTCTATGACTCTCACAGTTTGGCAGGTATACCACTGTTCCATCCTCGATGTTCCCACCCATTCTTTAAACCTACCGATATCCACCTGAAGCCTCACTGCATCCATCTCCTAACACACACAGCCTTCCTGTGTGGTATTTCAAGAAACTGAATATATTACACTTGGACCCTCGTCTTATTGGTGAACAGCTGCACCCCAGCATTGATCCCTGCAGCACCCACTCGTCACAGCCTCCCAACACAAAACACCCCTTTGTTCCTATTCTGTGTTTACCAAAGGTTACCTAATCCTCAATCTATGCCAGTATATTGGTGTTGGTTTATTATTGTCAAGTGTACCGAGATACAGCGAAAAACCCTGTTTGCATGCAATCCAGTCAAATCATACCATACATGAGTACATCGGGCAGTGCAAAGGAGAAAAGAAACTGTGTGCAGAGTATCGTGTTACATCTACTGAGAAAGTGCAGATTAAAAAGTGTAATTGCTACAACATGGTAGATTGGCAGATCGGAAATTCATCCATAGCACACGAAAAGTCAACCCTAACCCTAGGTCGGTTCGGGAGACTGATAACAGTGGGGAAGAAGCTGTCCTTGCGTTATTGCCACTTATTGTATCTGACTTTGTAGACCGTCAGAGCATGCAAGCCTTGCCACAATCGACAGGTGTCTGTGTGGTTGGTCTGGAACTCTAGCTTGATCTGGAGTTGTCTCTTGGTGTCCCTGGTCAAGATCATACCTGGATTCGCTGAGCATATCAGGATCACCAGACTTGAACTTCCCTAGGGAGTGGACCTCTTGGTTCAGCCATGATTTCCAGATGGGGAATCCTCGGATTGAGTTCTTTGGCACGCAATCATCTACACACTTGCCCCAATATTCTATGCTCTATCTCTTACATGGCACATTATCGAAGGCAGTCAATCTCTACAGTTCCAAATGCACCACATCCATTATTTCCCTTTTATTTCTTCCACCATTTAGAACATAGAATATATTGAAGGAAGAAAGTAAAGGCCCTTCATCTAACAATGTATGTGCTGAACATGATGCCAAATTAAAATAATCTGCTTTGCCTGCGCATGAACCATATCCCTCCATTCACTGCATATCCAAAAGCCTCTTAAATGCCACAATCACATCTACCTCCAACACCATCCCTGACAGCCGTTGCAAGCACCCACCACTTTCTGTAAAAAAAACTTTACCTGCATAAGTCCTTTAGAGTTTGCCCCTCTCATCTTAAGCAATGCCCTTTAATTTAGACATTTCCACCCTGGGAAAAAAGGCTCTGTCTGTCTGCCTCTCATAATTTTATATGTTTCTAATCAGAGACCTCAGGAAAAAATGATTTGGCCAATTGGGTTAAGGAACTCAGGAAGAACAAGGATGGATCACGATCACATGGAGGATTATTAGTTACTGTGTGATTATCCTTTTGTGCTGTTGTCGATGTGGAAATTTGATAGGGGGATTCAAATAGGAAGGCATAACGTCATGGAGTGTGGCAACAGACCATTCAGCCCATCTGTGCTGATAAGCACGCAATCTATACCAATCCCTCTCACACCCATCGGTATCCCACCGATTATTTTTCCACCCACCTGCCTTAGGGGCAGCTTGAAGCAGACAATTAACCTATCAATTAGAAGTCTTTGGCACATGGGAGAAACCCAAAGGGAAAACCCAGGTGAGGACAGGAAGAATGTGCAAACCTCACACAAATGGCACCAGAGGTCAGGATCAAATATGGGTCACTGAAGTTGTGCCACCTTGACTTATTTCCCTTATTGCCCTTCCCTTATTTCCAAACCTGTAAATCTCAAAGACATTAAGCAGAAGTTATAAATCTGCACCAACACAAAACACCAGATGTTCTCAGGCAAACAAATAATACTCTTAAAACGTGGATACATTCAAATTTCTTTTGGAATCACTGACTGAATTTCATTGGCTCTAAATATTTCAACATTACTAAAATGGTTTGTATTAAACACTGCACACATTTGGGGTCATGAACAAGTCTCTAATTAACGCTCTGTGCCCGGAAACCATGAAACCACATGCGTGCTGTTTCAGGGCCTTGCAGACACACTCTGCGTGGGATATCTGCCATCAGATCAGCCACCAACTCCCTCCATTTCTGCACCGGCCTGTCGCTAAATTGTTAATGTAGAATATAAAATGACTTCCATTCCTCCCGTTCATTCAAATCATCTATGGTCCCTACAGCATTGCACTAAATATATTGAGCACTCCATCAGGCATGGCACAGGTTAGGTTCAGAGCTTCTGCTACCCAATGAAAAACATGGAGGTTGCACCTTTCATACGGTGAGGACACCTCAAAGTATATAGTCATAGAGTGATACCGTTTGGAAAGAGGCCCTTCAGCCCAACTTGCCCACGCCAGCCAACATGTCCTGGCTACACTAGTCCTACCTGCCTGTGCTTGGTCCATACCCCTACAAACTTGTCCTATCCATGTACCTGTCTAACTTTCTTAAACGATGGGATAGTCCCAGCCTCAACTACTACCTCTGGCAGCTTGTTCCATACACCCACCACCCTTTGTGTGAAGAAGTTATCTTCAAGGGACCATGCACCTGTACTCCTAGATCCCTCTGCTCTACAACACTCCCCAGAGGCCTACCATTTACTGTGCAAGTCCTGCCCTTGTTAGACATCCCAAAATGCAACACCTCGCATTTGTCTGTATTAAATTCCATCAACCATTCCTCAGCCCATCTGGCCAATCAATCAAGATCCTACTGCAATCTTTCACAACCATCTTCACTATCTGCAAAACCACCCACTTTTGTATCATCAGCAAACTTGCTAATCTAGCCCTGTATGTTCTCCTCCAAATCATTCATGTAGATGACAAACAGTAATGGGCCCAGCACCAAACCCTGAGGCACATCACTTGTCACAGGCCTCCAGTCCGAGAAGCAACCTTCCACCATCACCCTCTGCTTCCTTCCACAAAGCTAATTTGCTATCCATTCAGCTATCTCTCCTTCGATCCCATGCAATCTAACTTTCCCACGTACAAAACCATGCTGACTATTCCTAATCAACCCTTGCCCATCCAAATGCCTGTTAAACCTATCCCTCAGAATACTCTCTAGTAACTTTCCAACTACAGATGTTAAGCTTAAGCTGGATTTACGAAGGGGAAATCATGCTTGACTCATCTTCTGGAATTTTTTGAAGATGTAACTAGGAAAATGGACAAGGGAGGGCCAGTGGATGTAGTGTACCTGGACTTTCAGAAAGCATTTGATAAGGTCCCACATAGGAGATTAGTTGGCAAAATTAGGGCACATGGTATTGGGGGTGGAGTGCTGACATGGATAGAAAATTGGTTGGCAGACAGGAAACAGAGAGTGGGGATTAACGGGTCCCTTTCAGAATGGCAGGCAGTGACTAGTGGGGTACCGCAAGGCTCGGTGCTGGGACCGCAGCTATTCACAATATACATCAATGATTTGGATGAAGGGATTCAAAGTAACATTAGCAAATTTTCAGATGACACAAAGCTGGGTGGCAGTGTGAACTGTGAGGAGGATGCTGTGAGAATGCAGGGTGACTTGGGTAGGTTGGGGGAGTGGGCAGATGCATGGCAGATGAAGTTTAATGTGGATAAATGTGAGGTTATCCACTTTGGTAGCAAAAACAGGAAGGCAGATTACTATCTAAATGGCGTCAAGTTGGGAAAAGGGGAAGCACAGCGGGATCTGGGGGTCCTTGTTCATCAGTTTATGAAAGTAAGCATGCAAGTACAGCAGGCAGTGAAGAAAGCGAATGGCATGTTGGCCTTTATAACAAAAGGAGTCGAGTATAGGAGCAAAGAGCCCTAATGAGACCACACCTGGAGTATTGTGTGCAGTTTTGGTCCCCTAATTTGAGGAAGGGCATTCTTGCTATTGAGGGAATGCAGCGTAGGTTTACAAGGTTAATTCCCGGGATGGCAGGACTGTCATATGCTGAGAGAATGAAGCAGCTGGGCTTGTACATTTTGGAATTTAGAAGGATGAGAGGGGATCTTATTGAAACATATAAGAATGTTAAGGGTTTGGACACGCTGGAGGCAAGAAACATGTTCCCGATGTTGGGGGATTCCAGAACCAGGGGCCACAGTTTAAGAATAAGGGGTAAGCCATTTAGAACGGAGACGAGGAAACACTTTTTCTCACAGAGAGTTGTGAGTCTGAGGAATTCTCTGCCTCAGAGGGCGGTGGAGGCAGGTTTTCTAGATGCTTTCATGAGAGAGCTGGATAGGGCTCTTAAAGATAGTGAAGTCAGGGGACATGGGGATAAGGCAGGAACGGGGTACTGATTGGGGATGATCAGCCATGATCACATTGTATGGCGGTGCTGGCTCGAAGGGCCGAATGGCCTACTCCTGCACCTATTGTCTATTGTCTCACCGGCCAATAGTTCCCAGCATTTTCCCTGCAGCCCTTCTTGAAAAGAGGCACAACATTTGCCACCCTCCAGTCTTCCAATACCTCTCCTGTATTTAAGGACAACTCGTAAATTTCAACCAGGGCTCCTGCAATTTCCTCTCTAGCTTCCCACAATGTCCTCGGATATATTTGATCAGGCCCTGGATATTTTTCTACCTTCATACACGATAGTACCTTTAGTACTTCTTCAATGGTAACGCTGACTGCTCTCCAGACACTTCCATTGACTGCCCCAAGTTCCTCAGTCCTACTGTCTTTCTCCTCGGTAAATACAGAGGAGAAATACTAATTGAGGAATGACAGCAAATTTCAGGCTGTTGTCCTTGCTGCAACATGGTCTTGCTGCAGAGAGGCTGAGCGCACATTAAGCATGGAGAATCATGTGGAATCTGCATCTTGACCGCCTCATCTGTCCAGTCGAGTTGCAGCCTTCCCAGTGATTTCCAAATGAAAAGTAAAGCAGAAGAACTATCAGAGATCTAGAACACACAGCGACACAGCAGGTAGTGCTGATGCCTCACAGCGCCATAGACCAGGGTTCGATCCTGACCTTGAGTGCTGTGTGGAGTTCCTCCGGGTACTCCCATTTCCTCCCACATCGCAAACATGTGCAGGTTTGTAGGTTAATTGGTTTCTAAACATTGTGGGAAAGTGGGTTAACATAGAACTGGTGTGAATCGGTGATCAATGGTTTGTGTGGACTCGGTGAGCAAAGGGCCTGTTTCCATGCTCTATCTCTAAACAAAAAAAAAACTCTCCCAGCCTATCTGCCCCTAATAACACTGTGGTCTCTATTTAGGGTTTTAGATTTTGACAGTCGTGGTATAATTTCCTTGCGTTTACCGTTCGTCCTCAACATGTCAGATCTCATTGCCCTATTCTGCGCTTGTCAACTTTGTTGCCATGGATCTCTGTCCCAGCAGGTCGCTGGAAATCTCGTTGGACTGAGGCCAGTTCTTTGTCACGTCCTACCCTTTACACCGACTGCTGTGGAGACTCCACAAACCAACCCCCTGGAGTACCCTTCTGCAGAAGAGTTCTCTACATCCATAAACAGGTGGCTTGAATTTTACAAAACACTCCCTTGTTCTTTCTACAACCTCAACTTCAATCATTTTGAGCACATTAATTAGGTCACTCCCGAGACACACCTACGCTGACAAAATCAAATCCTCAGTATGACCAAATTAGGGTAGTGATGTGCTTGTAAGCTAACACCTTGGGAACTGACGGTATGGACTCATTTACATGGAGCTTTTCCTGTGGGGAAGGGCTTGGCTCAAACCCAGTCCAAGTGCAGAGTAGATGGGCTGTGTACCAGCTGATGCCAAACGATGTGTAACAGGGCCCACTCCATCTGCTACAGTGCACTCACCCCTCCAGCATTGTCCTTTCATCCATCTACCATCAAACACTGACCTCTCCAACAGGCAGAACACTGACCTCTCCAGCATAGTCCATCCACTACAGTACACTGATCCATGCAACGGACAGAATACTGACCCCTATAGCACCCACTACACCGACCCCTCCATCGCCCACACTACTCTGACCCCTCCAGCTGCTAAAGATGTAGACATTCCTACTGTCTTCCTCCAACACCTGCAGCCTAGTGCCGCCCACGCCAGTATCACAGGCAACATTTGCTTTCTGACATGCAGATGGAATCATGTGCTGTAACCATTGAAGTGATGCACCAACAACATTGTTCTGCATGAATTGGTTGTGTTTACAAGAGATTGTGCCTAAAGGAGAACTTACCTCATGTACCATGAATGTTAGCAGAAATAGCACCAAAGGTGGAGTAAAGATGAGTAAAGTCTGTCTGAGAGTCCTGAGTATTGCGAGCCAAATTCACCGTAGCCGTTAGAGTGTTTCCTTTTCAAATGTTATTGACTGTTCGAAGAGAGATTGCTGGCAGGTTCTTGGTAGGTGGTAGGAAACCACAGGCATGCCTACACACGGAGTTCTGATCAGACCAGGCTGCCTATTTACTCTACATTTAAAACCGAGGCAATGGAAGAACTTGCTGCAGCAGAATTGGATGTCCACTGGCCCCAGAGCTGCCTCGCTGCACCCAGCAAACTTTTACACATTCATCAACATATCGATGAGACAAACCTGTTCGCCTTCCATTCGTCACACTTCTTCCTGTGCTTGAAATGTTTTTTCGTCTTCCTGTTGGTATGACAGACGACAGGATGTGGGGAACAATCAACTCTCGGTAACTAATCAAACGGCAGACGACAAAAAGATGCATGCATGGTGTCGCAGTGGTTTCCATCCATCACAACACACACCTACCTGCTAGCGCAGTGACTGGTCACCAATCCAGCCCACACACATATCTCTCCAACCAAACACATGCAATTCCCAATCAGGGACACTTGCTGCTGAAGATTAAATCTTCAGCAGCAAAATGGTAAAATGATGGCATGAAACGCCATCACGTAGCAGACATTAGACAATGAGGAGTTACTGTGGGAAACTCTATTAGAGATTGATGTTCAGATTGAAGCCAGAGTCTTTGTTAGCTGATGGACCTCAACGGTCTTTGTGAGGCCAAATGGCCGGGTATAGTGGTTGATGCAACTTAATGCATGTCTTTTGGAATTGATGCGTGGTAAATCAAAAACATTAAACACAAAGACAATACTTTGTATTTATCTGAATTAAACTCCACCTGCCATTCCTTTGCCCAGTTGTTCAAGATGCTGCTGTAATTATATCTAATCTTCTTCACTGTCCAATACCGGAAATACCCACAAATGTTTGAACTTGCAGACTGCTGATTAGTGCATTTCTCCATTCTTGCAGTGCGAGCACTGTGCTAGACTCTGCACCTTCTCTAAAGACCTAAGATGCTAACATAAGGCTCCGATTGCAGAGTGGGAACCAATGGTCTACAGCTCATACCACATGTGCTATTCAAACAACAGCAATGCACGTAGCTCTGGGCCAAAACCTGCAAAAATCTACACACTTCTATAAAAGATAAGAAAAAGCATCAAATATTTAAAAGATCCGTACCGTCACAATGCTTTTCTATATGTTTATGTTTGAAAATTGATACCCTGGATAGCAAGTGCTGGACAGCAGGTCAATATGGATGGGTCCCATTTATTAGTGTGGATGTGTTGGGCCAAATGGCCTGTTTCCATGCTGTATGGTACTGTGATCACCCCAGGGGGCCACATGAATGGCAAGGGTGCCAAGTAAAATATTTGTTAACACCACAATGAGACATATTTGTAGCCTCTGAAAATGTCGCTAAAAGCTTTGCACAGATCTTGTTTTGTTTATAATTTTTATTCTAAATAGAATTAATTTTGATTAATTTTTTTAAATGATACTGTGATCTGAAACAATACCTCTGTTTTGCCTTCCACAGAGGCTGCTGAGTGTTTCCACCATTTTATTTAATTGACTAATCTTTCTTTCAGTGGCTGAAACTTGGGAACTAGACCCAAGGTGACTGGTTAATGAGCCAGAGGCAACATGCAGGAGCAGGTTTTTCTATGGAACAAGTGGTTGGTATCTGGAACACGCAGCGTAATGGACTGGTAGGAACAGTTTCAAAGGAAGCCTTCGCAAAGGAGAGAGATAAATCTTGCAGCAGACAAATGTGTGGATGTGGGGAGGCAGGAGTAGATGGAATTAACTGATTGTTCTTTGAAGGAGCAGTCTTGATGAGTTAAAACAAACTATTGGTCGAGCAGCATCTGTGGCAGCAATGGGGTGGTCAGGGACAAGACCCTGCATGAGGATTCTGTGCAATTTTCACCAATCTCAACTCATCGTCAAAGCAGCAGACCAGGGCTGTGTATTGCGGTCTGACGTACTGACTACCTTACAGACGTCAGATGGCAGCTCTCGGCACCTCCTCATAGCTCGCACTGGACCATGACACCACCAACGGACACCAGGCCACTGTCTGTTGGAATGTTACAGATCTCATCACATCAGATCTCCCCTCCACTGTCTCCAACCTGAGATTGTCCCAATCCTTCGCTGCCCACTTCTATCAAAAATTCCTGATGCAGGGTCTCCACCTGAAACATCAACCATCCCTTTGCCTCAGAGATAATTGCCCAACTTCCTGAACTCTTCTAGCAGTTTAGTTTTTGCTCTATTTAGCATCTGCAGTCGAGTTGCTGGGCATCTTTTGTGCTGTTATGATTGTATGGATGGGCATGGCAGAAAGAATATCCACTCACTGGGAAGGCCAAGCGTAAAAATGGATAACGTAAAAAAATACAAAGGATTTAAGGAATCCGGCTAAACATTAGTGGAAATGAAAGTCCCTAATTGGCTTTGTTTCTCTGTTATGTCTTTAAAGGAGGTGCAGATTCTTCAAAGACCTAAAGCAAGTACGGGAATTGCCCGGTGTAAAAGGTGGAAACACAAAGCTGAGAGTTTCAGGCACACAGAGGAGCTCAGGCTGTGCTTCCAGATAACAGCAGTTTGACAAAGTATGATCTTTTTTTGCCATGATTAATAATTTAATGAAACCGTGCTTGTCATGTGGTTAATAGATAACCTGTAGACGGGTTTTCAAGCCAAAAGCCTGAGGCATTAAAGATCTACTTTTACTAATGCCCTTTTGAAGGCCATCGCGATGTGGACAAGGCCACCATTTCCCATCCATTCCTAACTTTGTTTATTTTAGTTTGTGATTGTCACGTCAACAGAGATGCACTGAAAAGCTTGTTCTACATGTTATCCAGTTATAGACAATATATAGACAATAGACCAATAGGTGCAGGATTAGGCCATTCGGCCCTTCGAGCCAGCACCGCCAATCAATGTGATCATGGCTGATCATCCCCAATCAGTACCCCGTTCCTGCCTTTTCACCATATCCCCTGACTCCGCTATCTTTAAGAGCCCTATCCAGCTCTCTCTTGAAAGCATCCAGAGAACCTGCCTCCACCGCCCTCTGAGGCAGAGAATTCCACACACTCACGACTCTCTGTGAGAAAAAGTGTTTCCTCGTCTCCGTTCTAAATGGCTTACCCCTTATTCTTAAATTGTGGCCCCTGGTTCCGGACTCCCCCAACATCGGGAACATGTTTCCGGCCTCCAGCATGTCCAAACCCTTAACAATCTTATATGTTTCAATAAGATCCCCTCTCATCCTTCTAAACTCCAGAGTGTACAAGCCCAGCTGCTTCATTCTCTCAGCATATGACAGTCCCGCCATCCCGGGAATTAACCTTGTAAACCTACGCTGCACTCCCTCAATAGCAAGAATGCCCTTCTTCAAATTAGGGGACCAAAACTGCACACAATACTCCAGGTGTGGTCTCACTAGGGCTCTGTACAACTGCAGAAGGACCTCTTTGCTCCTATACTCGACTCCTCTTGTTATAAAGGCCAACATGCCATTCGCTTTCTTCACTGCCTGCTGTACCTGCATGCTTACTTTCATAGACTGATGAACAAGGACCTCCAGGTCCTGCTGTACTTCCCCTTTTCCCAACTTGACACAATTTAGATAGTAATCTGCCTTCCTGTTTTTGCTACCAAAGTGGATAACCTCACATTTCTCCACATTAAACGTCATCTGCCATGCATCCGCCCACTCCCCCAACCTGTCCAAGGCACCCTGCATTCTCATAGCATCCTCCTCACAGTTCACACCGCCACGCAGCTTTGTGTCATCTGCAAATTTGCTAATGTTACTTTAAATCCCTTCATCCAAATCATTGATGTATATTGTGAATAGCTGCGGTCCCAGCACCGAGCCTTGCGGTACCCCACTAGTCACTGCCTGCCATTCTGAAAGGGACCCGTTAATCCCCACTCTCTGTTTCCTGTCTGCCAACCAATTTTCTATCCATGTCAGCACTCCACCCCCAATACCATGTGCCCTAATTTTGCCGACTAATCTCCGATGTGGGACCTTATCAAATGCTTTCTGAAAGTCCAGGTACACTACATCCACTGGCTCTCCCTTGTCCATTTTCCTAATTACATCTTCAAAAAATTCCAGAAGATTAGTCAAGCATGATTTCCCCTTCATAAATCCATGCTGACTCAGACCGATCCTGTTACTGCTATCCAAATGTGCGTCTATTTCATCTTTTATAATTGACTCCAGCATCTTCCCCACCACTGATGTCAGGCTAACTGGTCTATAATTCCCTGTTTTCTCTCTCCTTCCTTTCTTAAAAAGTAGGATAACATTAGCTACCCTCCATTCCACAGGAACTGATCCTGAGTCTATAGAACATTGGAAAATCATCACCAATGCATCCACGATTTCTAGAGCCACTTCCTTAAGTACCCTGGGATGCAGACCATCAGGCCCTGGGGATTTATCAGCCTTCAGTCCCATCAGTCTACCCAACACCATTTCATGCCTAATGTGGATTTCGTTCAGTTCCCCCGTCACCCCAGATCCTCTGGCCACTACTATATCAGGAAGATTGTTTGTGTCCTCCTTTGTGAAGACGGATCCAAAGTACCTGTTCAACTCATCTGCCATTTCCATGTTCCCCATAATAAATTCACCTTTTTCGGTCTTCAAGTGTCCAACTTTGGTCTTAACTAATTTATTTCTCTTCACATACCTAAAGAAACTTTTACTATCCTGCTTTATATTCTTGGCTAGCTTACCTCATCTTTTCTCCCCGTTTTGTCCTTTTAGTTATCTTCTGTTGCTCTTTAAACATTACCCAATCCTCTTGCTTCCCGCTTATCTTTGCTACGTTGTACTTCTTCTCTTTTAATTTTATACTGTCCCTGACGTCCCTTGTCAGCCACCGTCGCCCCTTACTCCCCTTGGAATCTTTCTTCCTCCTAGGAATGAACTGATCCTGCACCTTCTGTATTATTCCTAGAAATACCTGCCATTTTTGTTCCACTATCATCCCTGCTAGTGTATTTTTCCAGTCAACTTTGGCCAGCTCCTCCGTCATGGCCCCATAGTCCCCTTTATTCAACTGTAACACTGACACCTCCGATCTACCCTTCTCCCTCTCCAATTGTAGATTAAACCTGACCATGTTATGGTCACTACTTCCTAATGGTTAAATCATGTTGAAGTGTATGAAGGTAGACATATTTCCAGGGCCTGATCAGATACATCCGAGGACATTACGAGAAACTAGATAGAAAATTGCGGGAGCCCTGGTTGAAATTTACGAGTTGTCCTTAAATACAGGAGAGGTGCTGGAAGACTGGAGGGTGGCAAATGTTGTGTCTCAAGAAGGGCTGCAGGGAAAATGCTGGGAACTATAGGCTGGTGAGCTTAACATCTGTAGTTGGAAAGTTACTAGAGAGTATTCTGAGGGATAGGTTATACAGGCATTTGGATGGGCAAGGACTGATTAGGGAGAGTCACAAATTCGTGTCTCACAAATCTGATTGAGTTTTATGAAGACGTGACCAAAATGGTCCATGGTAGAACTGTAGATGTAGTGTACATGAATTTCAGTAAGGCATTCGACAAGGTTCCGCATGGTAGGCTGCTCTGGCAGGTTAGATCGCATAGGATCCAAGGAGAGATAGCTGAATGGATAGCAAATTGGCACCATGGAAGGTAGCAGAGGGTGATGGTGGGAGGTTGCTTCTCGGACTAGAGGCCTGTGACTAGTGATGTGCCTCAGGGTTGCTGGGCCCATTACTGTTTGTCATGTACATCAATGATTTGGATGAGAACATACAGGGCAAGATTAGCAAGTTTGCTGATGATGCAAAAGTGAGTGGTTTTGCAGATAGTGAAGATGGTTGTGAAAGATTGCAGCAGGATCTGGATCGATTGGCCAGGTGGGCGGAGGAATGTTTGATGGAATTTAATACAGAAAAGTTTGAGGTGTTGCATTTTGGGACGTCGAACAAGGGCATGACCTACATAGTAAATGGTCGGCCTCTGGGTAGTGTTGTAGAGCAGAGGGATCGAGGAGTACAGGTGCGTTGTTCCTTGAAGGTCGAGTTGCAGGTGGATAAGGTGGTCAAAAAGGCTTTTGACACTTTGGCCTTCATCAGTCAGAGTATTGAGTATAGAAGTTGGGAGGTCATGTTGCAGTTGTATAAGACATGGGTGAGACCAAATTTAGAATATTGTGTTCAGTTCTGGGCACCATGTTATAGGAAAGATATTGTCAAGCTTGAAAGGGTTCAGAAAAGATTTACGAGGATGTTGCCAGGACTGGAGGATGTGAGCTATAGGGAGAGGTTGAGTAGGCTTGGTCACTATTCCATGGAGCACAGGAGGAAAAGGGGTGATCTTATAGAGGGGTACAAAATCATGAGAGGAATAGATCGGGTAGATGCACAGAGTCTCTTGCCCAGAGTAGGGGAATCGAAGAACAGAGGACATAGGTTCAAGGTGAAGGGGAAAAGATTTAATAGGAATCTGAGGGGTAACTTTTTTACACAAAGGGTGGTGGGTGCATGGAACAAGCTGCCAGAAGAGGTAGTTGTGGCTGGGACTATCCCATCGTTTAAGAAACAGTTAGACAAGTATATGAATAGGACAGGTTTTGAAGGATATGGACCAAGCAAAGGCAAGAGGGACTAGTGTAGTTGGGACATTGTTGGCCAGTGTGGGCAAGTTGGGCCAAAGGGCCTGTTTCCACACTGTATCACTCTATGACTATATTATACATGAGTACACATACTAGGTATGTTACAAAACTTACCTTCAGTCGCGCTGTAATTCTGCCACTGGCCGTGTGCGCGATTTTGGCGCCTTTAAGGGGGGGCGGGGTTAAAACGCGGGTTTCTCCTCCCTTGTCCTGGTTAATATTTTGTTGGAGTACAAGCGTTGGCTGAAAAATCGTTCCTAGTGGCGATTTGTGTGTTTTTTATTTTTATTAAATCGTCAATGTCAGCGCTGGAGTAATTTTAAAAGCAGCTCCTGAAGCGTCAACGCCGATAACGGGGACGGATTTCACACACGGGACAGGTAAACGAAAGTGGTTTCTTTAAATGTATAAAAGTGCTTCTTAAGAAGCCTTTAATTCACATTTTTTCATGCGACACGGTGATTTTATTCCCCGAATTAACGGCAGTATTTTTCATGCCAATACGGGGTTAAATTCACCGCAAATGAACGTTCCAAAAGATTGCGTTCTAGAAATCCTCACTCACAAGATGATTTAAATCCCCATTAATTTACAGGTATTAAACATTCAATTCCTTCCATTTGGCCTGTAAATTCATGAAAATGAGATTTAAAAATTATGTTATATTGTGAATTATTGTGTGAATGTTATTTGGACACTTAGGCTATTTAAAAATGTTAATCTATTCTTAAGAAATTGATAGATGTTTAGATCTAGTAATTGAATTTTGTAATTAGCTACAATTAGGTAACTAACTAATTATATGCTTTACTTTCATGTCTTCTAAGTAAGATTGTTTCATATTTGTTTCAGAATGCTTCAATCTATAATAACTGAAAATTTCTTTCAGTTATCTTAATTTTTAAGAAAGTTATGGGCTTTTGACTGTCCTCGATCACAGCTTTTGTGTTAAGTCAATAGAAAAGCAATAGGGAACAAGATGCTAACTTCAGAGTATGAAAATGGCCATAACTTCTTTAATACTGAAGATATGAAAGTGAATTAGGTGTCAAATTAAACTTCTTGTTATGCTTTATCTGATGGGATAAATTGCAGACTTTATTTTTAAAATCCCAAATTTTTGTAACATTGCTACATATACTCTTCTGGAACAGCACACTGAAAGTTCACAAGTTATAGGAGTAGAATTAGGCCTTTCGGCTCATTGAGTCCATTCCGCCATTCAATCATGGCTGATCTGTGCCTCCTAATCCCATTTTCCTGCCTTCTCCCCATAACCCTTGATACCCATTCTAATCAAGAATTTGTCTAATTTGTAATATCCACCGACTTGGTCTCCACAGCCCTCTGTGGCAATGAGTTCCACAGATTAACTACCCTCTGATTAAAGAAGTACGAATTTTCACCACCTTACTTACCATTCTCCTGTGCTGCAAGTGCAACAAGTTCTGTTCCAATCGATAGTATATTTTAAAAGTTATTAAGGTTTAAAAATCTTTAAAACTGTGCATGCGCAGATTGGTCTCCTCTCCTGTCATTCAGCGCCGCGCAGATTGGTCTCCTCTCCTGTCAATCAGCGCCACGCAGATTAGTCTCCTCTCATGTCAGTCAACGCCACGGCCGGGACAGCGACGCCCCTTCCTGCACCGCGGCCTCTCTTGCCTCCCAGTCAAAAAGTTGTCCCTCAGGTTTGAATTAAATCCCGTCCTTCTCATCTTAAACATACATCCTCTCATTTTTGATTTCCCTACGCTGGGTAAAAGACTTGGGTCAAATAACGTAAGAATGGTGGTTGAGGAAAGTTGATGTTGGTCATAGTTCCTATCTATTCCAGATTATTAAAATAAATGTAAATTCCATTCCTGCCAGTGGGATTTGTACTCATCCAGTGAAGTGCCATTGCGTGTCCTCGTGGTCAATCATTGGAATCAAATAGTTTTTGCTTAAGTCCACCCTCCGCCACCTCCAGTTTAAATTTCATTTGGAATATTTTGGAGGACCAAGAACCAAGAATACCCCTTTCTATCATTTGCTCAGAGTTGTGTGTTGTTTAATTCGTGTATGTGGAGTTTTTCAACATTTAAAAAGATAAATTATGTAATTTCATGTTATTGCTCCAGACCGTAGTCCACCCACATGGAGTGGGGATTTGGGGGCCCATTTAATCAGTTTGGACACATTGGAACATTCCTATAATAATGCATGGAGTGACACCGACTCGATACTGGAGCCGTGAGTCCTCCCGTCCGGACGAGGGCGATGAGGGACAGAACCCCAGGGTCACGGCGAGGCGGAAGCTCTTGCGTTCCTTTCTGCCTCTTTTGTACGTAACCGCCTCCCGAGGCGCCATCGAACGCAGCCCCGGCGCCAATAATGACGGTGAAGGCGGCGATCGCGGCTGTGTGCAGGGTGCTGGCCGGGGCCGGGGTCGGGGTCGGGGACGGGGCCCTCAGCCCCGAGGCTTTCCGCCAGGCCAAGTTCGATAGGGGGGAGGTGGTGAGTAGCCGCGCGAGCCCGGCCTGACGCCGTGATTGACAGTGGCGCCGGCCAATTAGAGGGGCCGCTGCACGCAGAGCCGCGTCACCCACAGAGAGGGCGAATCAGGAGGAGGGGGCGGGGCGGAGCGGGACGTTCCTCCACCAATTACTGCGCGGCTGCCGTTGGTCCGCTCGTCGGGGATCCTGGCGGCGCGCGGATGTAAACCCCGCCCTCATTCCCAACCGCCAAATCTCATCGATTCCTCACCAAAGATCCGCTGGTTCCTCACCTCCTCCACATCGTTCACCCCATCACTTCACACGGCACCCTCACCCCCCACATCGTCCACCACATCTCTCACCTCACAACACCCACCCTCGCTCACCTCACCTCCCATCTCTCACCTCACAGCATCCTCATCACTTCACTGCATCCTCATCCCTTACCCCCCCCACCTCTCACATCTTCCACCACCACCTCTCCTCAACCCCCACCGCATGCTCCTCCTCACCCCCACCCCTTACAGCATTCATCACCCCACCCTCATCTTTCACCCCACCCTCATCTTTCACCCCACCCTCATCTTTCACCCCACCCTCACAGCATCCTCACCCTTTCCTCATCTCATCCTCACCCCCGTCTCTCACCCCCCCAACCCTCACCTCACCCTCAACTCCTACCTTCCTCTCACCTGCCCAACCCTTACCCTCCCCTATCCCTCCCTCGGGGGATTCACAAAAGGAGAAAACATGGAGATGAGGAAAATCTGAATTAACAGAAAGTGTTAAAAAAAAAACTCAGCCTGTCAGGCAGCGTCCCTGGAGAGCGCGAAATTGTTGGTTCCAATTTTCTTTCAAACTAGTTCAGGTTTTCTTTCTCCACAGATGCCACTGTTTCCAATATGCACAGCTTTTATTTGTGATCTCCCTATATTAGGGCTTCACAAATATTTAATTGTCATTTGCACTCGGATGGGAGCAATTCAATTCTTACTTGCTGCAGCATTTCAGGCACATTAAACACAACAACACAAACAAATAAATATATAATAAATTATCAATTACACTAGGTAACCAGGCTATAATAGTGCAAGTCAAAGTACATGGCGCAATCTTATACAATACAAGCAATTCAATGCTGAGGAAAGGTGGTGGTTGGGGTATACAGGGTCATTCAAGTGGTTAATGTGAAAAAGATAGTCAAGTAAACTCAATACTGCCCCTACTTCCTATGATGTTTGAGCATGATAGAGTATCTGTACCTTGCCAAGTATCCTCAAACATCTGAAGAAGTAGCGGCGGTAATGAGCTTATTTTAGATTAGAAATGTAGCATAGTACAGAGTAGAGCAATATAGAATAGAATGCTATTTATTGTCATTCAAACCTAGGCTTGAACGAAATATCATTACTACAGGTTTTTTTGTTTTTGTTTTTTACATTACAAAAAAAAAACAAGACCCACACTTAACACAGTTTACATAAACATCCATCACAGTGAGTCTCCAACACCTCCTCACTGTGATGGAAGGCAAAGTCTTATAGATACATAGATACATAGAAAATAGGTGCAGGAGTAGGCCATTCGGCCCTTCGAGCCTGCACCGCCATTCAATATGATCATGGCTGATCATCCAACTCAGTATCCCGTACCTGCCTTCTCTCCATACCCCCTGATCCCCTTAGCCACAAGGGCCACATCTAACTCCCTCTTAAATATAGCCAATGAACTGGCCTCAACTACCCTCTGTGGCAGAGAGTTCCAGAGATTCACCACTCTTGTGTGAAAAAGTTTTTCCTCATCTCGGTCTTAAAGGATTTCCCCCTTATCCTTAAGCTGTGACCCCTTGTCCCGGACTTCCCCAACATCGGGAACAATCTTCCTGCATCTAGCCTGTCCAACCCCATAAGAAGTTTGTACGTTTCTATAAGATCCCCTCTCAATCTCCTAAATTCTAGCGAGTATAAGCCAAGTCTATCCAGTCTTTCTTCATATGAAAGTCCTGACATCCCAGGAATCGGTCTGGTGAACCTTCTCTGCACTCCCTCTATGGCTATAATGTCCTTCCTCAGATTTGGAGACCACAACTGTACGCAATACTCCAGGTGTGGTCTCACCAAGACCCTGTACAACTGCAGTAGAACCTCCCTGCTCCTATACTCAAATCCTTTTGCTATGAAAGCTAACATACCATTCGCTTTCTTCACTGCCTGCTGCACCTGCATGCCTACTTTCAATGACTGGTGTACCATGACACCCAGGTCTCGCTGCATCTCCCCATTTCCTAATCGGCCACCATTTAGATAATAGTCTGCTTCCCTGTTTTTGCCACCAAAGTGGATAACCTCACATTTATCCACATTATACTGCATCTGCCAAACATTTGCCCACTCACCCAGCCTATCCAAGTCACCTTGCAGTCTCCTAGCATCCTCCTCACAGCTAACACTGCCCCCCAGCTTAGTGTCATCCGCAAACGTGGAGATGTTGCCTTCAATTCCCTCATCCAGTTCATTAATATAAATTGTAAATAGCTGGGGTCCCAGCACTGAGCCTTGCGGTACCCCACTAGTCACTGCCTGCCATTGTGAAAAGGACCCATTTACTCCTACTCTTTGCTTCCTGTTTGCCAGCCAGTTCTCTATCCACATCAATACTGAACCCCCAATACCGTGTGCTTTAAGTTTGTATACTAATCTCTTATGTGGTACCTTGTCGAAAGCCTTCTGAAAGTCCAGATACAACACATCCACTGGTTCTCCCCTATCCACTCTACTAGTTACATCCTCGAAAAATTCTATAAGATTCGTCAGACATGATTTACCTTTCGTAAATCCATGCTGACTTTGTCCAATGATTTCACCATTTTCCAAATGTGCTGCTATCCCATCTTTAATAAGTGACTCTAGCAGTTTCCCCACTACCGATGTTAGACTAACTGGTCTGTAATTCCCCGTTTTCTCTCTCCCTCCCTTCTTAAAAAGTGGGGTTACGTTTGCTACCCTCCAATCCTCAGGAACTACTCCAGAATCTAAAGAGTTTTGAAAAATTATCACTAATGCATCCACTATTTCTGGAGCTACTTCCTTAAGTACTCTGGGATGCAGCCTATCTGGCCCTGGTGATTTATCGGCCTTTAATCCATTCAATTTACCCAACACCACTTCCCGACTAACCTGGATTTCACTCAGTTCCTCCATCTCCTTTGACCCGCGGCCCCCCGCTATTTCCGGCAGATTATTTATGTCTTCCTTAGTGAAGACGGAACCAAAGTAGTTATTCAATTGGTCCGCCATATCCTTGTTCCCCATGATCAATTCACCTGTTTCTGACTGCAAGGGACCTACATTTGTTTTAACTAATCTCTTTCTCTTTACATATCTATAAAAACTTTTATCTCTTCCCTTTATTCTTCACCCGCGGTCCAGCAGTCCAACTGCAGCGTCTAGGCGAACTGGGGCTCCGGTGTTAAAGCCCCCGGCGGACGATGGTAAGTCCTGTGGCCATTTAGCCACGCCGGGCGATGCCAGGCCCCGGCTCCGTGTCCTTCAAACCCCGCGGTTCAAGCAGTCCAACCCGCAGTCCAACTGCAGTGTATAGGCGAACTGGGGCTCCGATGTTAGAGCCCCCGGCAGACATTGGGGTACATTGTGGGAGGCTGAGGAGCACGGATGGCGTGGCATCAAGGAACGGTCATGCCCTATGTGTATCTAGACTGTCAAGAGTGTTTAAGTCATATGTACTGAAAAATGGAAAAATAAAAATATTTCTTGTGTTAGTGGGGTTGCAATTATACTGAATAACACTGACATGCTGCAGCCTGGTGTATCACTGGATTGGAGGAACATACGGTACTGGCTGGGGTCATGCTATGTTCTATGTTTAACTCTTGTTTTCTGCAGACGGCTGACTTCTGGAAGTTGCTATATTGTCTCCTGAAACTAGTCAATGAAAATAAGAATTGTGCAGTCACAGACTTGGGTAAGAATCAATCCATTGTATACTAGTATGTATTACATCCATATTGTTCAGTGGGATATGAATGCAATATAATAGCTTTCCTAGCCTGCTCCTAGTCTTGGATTAAAACTGAAATTATCTTGTGTAAATTACTCCACTATTTCAGAAAAGAGGGAAGGAAATGAAGGCTGTTCAACATCTTATCAGCAAAGGTTACTTATCCAAAATGCCTTTTATTTGTAAATGTCATTGCTGAATGTCACAGCTCAAAAATCTGTTGTAGGTCAACAAATTCCACATTGAGAGATGCATTTTGACTATTGCTTTTGTTTTCCCTGTGACAAGTCCAGTGTAGAGGACATGTCCGTGATGGATTGTCGGTGATGATTGTCTCAGGGTAGACTCCTTTACCAAGAACTTGGAATATTTTCAGCAGGACACTTACAGGGACTCTGACTCTGATGCAGGGTTTCAACCTGAACCATTCCCAATTGTTTTCCCTCAAAATATGCTGTTGGACCTGCTGAGTTCCCCCAGCACATTGTTGCTGTAGGTAATGTGGCACTTTTGCATTTTTCCCAATGGCTGCGTGTAGGCTTCCACCAGCTCTGGTTTCCTCCCACATCCAAAAGACATGTTGGTAAGTAAATTGGCTACTGTGAAATACCCCTTATTATAGGTATGTGACAAAATAACCAAAGGGGAGTTGATAGGCATGTGGGAGAGGATGTTGCAGGGCTGCAGAAGAACATGGAATTGGCTGATGAGTTTGCTTTGCTGGGATTTTGCATGGACCCGATGGTTTGAATGCCATGCTGTTGTATAGTAATTCAGCAGGGCTGCCAACTCTCACGCATTGAGCGTGAGACTAACGCATTTGAGGAAATTCTCACGCTCTCATGCTGATGACAGAAGTTCTCATGCTCAAAAAAATATTTAAAAAAATATATGAATAAATAAATAAAGTCACACTCCTCCACACTCACCAATGAGAATAGTTTTTTGTCGGCGGGTTCCCCGTAAAGAACGAGCAATTTAATTGGCTTAAGCCCATCGCACTCTATTTAAAATGGCAATGTAGACAAAAGTGCTGGAGAAACTCAGTGGGTAAGGCAGCATCTATGTCTGAGTTTGACCCTTCTTCAGACTCAAGCATTTCTCCAGCATTTTTGTCTGCCGCTCTATAGATGCTGCCTCATCCGCATTCACATTCCCGTGCAGATGGTGTGATAGGTGAGACACGGCGGTGGTCCCAGCACCGACACCCCCCCCCCATCCCTGAGGCACCACTCACACCTCCCACCCTCACCTCCAGCGGCTCTATGTCCGTCGGCCGCTCTGTCCACACCACATGGAGTTTTAACCCTAGCCCGGAGCCAGGAGCCGACCGGGTGAGTGGGGGCGTCGGTGCCGCCTCCAGAGCCGCGGGGATGAATCTCAGGCTATGGCGCCGCTCCGATGCCCGACCCCCGGGTCACCGTCCCTCACCTCCCCCGGGTCACTGACCCTCACCTCCCCCGGACCCCAGCTGGACACAGAGCACCTGGGCCGGCCCGCATTCCCGGGGAGGGGGGGGAGAGAGGGAAATGCTCCCCGGACATCGCCAAGTCTCCGCTCACTCCGGGTGTTGTCGCCGCTTCACGCCACACTCTCATACGCAACCTAACACACACCCTTACACACACACTGGCACACACAAGGTTTAAAGGGATTTGGGCCAAATGCGGATAAATGGGACTAGTTTAGATGGGGCATCTTGATCTGCATGAACAAGTTGGGATGAAGGGCCTGTTTGCATGCTGTAAGACTATGACACACTGTAGAAAGGGTGCAATTGCTCTGGAGAGGATCCAGAGGTGATTTATGAACATATTGGCAGGGCTGGAATTTTTGTTTCACTTTGAAGAAAGATTTGATAACTGGAATTGTATTCTCTGCAGCAACGGAGGCGAAGAAGAGACTTAGTTGAGGTGAATAATATTATGAGAATAGGACCTGTTTCGCTTAATAAAGAGTGTAAGAAGGAACTGCAGATGATGGTTTAAACTGAAGATAGATACTAAAAGCTGGAATAACTCAGGCAGCATTTCTGGAGAGAAAGAATAGGTGATGTTTCGGGTCGAGACCTTCAGCAATAAAACACAATGACTGGAGACGTGTGTTATCCAACTAAAGGCAGTAATCAGAATCATGTCTTCATCTTTATTGACGTGTCACCATAATAAATATTACAGAAAAAAAAATTAATGGGGTGGCACGGTGGCGTATCGGTAGAGTTGCTGCCTTGCGGCACCACAGACCCAGATTTGATCCTGACTACGGGTACTGTCTGTACAGTATTTGTACATTCTCCTTATGACCACATGGTTTTCTGTGGAAATTCCGGTTTCTCCCACATCTGAAATAAGTGCAGGTTTGTAGGTTAATTGGCTTCTGTAAATTGTCCCTGGCATGTAGGATACAACTGGTGTATGATAGATTGCGGTCGGTGTCGACTTGGTGGGCCGAAGGGCCTGTTTCCATATATATGTTTTACATATATATCTTAATTTCATTGAACCATATACGGTTGAATATGTGGCATTATTTTCATCTTGTTTCTATAGTCAAAGGGTAAGGTTAATTGATTTATTTGTGCAGATCAGTGATGGAAGTCTGACTCCTCTTGTTTCTATGTTTTTGTTTCTCTATATATGCATAACAGCTCTATATATGAATTATAATCTGATTTCCATACATGAATATACCAAGGTCATTCATGTGCTGCACCTGTTAAACAGAGCCTGGCTCTACTGTGGAATGTAATTAGGAATGTAATTTAGCCTAACCTTATTCACACCTAATCCAATTTGAAGCATAAATGTTGCATCAAGTGTAAGTTAAAAGTATGCACCAGATTCCACAATATCAAACTGAAAAATGCAAAAGCTTCCTACCGTGGGAGGGGGGACACCCATCCCCCCCCCCCCCCTCAGTCGCTGCACTCCCTCGCAATTTCTCACTCTCACCTCTCAACCAATGTTGGCAGCCCTGAATTCAGTAACATTGTAAATGGGAGCATTGAATTACAAAGTATATTAATAGATTACGCAAACTGGAAAAAAACTGAACTGAATGTATTTCAGTGCAGACAAATTGAAGACCTGCCATTTTAGTTCAAAATAAAAGAACAGGATATTTCCTTCATAGTGAAAAAATAACTATCAGTAGATAGACACAAATAGCTGGAGTACCTCAGCGGGACAGGCAGCATCTCTGGAGAGAAGGAATGGGTGATGTTTCCGGTCGAGACCCTTCTTCAGACTGCTAAGGGAAATGTGAGATATAGACGAAAGAACAATGAATGAAAGATAGGCAAAAAAGTTACGATGATAAAGGAAACAGGCCATTGTTAGCTGTTTGTAGGGTGAAAATGAGAAGCTAATGCGACGGGTGGGGGAGGAATAGAGAGAGAGGGAATGTCGGGGCTAACTGAAGTGAGAGAAGAAAGGAAGAGGCGGAAACAGTAAGCTTGTGGGTATGAACAATGACTTCTCCAATTTTAGATAGTCCTTGCTTTCTCCCAAAGATCCTATAGTGGAGCTATAGGATCTTTGCTTTCTCCGCCCCACCCCCTCCCCCGACATCAGTCTGAAGAAGGGTCTCGACCCGAAGCGTCATCTATTCCTTCTCTCCATAGATGCTGCCTCACCCACTGAGTTTCTCCTGCATTTTTGTCTACCTTTGAATATTGATTTCTCTCACTTCAGGTAGCCCCGGCATTCCATCTCTCTCTATCCCTCCCCGAACCCAAGTCGCACTAGCTTCTCATTTTCATCCTACAAACAGCTAACAATGGCCTGTTTCCTTTATCATTGTTACTTTTTTGCATACCTTTCATTCATTGTTTATCTCTCCACATCACAGTCTATATCTCTCGTTTCCCTTAACCCTAACCAGTCTGAAGAAGGGTCTTGACTCGAAATGTCACCCATTCCTTCTCTCCAGAGATGCTGCCTGTCCCGCTGAGTTACTACAGCTTTTTGTGCCTATTCTTCATTGTATCTCAGTACACGTGACAATAATAAATCAATCCTAATACCATTTGACAGCCGGTAAAATATGTTGGAAAGATAGATTGTAATAATATAAAAAGAAGTAGAGGTTTATATAAGACACGTACATTTTGCACTCTTGCCTAAGAAAAGCGGATATGTTTATTGTCTTTGAAATTGTTGCTGCTCCCAACAGTTTCCTGTCATCACCTAATCTCAAAATCTTATGGCTAAATCGGTCTGACAATGCCACCTGCTCTCCTACACTTGACCACAGAAACTACAAAAGAACCCGTTGAGTGGAAAATTAGGGAGGCAGGAGCAATTGTAACAGATACCTTCTCTCCAGGGATGCTGCCTGTCCCGCTGAGTTACTCCAGCATTTTGTGTCTATATCTTCGGTTTAAACCAGCATCTGCAGTTCCTTCCTACAGATAAGTTATCATGCTGATCTTGGGAGTGTTATTGTTCACTTTGAATGATCCCATGTTAAACATCTCCAGGTTCTTGGAGCCAACTAGGTGTTAATGCATCACAAGGTGAGAAGGAGAAAGAATATGTCATACACCTCCTCAAGCCTGTTCTGCCTGTTTAGTAAAATCATGGCTGCTCTTTTAACTCATCCACTTTCCAGCCTTAATACCGTGCCGCCTTGATTCAATGTCCAAAGGAATGTCACTCTTAGTATCTCATTGACCTGATGCCTGCTGTAGGCTAAAGGACGCACATTGTTGCAGTAACTCATCTGGTCAGGGAGCATCTCTGGAGAATGGATAGGTGCCATTTCAGGTCAAGACTATTCTTCAGTTAGAAATGCTGCCTGCCCAATGGGTTACTCCAGCACTTAGTGTCCTTGGTGTAAACCAGCATCTGCAGTTCTTTGTTTCTAAATTTTGCTTCTCTAAGCTGCTCAGTGGAAACAGCAAGGCATCTTCTCATTCCATAACTGTTCCATTAACAGAAGCAGATGTATGTTGGTTGATCTTAGTCATGGTAGTCGTTGGGACCGATCTAGAGACTGAATGAGACCTTGCCTGGAAGGCTAAAATTATAGACAAATTTCATAACAATTTCTTGGTACAGAGAAATGAGTTGCTCACAAGTGGCTAACGGATTTAATAGAATTCCTGCAGAGAATTAGTTTCTTCAGGTAAGAGAATCAGGAATTAAGAAAATAATGTTAAATTGGGAGGGGGACTATTCAGAATTGAAATCGGGAATTGTTCATACTCATGATTGGAGGTTTTCAGACAGTAATGGATTTTGTTGCGTGTTGATGCCAAGGAGTATGCAGCAAAGGCCAGCAGACTCCAGGTCGTAACTGCTGACACACGGAACCTGCTAAGGGATATAGAATTAATTGAGGGGACAAGAAGTTAGAAGATACATTATGATGCAGGAAAATCTAAGGTTGTCCACAATGGAAGAATGAAAAAGGAAATAATCATCTAAACAGTGGGACAGCAAACTTTGCAGTACATTACAGAAACAGTGCAGAGAAGATTCACTGGAGACGTCAAAAGGATTGATGTGTGAATAAAGATGCCAATTGGAGTTCAGATGCATAAGAAGTGATTTTATTAAAAAACATAAGATTCTGAAAATGTTTGATGTCTTCCTCTAGAGGGCATGTTTCAGATTAAGGTGGAGATGAGGGGGGAAATTCTACTCTCAGGGGATCCTGAATCTCTACCCAAGAGAACTGTGGAGATTGAGTCTGAAGATATTCAAAGTATTTATTGACAGGCATTGGTATTGGTTTATTATTGTCACGTCCTGAGATACAATCACAAATATTGTTTTTAAACTACAAGGGAGTGAAGGGGTATTGGGAGAGGGGTAAAATGGTGTCAAGATCAACAGTAGATCAGCTGTCATATTGAATGGAGTGGAGACATGGGCTGATTGGCCTTTTCCTGATTCATGTTACAATAGGAGAGATTTGAAGGGCAAAATAGCGCCCTGCTGTTCTTTTGTTAGTTGTTAAAATTTAAAGCCTCATTGTGGACGCAGAGCAGATATGTGTCTCAGGCATGACTAATGGAGATGATGCCGTTAATTAACGTGATGAAAAACAATATTTCAAGCTGCATCTGACAGGTTGTCTCTCCCCAAACCCGACTCAGGTCACCAGATTGAATATGTGAAGGCTGCAGTTTGTTACTATGGTTATGGGTTCTTGGACTTCTACCAGCTCCCTGCTGATGGCAGTCGGGGCAGCCGAGATCTCCTCCTGGTCTTCTCTTGGCTACTCCAGAAAATCCACCTGTTTGAGAAGCTGCTGGAACGGCAACGGCTACGTGTGGAGGATCAGGTATCACTCTGCACGGTAAGAATACCCTTTAGCCCACACCACTTGAAGTCACAAATACTTAAAAGAATCATATGTACAGCCAACATTAGGCCAGATCTCCATTAGTCCAGACCTATCAGAGTTTGCTGCACAGTGGTTTACAGTGAGAGGTTTATAGCCCTGGGAGTCCTTAATGTTGAGCCCTGGAACATTGCTGCAAGGGTTCTTGAGACTGCTGTCTTAGGCCCAAAATCTTCATGGAACATAGAATAGTACAGCACAGGAACAGGCCCTTGGACGCACAATGTCTGTGCTGAACATGAAGCCAAAATTAATCTATTTTGCCTGCATGTGATACATAGCCCTCCCTTCCCACATATTTAAGCACCTATATAAATGCTTCATAAATGCCACTATGGTATCACCTATCACCACCAGCCAGGCACCTACCACTCTCTGTGCCCAATCATCTCCTTTGAACTTTCCCCATCTGCTAATTTACAAACCAAGAGAACCAGCACCACCAACTTCTAGTTCTCAAAGTGCCGCTCTAACATATTTCAGAAGGCTCTACACAATGCAGGATAAAGCTGCCTGTTGCCATCCACCACCCTGAACAATGGCTGCAACTTACACCATCTGTAGAATGCACTTCACTCAATCATCCAGGCGACTTCAAATACAGCTCCAAAACCTGAGACCTCTAACACCAATGGAGTCACAAGATTCTGCTGATGCTGGAATCTTCAGCAAAACACACAGTGCTGGAGGAACTCAGTCAACCAGGCAGCATCTGTGGAGGGGATGGACAGAAAATGGTTTGGAGTGGAACCTGCCGAGTCCCAACCTGAAACACCATCTGTCCATTTCCCAACCACGGACACTGCCTGGCCTGCTGAGTTCCTCCAGCACTTTATGCTTTGCCTCTAACATCAAGGTGACAGAGGGTAGCGCCACCTGCAGATTTTGTGCCGGTCCCTCCAACGATGTTGCGGGTCTAAATAATGTTCACTCAATAACTGCAGGGGCTCTTTCACCAAAAGGACTGTGTCTGTTGAATAAGGGGACTTACAATCTTCTTGTCGGTAGTTAAGGATGCACCATAAAGGCTACCTTTACCAGCAACACCACATTCTGTAAAAAAAATCCTTTTGACAATGATGGGAGTTTCTACTTGCACTGTGCTTTGAGGCAGTAAACTATGATACAACACAATAGAACTTTATTTATAGGTGTAGGAAAGAACTGGTTTAAATTGAAGGTAGACACAAAATGCTGGAGTAACTCAGCAGGACAGGCAGCATCTCTGGAGAGAAGGAATGGGTGACGTTTCGGGTCTTAAGAAGGGTCTCGACCCAAAACGTCACCCATTCCTTCTCTCCAGAGATGCTGCTGTCCTGCTGAGTTACTCCAGCATTTTGTATCTACCTTGGAGCTTTATTTATCCCAGGAGGGAAATTGATCAATTGATGGGGGGAGTCTGGTTTGTGTCATGGAGGGAAATTATAGACACCCACTACTCCTGAGTAAAAATGTTTCCTCAGTTAACAGCCATCTTGAGTTTTTCATCCCTGCTAAGGAACATTGGAGCATCAATTCACCCATTAGGTCTCATAATTTGATACAATGTCCCTTCATTCTCCTAATGCGCCTATCCTGCATCAGGCACCTAAATGGTTTTCAAGGCATCTTGCTCCTTAAAATCGACATTGATGCAGCACCTTCAATTAGCACTGTGCAATGGTCGTCAGTGAGTGACAGTGTCTGCGATGATGACTCTTGCTTTCAGTGCAGGCAGGCTGCTGCGGTAAGGCCCACAGAGAAATCGGACAGTCCAGCAGGCGAGCACGCAATGGGGATGGATGTGCGATACCTGCAGTGGTTACAGGGAAAGCTGCGATTCCGCTGGAAGTGTCTTCACAGTGCCCAGCAGGAGCGGTGTGCCACCCTCCACAAGGTACCCAACACCAGCCCTGACATTGGTTGTGTGGCAGCATCAATTTCAGAACTGCACAAAGTGTACTCGCCACACAGTGACATACTTCAACAATAATCTCCAGTGATTATGGCTTACAGTAAAATATTCCACTGGTCACTTTTGCACTTACAAATCTGATGCATTTTGCATATTAGATGTGGATGAAGTTATATTAATCAGAATCAGAATCACACTTTATTCACCAAGTATGTTTTGCAACATACGAGGAATTTCATTGGCCAGGTCAGTCATACAATTAAAAGCAACAGATCACTCAAAAAGACATTTTAACATGAACATCCACCACAGTGACTCCTACACATTCCTCACTGTGATGGAAGACGAAATAAAGTTCAAGTCCTTCCTTTTGTTCTTCCTCGGTCGAGGGCCTCGAGCCCTCCATTGACGGGACGATCTTGACTCCCATAGCAGGCGGCGTTCGGGCCCTCCGCGTCGAGGCGATCAGCTCCTGCATCGGGGGGATGTCAGCACCCCTGCGCTGGACGATCGAACCTCGTGTCGGGGCTGGTCGAACCTTCCGCGACGTTGGAGCTCCCGACTCGGCCTCACCCGAGACTGCGAGCCCTTGGTGTTGATTCCGCAGTGGGAGCGATCCCAGGCAAGGGATCAGCTCCGATGTTAAGTCCGCACCCGGTGGGGCTCACTACAGTCCGAGGAGGCTTCCAGCTCCATCGATGGTAGGCCGCAGAGCCCGGAGAATGTGATCCGAAAATTAATCACATCTCCGGGAAGGTAAGAACTTGAAAAAAAGTTTCCCCCGATCCCCTCCCCCCCACATAAACATACCGAAGAACATTAAAACAAACTTTTAACGCACTAAAAAATAACAAAAGAAAGAAAAAACTAACAGACTGCCGGCAGGGCGGCCATCTCCCCAGCGCCCCGGTGGTCAAATGCCATGGGGCGCTCCAGTAATAAGTCAATCTTCATAGCTGTCTGCAGACAGGGACCCCATTAAACGTCTGAGGTCGAGCAAAAAGCTGTGTCTGTGTGCTATTCGGTCCAATCATACTATGAATGAGTACAATCAAGCCATACACAAGTACAACAGGTAGTGAAAAGGGAAAGACACCAGAGTACAGAATATATTGTTACACCGTTATAACGTTACACAGCTAGAGAAAGTGCAGATTAAAGTAAAAGTGCAAGGTCTGCAAAGAGCTAGGTTGGGAGATTGGACTACACCCCACCTTATGGGAGGACTGACTTCAGAACATAGAAAAATAGAGCACAGAACAGGCCCTTCAGCCCACAGTGTCTGTGCCAAACATAATACCTAGCTAAATTAATCTCATCTGCCTGCACATGATCCATATCCTTCCATGCCCTACATATCCATGTGGCTATCTAAAAACCTCTTAAATGTCATATTGTATCTGCCTCCACCAACACCCCAAGCAGCACATTCCAGGCATTCACCATCTTTGTGTTCAAAAACTTGCCCAGTACACCTCCTTTAAACTTGGCACCTTTCACCTTAAAGCTATGCCCTTTGATATTTCTAACCTATCTATGGTTACCAGCGGGAAGAAGCTCTGAATCTAGTGGTATGTGCTTTCAAGCTTTTGTACCTTCTGCCCAACGTTAGAGGGGAGTAGAGGGAATGACTGCGTGAAAATGGTCCTGTCATCTGCTTTCCCGAGGGAGCGTGAAATGTAGTTGGAGTTGATGGAGGGGAGTCTGGTTTGTGTGATGGATTGGGCTTCATCCACAACTCTCTACAATTTCTTGCGGTCTTGGGCAGAATTGCAAAGCAAGCTGTGATGCTTTCTACGGTTCAATCTACTACATCGGTACAATCTATCTCATTGGGCTGTCCCCAACCCTACCCATCACAACCATCTCTCTTCACATCATCCCCACAACCCTCTCAATCTCTCCCCTTGCATCAGTCACATGCAATTTGATCATTCAGGTCAATACCATTTGTTTCTCTCCATCTGAGATCATCTGGACTAAATCCCAGCTTAATCTCATGTGCTTTTAATATTCTACTTCAGAGGTTACAGGAAGAAATCAGGATAATTAACTTGTGTAAAGTTATTATCCCTGAAATAGGCTTTGACTCAGCAGAGGAAGGAAGAAGTAAAAAGCCCCCTGAAGGCATCAATTTTTGGGGGGTTACATCACAAAACAAGGAAAGAGGTGTCTGGCTCTGATCTCTGATGTTGCCTTTCAGATACACTTGTACACCAGAGGATGCCGCAGTGGGCAAAGCTTCAGTCATTTGTTTGCAACAGAAACACGGCTAATCCGAGATCCTGAGCGATGCAGCGAGGTGAGCTGGCTGAGCACTGTGGCAGCACCTCCTCTGGTCCTGTGCATTCTGCTGCTTCCTCTCTACAAAGCTATTCTCTGTCAATGTTAAGTGACTCCTTCATTCTGTGAGCCACTAATCTCTTGTGGGTGCTGACACACAGAACTTGGTGTTCATCTTCTGCTGCCTGCAAATGCACAGCTGGATAGAAGTTTATAAAATTATGAGAGGCATAGATAGAATTGAATTGAATTGAATAAATTTTGAATTGAATTGAATACATTTTTATTAGCCAAGTATGTATACATACAAGAAATTTGCCTTGGTGCTTTGCTCGCGGAACAACACGATATACAGTAGACAATTAAAAATAAAACATTATAATTTAAACATGTGAAGAATGAAATAAAATAACAGAGTAGACAGTAAGAATCTTTTTCCCAAGGTGGAAATGTCAAAGATTTAAGAGCATAGCATTAAGGTGAAGGGGGTAAAGTTTGAAGGATGATATGTGGGATGATGTTTTACATGAGTGTGGTGGGTGCCTGGAACTCGCCGCCAGAGGTGATGGTGGAGGCAGACAAAATAGTGGCATTTAAGAGGCTTTTAGATAGGCACATGGATATGGAGGGATATGGATCACGTGCAGGCAGAGGAGATTAGTTTACCTTGGCATCATGTTCAGCATGGACATTGTGGGCTGATGAGCCTGTTACTGTGCCGTATTGCTCTCTGTGCTAAATTCTGTTCACCTTTTGTATCACTCCTTGTGTCAGGAATTGGACATGCCCATTCCTGAGCTGAGCTGACTTGTGGCAGTGCAGTGGCACTGAATGGCAGCTCCTGAGGATGATGTCACACACTGCTGTAGAGTCACTCATGCCATCCTTCATGTATCGGTGTGAGAGTCACAGAAGCTGCTGATCTTGTTCTTGCTGCGTATATGTATGAGGGTATTTTAGCATGGACTGCTAATTTGTGATCAAGCAGTGAGAATCTTGGACAGTTTCCGTTTTCTAGCCCAGGATCTATCTGAAGCCAGTTCCCATGGTCCTGCAATCAGTGACCCACAGAGACTTGCTGCTGTCTGAAAAACTGAGTGATGTTAATGGAACAATTTAACGCAGCATGTAAAGATCTACAGAAAAGGGATTTATAGCAGCAGGCTAACAATTTCTCCTTATTTTTCCGATCTCTCAACGGTGAACTTTGTTCCAGTAATGTTATGATTTTGTAATTACTCTCGGGTGGAGATTCGGCGCTGGCATTTACGCTGCTCCCCCACCTGCTATCCATTACTTTAGGACATCAGCAATGATCTCTTACTGTTCCTGTGCTAACACCACTTCACTGCTGTAGTTTGTGCAGCTCCTGGAGCGTGAGAACATGCGGCTGGAGGCGTACCTGGAGTGGAAGCAGCTGGAGCCACTATTTTGGCAGTGGATGGTGAGAGAGTGATATCATCTGGACTCTATCTATATGGTGTGGTAGGACACGACCGTCCGTGCTGTGTCTGCACGGCTTGGTAGAATAGTACATCCCCAGCTCCTGCTGTGTGACAGTGCTGACACTCGTGTGAAGCTCCTCTTGAGGTTAAAATGAGCATTCACTCTACAGGGGCTGATTTCACCAATGGTAAGGAATATGATTTCCTGATGACTCTGAGTAAATAACGCTTTTCACCAGAAGCGGTATCCCTGACTCAAACCTGAATACTTGGTGATTGAGTTATAATTTACAGCATGGAATCAGGCCCTTTGGCCCAATGCCCATGCCACCCGGGTCAGCATTCCTATCCACATATCTGTCCAAATGTTGTGAGATTGTACAAAGACGTCTAAGCGGCTCCATGAAGAAGGGATTCCTTTTCACCCGGTCGGGAGATATAGAGCAGCCACGTTCCTGAGCTGGTGCAGCGCTGCTCCACACTGTCCCATGTACAACATTTAGATGGGAGACCAACATAAATGGAAGCAGGGGGGGGAAGGAGGTGGGAGATGGAATACTTTAACTCTTGCAGCATAAACAACATTCCCGATTATGAGCAATCATTGCCCCATTTCAGAAATTCCCACTATATCTCCTTCTGCAGTGTGAGACAAAGTAAGTAAGTAAATTTTATTTATATAGCACGTTTAAATCAACTCGCGTTGAAACCAAAGTGCTTACATAAAAGAAATAATAAAAGAAATAATAAAGTTTCAAAGCAAGGGAGAGCTTTATAGGCCAACTGTCTCCACAGTTATGGTGCATGAATACAACTGAGTGCTATAATTTCAAAGGATGGTATACGTTGGCTGTGGGATTCTCAGCCTCTTTAGTTTAATTGTGAGTATGCAAAAGAACGCACGATACTTGAGACACAAGATAAATTTAATAAAAATCTTCCTTGGCAGGAAAGTGTGCTGGCAGCTAAGCTACAAGACACGCAGAACCCACGGGATGCGAACTGTATGGCAGCCACTGCACACTCACCGGACCTGTCTGGTGACCACGTTGACCGTGTTACCTTCAGAGAAATGGATCATCTCTCTAGTGAGATCCTGAAGTTGCAGATGAAGCTGCAAGATGGGCAAAAGACCAAGATCAAAATGGTAAACCTTCTACTGTGTTGTACGTCAGTTAAAACAAATACTGTTTTGGAGAATTACCTCCACTCAGGTGCATTTTCCTCGCACCTTGATAACTCAGAGCAGTTGGAATATCAGGCAGCTGAAAATCTGCACCTTCCCAACATAAGGAACACGTGTTTGGGCAAGACCAACATGTATTACTCTTTCCTCATTATCCTGGAATAAGCACCAAATACATCTGTGCTGCCTTGAGCTGAAACATTGGAGGTTTAAGCCTCACCGTGTACAATCTAGGCTGGCACTTGCATACAGGGTGGAAGAAATGCTAGTCAGAGAGGAGAACTGTGAGATTGCTTTACTATCAGAATAACAGTATTGGGAGATGGCTGTATGGCCAGAGGGGAGGACTATGAATGTGACACTAGTGGAGGGGCAGCACTGTTGTAGGAAACGAGTGGGATTGCTGCATTGTCACAGGAGAGGGCTGTACTGTGGGAGGGGTGCGTTGGATGAATGCTGTACCATCAAAGGTACTGTCTTGCACGTAACATGACTTTTCAAGGTGCCGTTAGCATTGCAAACCTGACCTGTAGCTGCCTGTCTTTTTGTAGACTGAAGACAAGGAGCGAGAAGTCCGATCTCACACAGGGTGGGATGAATTTGTTTGTCCAACACAGTGTGACGTGGAAAAGAAGCTGGGAGTGTTGCATGCCAGAATTAGCCACCGGAGGAGACAACATGGCCATGCCAGGTTGGCACTCAGAGACGATTCTTCTGCCAAGAGCACAAAGTTTTCTCCGGCAAAACCAGACATTGGGTGTCTCACGGCACTGGAGGTGATCACACAGCTGAGAACTGAGGAGGCTGCGTTAAAGAGGGAGCTACAAGAAATGCAGCAACTCTGCAAAGAATCTCTTGGCGAGGTTGTGGAAAGGCTGGATGGTGTGATCTGCATGCCTCCAGTGTAGCTAGGAAGCCCTGGTGATTTACAGGCCGATAACTGGAGAGAGGTGACTGAAAATAAAAGTCTAAGCTCAGCAGGCCCAGTCCTGTACTCACCCAAAGGGAGTATGCAGTGAGTGTCAAGATTGGTGTGTTGAGATGCACCAGCCACTGAGCTTGGCTCTGCCATTTTAAAGTAACGGAGAGGATGGAGCAGTAAGGCTGCAAGATGAACTGCAGCAAGGTCCCTTCCACGCAGCTCCCTTCCATGTGGCCCCCACTGGCTAATGGTGCAGTGGCATTGCAGCCCCAGGGCAGATTGTTAGTCTCTTTCAGTTCCTGGTACATAGATGAGGTGGAGACTGTGCCCTCACAGGACAGATTTCACCGAAGATCAAACACTTCAGAATCGCTCAGTCCTGGTCTGATTTTAACTCTTGTTTACGCTAGCCCATAGTTGATGAAAAATGTTGGTATGTTTCTACACTGACTGGGTGAAAGGTTCTCACTGGACTGTCCTCCTCTTTGTACCTAGGAACTGAAGCAGCCCATTACCTGTTCTGACATTCATTTGGTTCAGAGGTTATCTTTCTGCCAACTCCATTTAGCTGCCTTGATTCCTTAACCATCTTTCATGCCCTAAAATGAAAGTCAATTGTCACTGAAAGTTGTTTTGAAACCCAGTCTCTGTGGCTTGTTAGTGAACTCCAGATTTCCATGCACTTTGTGCAGCACTTAGGGTTTTTATTTTACCTTTTCTGGACGGACTGAGTAATTATGTAATAAATCTTTACCAGCTATCAGGCAATACTTGTTCATTGTGATCTTAATTAATAAAGAATGTATGATTCATATATGTGAGATGTACTTGGAAACATTCATGCACGATGAAAAAAGGTTATTCTTGATTAGTACTGGTGTCAGGGGTTATTGGCAGAAGGCAGGAGAATGGGGTTGAGATGGAACGATTAGCTATGCTTGAATGGTGGTATAGACTTGATGGGCCGAATACCTAATTATTCTCCTATAACTTATGAATTTATGAAGACTTAATCCAAATTTACATTTGTCTCAAGTCAGCAAGACAGGATGTGTGTGAATTGTAGTCTACTGGGGTTTGATGTACTGTGAATCAGGCAGAGATGAAGATGAATCTAATAAGTGGTTTCGATAAAGGTGCTGGATGCAAAGTATCCCAGTTCTCTGAACACGGAACGAAAGGCAGTGTCAAGGAAACAAAGCCTGCCAAAGGATCTAAACGTGGCAGATGCAATACAACGTGGGGAAATTAGAATGCTGGAATATTGTTTAAATGGTGTGAATAATAAAACTAATGTTCAGAAAGATCTGGAGTCCTTGTACAAGAAACACAAAGTTAGCATTCGACTACAAGGCAAATAACATGATGGGTTTTATTACAAGGTGGTGAGGTACGAAATACCAAGTTTTGCAACAGCCATGCAGGACTGTGAGATTGTACATGAATTTTATGGCCAGTTTTGATTTTACTTACAGTATAAAATACTTACCTCGATGGCACGG
The DNA here is from genome assembly GCA_038087875.1 of Malacoraja senta. Classification (NCBI taxonomy): domain Eukaryota; kingdom Metazoa; phylum Chordata; class Chondrichthyes; order Rajiformes; family Rajidae; genus Malacoraja; species Malacoraja senta. The sequence goes on along the minus strand of CM075981.1, from coordinate 62,972,666 downwards.
CATAGAAAGTGTTCTGTGTTACATCCAGGAATTCTGATGGTATCTTATGAAGAAAGGGCTAGCCTGTGTGACCTATACATTCAGAAAGCCAATCTTATTGAATGAGGCAAGCAAAGTTTCTTCTACAAAAGAGCTGTGAATCTTTGGAATTCACCATTCTTCTCTGGTGAATTCCAATCTGGAGGTTGAATTAATATATATTCAGGGCAGAGATAGATTTTTTTTTAATTACCAATGATCAAGACTAGAGACTAAGCAGAAAACAAAACTCTGGACTCTCAGGATGAACCAGCGATGAGATCATATGTGATCCTACTGAACTGAATGACGGAGCAGGTTTGAGAGATTATTCAGCTGACCACGGCTCCTATTTCCCTGGCATTACATTATCCTCATCAGCCTTGGCTCTATGTGGTGCAATGATGCAGTACCTTTACACAAAAAGAACAGTTCTGAATCACAGTGGTATTAAAAATAATCATTCATTATAGTGGCTGGTTTATAGGAACAAATCGCTAGTTATTTAGAGAAACGTAATGCAATCAAATCGTTTGACAAATTTCCTGGCAATCTTTAATGATGTAAGAGGCAGACTCAATAGGGAGGAACCTGTAAGATGGAATTTAGGTTTTTAGTTTTAGAGATATTGCATGGAAACAGGCCCTTTGCCCTACTGAATCCACACCGACCAGCAATCCCCGCACACTAACAATATCCTACCCACACCAGGGACGATTTACAATTATACAAAGCCAATTAACCTACAAACCTATACGTTTTTTGGAGTGTGGGAGGAAACCGGAGATCCTGGATTAAACCCACACAGGTCACGAGGAGAATGTACAAACTCTGTACAAAACACTTGGCAAGTCAGGATTGAACCTGGGTCTCTGGCACTGTAAGGCAGCAAATCTATCTCTGCGCCACCGTGCCATACAATATATTTAGATTTCCAGAAGGCATTTGATGTGTTGACTTTCATACAGAGTCAGAATAAACAGGTCTTTTTTTTAAGGGGGGAGGGGAAGATTTAATGGGAACCTGAGGAGCAACTTTTTTACACAAAGGATAGTAAGTATATGGAACAAGCTACCAGAGGAGGTAGTTGAGGCAGGTATTATCACAACATTTAGACAGGTGCATGGATAGGATAGGTTTAGAGGAATATGGGCCAAATGCAGGCAGGTGGGACTGGTTGTATAAGGGACATGTTGGTCGGCATGGGCAAGTTGAGCCGAAGGGCCTGCTTCCACTGTAATTCTGACTTTTCAGGCGGGAAGGATGCAACCAATGGAGTTTCCCAAGGATCAGTTGTGGCCCTTAATTATTTACTATTTATATTAATGATCAGAAAGAGAGGGCAGAGCATATCAGCTATCGCCCCCTCTTCTTATCTGCAGAAATGTCCCCAACCTAAAATGTTGTTTGTCTATTTCCCTTCACTGATGCTGCCTGAACCGTTGAATGTAGCTCTTTTGCTCAAGATGCCAGCATCTACAATCCCTTGTGTCTCCATCTTTCTGCTATTTTCAAAGTTGCTATTTAAATACTAGGAATTTTGTATAAATTTAGGTTAGCTTGACAATTTCAGCTCATTAACTCCCAATGGCATAGTCTCCCCCCCCCCCCCCGAATGATTGTTTAATTAATGCATAATGTAAAGGAGGGGTGGGGTGCACAGCTCTTTTATACAGTCAGGATTTCTGAGAGAGTCAAATATAAGTGGGGCTTCCCTGATACAAAAAAACCCCAATCTGGAACATAAAACCAAAGCAGACTTCCATCTACCGCAAAGAAGAGGTAAAAGACGGAAACGAGGACGGCATGGAGCAAAGCGAAGCAAAATAAAAACGGGGGGTGACAAAGGACATTTTATTGTCACATACACCAATTGGTGTAGTGACATTTGACTTGCCATGCAGCACACAAATAAAGTTAAGACTCAACATTAAAGAATTTAACAATAAACATAAAAACATCCCCCCACAATGGTTCCCACTGTGGGGGAAGGCAGCAAAGTCCAGTCCCATCCCCAGTTCACCCATAGTCTGGTGAAGTCTGGTGCTGTAATTACTGTAAATACTTGCACAGGAGATGAACAGCAATTCGTTGGTGTTTGGTGCTGAAAGATCATAGAGCGGAGCGCTGGGGACCCGTGTGTTTCTCGCCTGTCCTTTCCTCTCTTTCATGGCCCAGAGCTGGTAGTTCCGTGACATAACAATAAACTGTTTGTGCCTAGGTCAATGGCGAGTGGCGGAAGACCGGAAAGCGCTCAATCTCCAGCCTGGGGGACGGATATGTGTGTAAAAAAAAGTGTGTAGGAGTCTGAAGAAGGGTCTCGACCCGAAACGTCACCCATTCCTTCTCTCCAGAGATGCTGCCTGTACCCGTTGAGTTACTCCAGTTTTTGTGTGTCTGCGGACGGATATGTGTGACGGACTCCTGGCCGCTTCCGGAAGAGCCCAGGACACGGTGAGTAACAAAGATCCTAGAGCAAGCTTCATGATCTTTGGTGAGTAACTGTCCCCGTCTTTCTGAAGTCGCCGAGTCGCCCGCGCAGCTCATCGCGGGCCGGTATCTCCGGGAACCGCGGGCCCGCACCCTCAGATGCCCGGAGTCGGGGCCTCCACTCTGGTACAGCCCAGTCCACCACACAGAGCACACTCGCCACCATTACACCATCTACACTTCACGCTGCCTCGGGGAAGCAACCAAGGATCACTCTCAAGGTCCGGACCTGTAACCTCGCCTGTCCATTCCCGCCCCAGAGGCTGCCCGACCCGCTGTTACTCCAGTACATTCACATCCCGCTCATTCCATCTTCTCCCTGCAAAAAAAAAAAAAAAAATGAGAGCTCGTACCACCAGATTCAAGAACAGCCTTTTTTCCTTTGTTATCAGGAGACTGAACCGTCCTCTCATAAACCAAGGATGTATTCCCGATCTCCCATCTTACTTCACTGCAGCCTTTGGAGTTTTTTTTATCTGCACTTTCTCCGTAGCTGTAGCACTATATTTCGGCACTGTTACATTTCTCTCTGACATTACCTGGTGTAGTCGTGCATATTGTGATTTGCCTGGATAATGTGTAGCCCATGTTTTTCACTGTATCTCGGTACACGTGATAATAAAAAATCAACATCAATCCCTGGTTTTGGTCCTCATCCCCAAAGCCTGCAGATTTTTTACTCTGATGAACTTCTCCCTCTGTTAAGCACTTAAAACAATAAAGGGTTGCTCCAGGGTTGGCATTAGCATTAGCACCCTGGCCCTGCCTGATCTTGCTGGTGCTCGGATGACAGTTCAACTGAACATGATTACCTGTGGAGGGATGTAACAGACAGCCTTGGTCCTATCTCACTGATTGACCCATGCCTTGCGTCCACTTCCACATGTGATTCCCAAACAAAGGATAGTAGAGCTGCTGCCTTACATCACCAGAGACTCGGGTTCGATCCCGACTGGGGTATTGTCTGTAGGGTGTTAGCACGTTTTCCTCGAGACAGCGTGCGTTTCCCCCGGGTGCTCCCATTTCACACTTGACTGAGAGATACAGCGTTACATGGAAGCAAAGTTGCTGCAATTGTTCACAAAGTTTTCTGTCCTTTCAGGAGCCCAGGCTGATCACTGGTCTGGAAGTGGGGTCAGAAGTTTTCTGAATATTTTGATGGAGGAGGTGAGTGAGTGAACATAATTACTGTTATCCCAGGCCATTCGCTTTCCCTCCTATATAACTTGGCGTCCAGCATGGGCAACCTGTAGACATCACTGTACTTTAAGGCAGGAGTGTACACACACCATTGGATGAGGTTGGCGTGAAGACGTCTCTTTTTAAAGCAGAAATTTGTTCTACAAAATTTTCAGTTCTTCGTCAGTGTATTTTAATCCTACAGTATTACAATAAATGGGCCAATCCTGGGATGAAAGCTCAGAGTCACCACTGTAGTTAGTATCGTCACATTTGGGTTGGCGTTTAACATAACACTGCCATGTAATCAGTACGCTCTGGTGGTTTCTGCAAGTGCCTGCTTGATGCTTGCTGCATCTCCTAGGTCTCAGGATGAGTGCCAGGCCTAGGCGGACCTCTACATCAGCATGTCACAGGGCTGAGGTTTGCCATGGCAATGGGTCAGGAGATGTGGGAAGAGGCCAAGGACAGATCTTGGTCAGGATGGTGGGAGTAAATGGTGATTAATCTCTCCTCCCAGTTCTGCCCTGCCTTTGCTCATAGCTCAGTTCGCCACTACATCCTCTGTTACAGGCCCCTAAAGAGAGGGTGGAGGCCGCGCTGGATGAAGGTGTGCAGCAGCTGCAGGCTGACATCTGCCAGCTCATGGTGACAGCACAAGGTGAGTGCATGCATCATTGCAGATTTTTCTCCCACTGACTCTTGTGGTGTGGTGGATCCCAAAATATCCCTCCTCAATCTGTCCCACTCCCTTAGAGATCTTTGGACGTGCTCACCACCATCTCTCTGGTCCTCGAGACTTCTTGGTATCTTACTATACTATTTATCCTGAATTCTTTTAACTTGTTTATTTTAGATATACAACATGGAAACAGGCCCTTTGGGCCACCAAGTTCAAGCCAACCATCAATCTCCTGTTCACACTAGTTCTAGGTTATCCCACTTTCACACTCCTTACACACTAGAGGCAATTTACAGAGAGCCAGTTAACCTTCAAACCCACAGGTCTTTGGGATGTGGGAGGAAACTGGTGCACCCGTTGGAAACCCACGTGGTCACAGGGAGGACATGCAAGCTCCACGCAGACAGCACCTGAGGTCAGGATGGAGCCTGGGTCTCTGGCGCTGTGAGGCAGCAGTTCTACCTTCTGCACCACTGTGTCACCCATCTCCCTTCTGCAAGAGTCTTGCCTTGCTGTCTTTGCCTTAAACCCTATTTGTCACATTTCTGCCCACCTGGCCAGTCCATAAATATCTTCTTACGAACTACAACCATCTCCCCGTCAACACCCCCTCACGGTCTCTGAATTTGCTTTGTGTTTCGTAGTGCTGAAAGCTTGGACAATGATCCCTGGGCCAGTGGGTTTATCGCAGGAGGTGACGTTAAAGTAGATGGGACCCAGACTCTATGGGAGACTGAGCGGTAATCTTGTGGGGTTCCATAGGTTGATGCAGGGATGACGTGTTTAATTATTTGTTCCCTCCACAGATCCGAGTCCGAGCCCTGTGGAGATTCAGCACCATGGTCTGGACAGCAACAGTGTTGCCGAGCACCGCAGCTGCAGCCACCAGTGCAACTTCCAGTTCAACTTCACCAGTCCGGAGGGAGGGAGTGAGGACCCTGCGGTAACGCCGCCAGCTCAAGGGGTCGTAAGTTCCTGCCCCGGGGACTCTGGCACAGCACAGCAGGGTCGGAGCGGTGACACCAGTGATTGTCTTCCTGCTACCGGAGAGGAACGGCCGCTCTGTAGGGGAGCAGCGAGCCAGCACGCTGAATTTAAGTTTAATTTTGCAATCCCTGAGGCAGGTGCTGATGTTAATCATACAGGAGAGTCAACGGCTGATCCCGCACAAAGTCAGCAGCTCGAGAATGTGGGAAGTACAGCTTCCAAATCCACGCGGAAGAAAAAGAAGAGAAATAGAACGCAGAACACTAAACCCCAAGCTGGAATCCGCAAAGACCCGGAGCAGCCGAGCCAGAACAGTCAGGGGGAAGAGAGGAACAGCATGGCTCTGGTAAGGAGACCGGGGCGAATCCCAGGGAACTCTGACTGGGAACAAACGAGTTGGGAGAGGCACCAGCTCGCTCGTTGACTTGACAACTAAGATATAGGGAGTTGCATTTCTATAGCAACTTTCACATCCCATTCACAAGAGGCCCAATACTTATACAGCGCAGAAACAGGCACTTGGGCCCAATCTGTCCACGCCTGTCTGAGTTAGTCTCACCTGCCTGCATTTGGCCCATATTACATGGATAGGACAGGTTTAGAACGATATGGGCCAAATGCAGGCAAGTGGGACTAGTTTGGATGGGACATGTTGGTAGTTGTGGGCAAGTTGGGCCAAAGGGCTTGTTTCCACACTGTGTGACGCTATATCCTTCTGAACCTTCACTGTCCGTGTACCTGTCAAAATGTCCTTTAAGCATTGTAATTGTACCCGCCTCCAGCACTTCCTCTCGCAGCTCTTTCCGCATACCCACCACTCTCTGTGTAGAAAGAGTTGCCCCTCAGGTCCCCTTTACATTTGTCCCCTCTCACCTGAAGTCTATGCCCTCTAGTTTTTGACTGCAGTACAGTGGTACTGCTGTACGTTGCCAGAGTCCTTGCTTAAGTGCAAGTGGACAATGTCTACCGCCCTCGTCAATCCTCTTTAGACTTCAGAGATACAGCACGGAAACAGGCCCTTCGGCCCACCAAGTCCATGCCGATCACCTGTACACTAGCACTATCCTACACACTGGGAACAATTTACAATTTTACCGAATCAATTCATCTACAAACCCGCACGTCTATGGAGTGTGCGAGAAAACCCACGCAGTCACATAGAAACTCCACACAGACAGCACCCGTTGGCAGTGCAGTTTGCTGGACGTTTCTCCCAGCTGGGGTTTGTGTGTGTATGGGAACGTTTCTTGTGATGCCTGTACCTTGAGTGTGTTGCTGTAACATCTCCTGTCTTCTCTCCCAGTCTCCGGAGGAGCAGCTCCAGCGAGAGGTGGACTGGTGTATCGAGCAGCTGAAGCTGGGACTGCAGTCCCAGAAAACCACTAAGAAACGAGGTGCGTTGCAGGATCCGGGAGTCAGCCAGGCTCACGGGGACTGGGTCAGTGGCCATCCCTCGATCCTGCAAGATGCCCGTTACAGAAACCGTCCCATTGGAGCCACACTTGGCCTTTAGCCATCGAGTGCCCTTGTCCCGTGATCACACACCCTGCATCTTATCCATATCCCTGTAATCTTATCTCCTGTCATTGGTCCAGTTCCTTAAAATGCTGCTGTTGTGCCTGTATGGACCATTGAGTCATAGAGACACACAACACTGAAATAGGCCCTTCGGCCCACTCGTCCAACTTTGCAACTGAGCCTGCATCTGGCGAGCTTGAGATCGCACCCTCTTTGTGGGATGAGATGTAGGATACCGTGTGGGAGGGTTGTTGACGTCACCGGGGAAGCTCCCTGTCGGAGCGGGCACTGCCCCAGACGAGACTACCTTTAGGTTTATTATTGTCACACGTACCGAGGTACAGGGAAAAGCTTTGTTTTGCATCCAAACAGATCAGACAATACCATACGTGAATACAATCAAGTCAAACAGCAACTCTGAGGTAGCTTGACATCAGTGCAAAATGTACAATAACTAGAGCAAGGTGGAAAATACAGATTGCGGAGTATAGTTCTCCGTATTGTAGCGCATCAGTTTCAGAGACAAAGTCCAATACCCATAATCTGGCCACCGTCATCTGCAAACCTGTAGCAGGAGGTAGAGCCCAATTTGGCCGCACAGCCGCGAGTTGGGGACTGAGAGTGCATCCTTGCGGGGCACGCGTGCTGAGAATTACTGTGGAGGATGTGTTGCCTGTTATCCTCACTGATGGAGGTCCATGGATTAGAGAGTCAAGCATCCAGTGGTTCCTAGAGCCAGGGTTAGGCCCAGTGTTTGAGCCTGAGTAAGAGGCAGGGTATGGTTTGGGGTAAAGGATGAATGGATGTTGTGACCCGCTTTGTATTGCAGGTGAGGAGGCCGCCCGTGCACTGTGCACCCTGAACAGCAAGAGGGCGCCACTCGTCAAGAAGCGGCAGCTGATGAGATCCATGTTTGGAGACTACAGGAAGAAGATGGAAGAGGAGAGGCAGAAGCAGATCAGGCTGATGCTGACAGGTGAGAGGAGGGTGGGCAGCCCTCGACAGGGGAGAGGAGGGGCGGGGCGGGGAGAGTGAACTAAGAGGGACATTGGTTCGCTAGTCGATCAACACGTGGCTTGATGCAAAATAACTAAACATTTACAGCCATGTACCAGAGACTAGCGATTAGAGGGCTGGGGGGTACGTCCGTGCAGCGGGGAGCGCTGCTACCTCATCCCCAGGAACGGCGTTCTCCCCACCAGTTTCCTCCCATGATCCAAAGGAAACCTAGTAGATTAATTGGCCAAAAGCATCAGAGTTGATGGGCAAGGAGAGTGGTGGGCTAAGTTCATAAGTTATAGGAGCAGAATTAGGCCATTTGGCCCATCAAGTCTATCATTCAATCATGGCTGATCTATCATTCCCTCTCAATCCCTTCTCTCCACAACCCCTGACACCCGTACTAATCAAGGATCTATCAATCTCTGCCTTAAAAAATATCCACAACCGTCCATGGCAATGAATTCCACAGATTCACCACCCTCTGACTAAAGAAATTCCTCATCTCCTTTCTAAAGGTACGTTCTTTTACACCGGGGCTATGGCCTCTGGTCCTAGACTCCCACTAGTGGAAACATCCTCTCCACATTCCCTTGATCCAGGCCTTTCACTATTCAATGAGTTTCAATGAGGTTCCCCCTCATCCTTATGAACTGTAGCTAAGTTAGAGGGGGAGTGACGCGCTGTCCCCACAGAGCCAGTGTGAATCGGATGGGCCAAATGGCCTGCTCCTGTGTTGTAAGGGAGCCTTGTTGTGCATGGTCAGGTGTTCTGCTGTGTGCGTTGTCAGCTGAGGCATTTGTAATTGTATTTCTTCCAGCTACAAAATCGGCCAGCATTAAACCAGTTAAAGAGCAAACCAGGAGCAAAGTGTTGGGGAAAATTGCAACTAAATCACCAGAGGTTGAGGCGGCCCCTGCATCGGGCTCCGTGAGTCCCGAGAAGATCACGGTCGAGGCAGAAGAGCCGGCTCCATTCCGGTTTAATTTCTTCTGAGCAACAGGTGAAGGGTGAACAAGGTGTGCAGCCTCACAGTTCCCTCTTCACTCCTGAGGGTGGAGTAACAGATTCTCTCGGTGTGACCTATTCTGGTGCCTCGGGCAAAGTGGAGCCAGCAGAGTGAAGTTGAAAGGCTACATGGAGAACAATAATTAGATAAATAAACTTGCTTTTATTTTCCTGTCAGGTTTGATTTTTACACTTGCACAGGCTCAGAACAGCTGCCTGGTCAGTCACACCCGGCCTGTGGTGCTCCAGTTTCCGACCACACTTCTCCCTGGAACCCAGTCCATGCACTACAATCCATCGCCTTCCCTCAGTTAAACCTAGTCACGCTGTATAAAACTATATCCTGTTGTATCGTTTAAAAAACATGAATAAATACACAGCTCAGTTTGTTCCAGGGGACTTGATTCTCACAGACCACGGCCCCGCTTTTTCCCAGGGTCACACACAGAGCATGGCTCCAACTGCCCTGTGATGGTGCAATACTGGAGACATCTCCACCGCTCCCTCCGACTTTAGAAAGACCCAAATGCAACTCTGCTGTGGGAGGGAGAAGAGCGATCTGCAGCGAGGTAGCTTGACTTCAATACAAAATGCCTGAATATTATTCAGGACAAGGAACCAACAGACATTTTAATGGAAAATCATAATGCAAAAATGACTTTTTGAGAGGGAATTAGTGTTGTTTCTCAAGCTGTTACCTGTAAAAGCAGGTCAGTGGGTGCTGGTTTATTAAATACTTGCAGCGAAGTAGCACACAAGATGTTTTGGACTGGTGGATAATATCTGCATGAATTTTGGATTAGATAATGGACAGAACAGTATCAGTTCATCACCAAAACATTGGTTGTAAAACGGCGGCGGCTCTGGCAAAAACACTGACAGCATCTTTGCTAAACAGGTGAAGTTGTGAAGACAGGAGGGCGGCTAATTTAAAAAAGGGCAGCGAGGAGAAGTTGGGGAAGTCCAGGTTGAAGACTGGAGGTGATGCTGGGACAGGATCTACTGGCATTTGGAGTCGGAACTGATTGGGATGGTCAGCACGGCCCTGCGTGTGTGTGTGTGTGTTAAATCTGTTGGAGGTTTTCTGAGAAGGTCAGATAAATGATTGGGCAGACCAGTGGGCATTGTCTGTGTGGGCCACACGTGGGCAGATGGGAGTAGCTTAGATAGGTATCTAGTTTGGCCCTGATTCCATGCTACCCATTCAAAGGCAAGAGCCTGGAAACCATTGGTGTTCATTGGGTGTGTGCATTAATCAATGTACTGTACACCCACAGCAAGGAGGTGGAATGTACACAGTACATCAGCTGCAAAACAAAGAGACGCGTGTGCAGGAATAGGGAGCATTGAGGAAGGAGTTGGTAACACTCAGTCCAGCTCCATCAGTCAGCAGATAAAGGGTCCCAAAGGAAAGCTGGCCCTGTCCCCTGTACTAAATGATTACAGAGTTAATGGGAACCCCCATGGCACAATGGTCCCCTCATCCCGTGCAGTGGAGAGTGATGGGACGGGATCCCCACATTTCTGCTGCTTTGGTTTGAAGCTTGGTTTGATAGGGTTGGACTGCCAACCATGGGAGCTTGGTCCAATGTCCCTGAGTCCCAGCGAGCTGTTGGGCCTGGGGAGGGGGTGCAGCACATTGGGCCAAGCTGCAGAAGACCGTGACTCAACACTCAGGACTTGAGGTCCTGAGCTATAGGGAGTGGTTGAGCAGGCTAGGTATCCTTTAAATGCAGGAGGATGAAGGGTGATCTTTCAGAGGTGTACAAAATTATTGGATAGATCGGGTAAACACACAGAGTCTCTTGCCCAGAGTTGGGGAATCAAGAACCAGAGGACATGGGTTTAAGGTGAGGGGGGGGGGGGGAAGATTTAATAGGAACCTGAGGGGTAACTATTTTTTTACACAGGGTGGTAGGTGTATGGGACAAGTTGGGATGTAGGTATGTAGGTATGTATGTATGGGAGGTACTTGAGGCAGGTACTATCACAATGTTTAAGTAACATTTAGACAGGTACATGGATAGGATAGATTTAGAGGGATATGGACCAAACGTGGGCAAGTGGGACTAATGTAGCTGGGACATGGTCTACTGGCATTTAGAGGGGCAGGAGTGATAGGGCTGGTCCCCACAACGACTTTAAACCCCTCAGCTGTGGGTAACGGGGACAGCTGGCCAGTGATCCCCAGGGTGGGGGCGCTGCAGGTGAATGTTCCACTGCCATTCCCAGACCTCTGCTCCATCCACACAGACCAAGTCTGCTGGGCAGCTGGAGGGGGGCGGAGCGGTCACTCAGCGACAGAGGGAGGGGGAAGCTGACGGTGGCGAAGGGCGAGGGCAGTGCAGGGTCTAGGAGAGGATACCCGTTCACCAGCTCCCCATTCACTGCACAACATTCAATAGGAACCTGAGGGGCAACTTTTTCACTCCGAGGGTGGTGGGTATATGGACGAGCTGAAAAGGGAGGTGGTTGAGGCAGGTACTGTAACAACTTTAAAAACACAATTAGACCTGTAGAAACAAGGAACTGCAGATGCTGGTTTACAAGCAAAAAGTGCGTGAGTACCTCAGCGGGTCAGGCAGCATCTCTGGAGAACCTGGATAGGTGATGTTTCTTAAGTCTGATGAGTACATGGATAGGAAAGGTTTAGAGGGATATGGGCCAAGTGCGGGCCGGTGGGACTAGTGTAGATGGTGCCCCTTGGTCAGCAGGGACGAGTTGGGTCGAAGGGCCAGTTTCCACACTGTGTGACTAGGACAATAGCACAATGCGCGGCGTTTACAAAACAGGAATTTCTTGGTTACAAGCAGAACGACGGGAGGAACGAACGTGGAGAGGAAGCGAGAAACGGCGAGAAATGAGAGTTAAATGTGAGGAGAGGCAGCAGGCGTGTGTCACAACTTTCCCAGGTGGTCTGCTGCTGTTGATCGAGGACTGAAAGGTGCCGCTTGTTCACGACTCAACGTCTCCTGGACTTTGTGAGGATCCTCGCTGTTCCTCGAGGTACAGACCGCTCCACCCAGGCGTGGTGGTCCGTGGGATGCAGCGTGTGGACAGGCACCAAATTAACACGCCAAGAGACATGGTCTGAAGCGTGTGGAGATGACTGATTGCCTCGCTAAAAACTCACGGCTTAAGGCAGCGATTGGCACCAAATCAAAGCAGAGGTTGAAGGCCGAAGGTCACTGCCAAACATATAAGTTTATTTGTTTTTTACAGAAACGTCTTTGCTTTGTGTGAATCGTTGAGGGTGGAGGGATAGATGAGGAAACGGCAGAGGCGCTGGCTGTGTTCTCTCCCGTCAGGCACTTGTGTTCCCCGCTGCCTCTAGGAGTTCTGAATGTTGGCCAAGAACTGCTTTGCCCACCACTCCTCCAGGTCGATCGGAACAAAGTCTACAAAACCAGAGTAGGAAGTGTATCAATGGAGCACATCCCAGGCTCAGGCACAGAGTGAAGCTCCCTCTACACCATCCCATCACACATTCCCGGGGACAAACGCAGAGTGAAGCTCCCTCTACACTGTCCCATCTCACACGGGGCCAGCAGGGATTGGATGCCAAGACCCCCTCACCTCTTGTGCTTTCCTCAATCACTATCTGTCACGCAAGCACCAACATTATTCCCCTGGTGATGGACAGAGGGGAAGGCAGTGTCGGCCCACCGCAGCCCACACCCTGTGCCTGGGCTGGGATCACTGCCATGTGTGTCTCTGCCACAGTCTCAGCTCAGAGAATCGGCCCAGGACAGCTCCGGTCTCTCACCGAGTGGCCCAGGGCCTTGTCAATGCTGACAGTCATTGGCCTTCCCCTCCAACCACCTTTTATCTCTTCTCCAATATTTTTAAAACTAATAAAGGAAAAGAAAAACAAAACTCTCCACTTTAACCCTGACATTGGCCGTGACTCAGCAAAGCTGCCTCAGTCAAGCCACAAGGCTGTGACTCCAAGCCACACTTGTCATTACTTAACATTAGATGTAAAATTGCTGGCAACTGTTCTGGAAAGTGTACAGATGGATATCTGGAAGCAGTGCAGCGGGTAGAGCTGCTGCCTCACAACTCCAGTGATCCGGGTTTGAACCTGGCCTCGGGTGCTGTCTGTGTGGAGTTTGCACGTTCTCCCTGTCTCCATGCAGGTTTCCTCCGGGTGCTCCGGTTTCTTCCCACATCCCAAAGACATTCTGGTGGGTAAATCGCCCCTGGGGTAGGTCAGTGGCAGTAGGATCGGTGATGGGATGCGAGGAAGATTCACTTTTAGTTTTTGGATTTGCAGCATCTGCAGCTGTTTTGGTTTCCCCCTAACTCCTGCTGCCTCGGGCACGGCCATTTCCTTAACTCTTTATTTTGTTCTCCCCAACTCCTTTATTTCCTGCACACTGTGGGAGGTGCGGGTCGTTTCACTGCTCGGCGGAGTGGAGAGGGGCACGGACCAGACTTACTGCTCGGGTTCTGGCTGGGTGATTTCTCCACGTACTCCACTGCCCCGCGAGGTTGCTGGCCGTTCTCAGAATGCCGGCTGGCCAGCAACTCCTCCTCCACCTGTTGCCAGGCTGCGGGAGAGAGAGAGTCTTGTCACGAGGAGCGAGCACGGTGGGAGACAGAGGGGAGGACACAGCAGGAAGGGTGCAAGGGGAAGGTTAGAACATAGAATGGTACAGCATAGGAACAGGCCCTTCCTTACATTCCTGGCTAGTCTTTCCTCAGTTTCTCTTTATCATCTTTTTGTCCACTTCTGCTGGATTCTATCTATCCAGTCGTCACACTTACTGCTAACTACCCCCCCCCCCCTTAATCCTCTCAACTGAACAACCCAAACCCCCGCCCCCCTTTATACTCCTTCAAATCATTCCTTCAAACTGGAATATAATTTTTCAGCCAAGAACATTTGCCATTGCCTGCTGACTGTCTTTCCTGCAGCCATACACCACGGAAACAGGCCATTCGGCCCAATTCATCCATGCTTGCAAACTAGTCTTTGTCTGGCATTAAACTTTACCTTGCACTAAACATTATTCTCTTTATCCTATATTTGTACACTGTGGGCACCTTGATTGTAACCATGTGTAGTCTTTTTCCTGACTGGATAGCGCACAACAAAAAGGATTTTTGCTGTACCTCGGTACACATGACAATAATAAAGAGAACTAATCTCCCTACTTTTGTGCTAATCCATGTCCCCACTCTACTGTAGCTCACTTTGTCCGTGTCTTGTTGTAACATATGTAAAACACAGTTGTTTCCAGCCTAGACTTACACACACGCTGAACACTACATTCCAGGGTCACTAGTCCCTAGGAGATGTTTTACTCGGAGATTGTCTTATTGAACCAGCCTCATTATCCAATCCCACATCCAACGCCAACTCCCTGCTTGAACCTTGAGTGGTTCTACCTGTTGAGCAGACAATTTGCATTCTTCAAACTCTGGAATGCTGGAGGCTGAGGGGAGAGCTGATAGAATGATGAGAGGGTAGACAGTAAGAATGTTTTCCCCAGGGTGGCAATGTCAAAGACTGCAGGGTGTAGCAGTAAGGTGAGAGGAGGAAAGTTGGGCCAGGCCCAGGGGACTAGTTTGGTTGGGGGACTTGGTGTGGATGATTGGGCCAGACGGCCGGTTTCTGTGCTGTACGACAGACTCTCGAAGCACAGGCTGTCAGAGTGCTGGTAACTGGAGATTGGGACCGCACCCAGTCTGTAGATGACCCGCACACACAGCTCCTCCACACTGACTGCACTCGCTTCAGTCCACTCCACAGCCTGCACGCTAAACATAGAAAACAACCTGAACGGACTTTTCTTCACGGAGAAAGTTAGCATCCATCCACAAGTGACCTTTTAAACTTCGGAACTGAAATTATTTTTCTGCTGGGTTTAATTATTGATCAGTTTACTAAGCATCTGTCCCACAGCCCCAGATTAACTGCTTGTGTGTGTCATAGTCATAGAGTCATACAGCACAGAAACAGGTCCTTCGGCCCAAGTCATCCATGCCGACCAAGATGCCCCATCCACGCCATCTCCCTGCCCACATTTGATCTGCCCACCTCTAATCCTTTCCTATCAATTTACCTGTCTAAATGCCTTATAAATGTTGTTACTGTAACTGCCTTAACTACCTCCCCTGGCAGCTCGTTCGATATACCCAACACCTGTGTGAAAATGTTGTCTCTCAGGTTCCTATTAAATCTTTCCTCTCTCACTGTAAACCTATGCCCTCTGGTTCGTGATTCCCCTACTCTGGGTAAACGACTGTGCATTCACCCTATCTATTCCCCTCATGTGCCTTCACTTTTCTGACTTTTGGCCATTCCCATGGGTTTAAGGCCGCTGCTCTCTCCCTATGTCCCCTTCCACTTGGACAGATGGGCTGAGGAATGGCAGATGGAATTTAATGCAAATCTTTATGAGGTGTTGCGTTTTGGGCAGGACCATCGCAGTGAATGGGAGGGCCCTGGGGAGTGTTGTAGAGCAGTGGGATGTAGGTGCAAGTACATATCTCCTTGAAGGTGGCATTACTGGTAGATAGGGTGGTCCAGAAGGCTTTTGGCACATTGGTCTTCATCAGTCAGGGTATTGAATATAAAATTTGGGATGTTATGTTACAGTTCTACAAGATATTGGAGAATATCTAAATTTGGAATATTGTGTTCAGTTTTAGTCACCTTGGTATAGTAATGTTGTTAAGCTGGAAAGTGCAGAGATTTATGAAGATGTTGCCTGGACTTGATGGCCTGAGCTATAGAGAGAAGTTGGGTAGGCAAGGACTTTATTACTTGGAGCGCATGAGGCTGAGGGGCGATCTTACAGAGGTGTATAAAATCATGAGGGGAATAGATAGGCAACGCCTTAGCGATGGGGAAGTCTGTAAGTGCAGAGACTGGCAACAGGCGGGTGTAACGCTGGGTCATGTGAAGTACGGGAGGAACTTTAAGGAAAGTGGATGTGAAGCAAGATGCCAAACTAGTCGAACAATTCGCAAATCAGCTGGGATTGAAAGGATAAAGTATCAGGCAAAAGTATCACAGTTTCCAACTCGATAAGTCAGGGCCGTTAATGATTAAAACTCGGCAACTAACAAATATTAACCCGTGCGAGAGAGGGGAAGAGGCACAGGCCACAGGTCCATGTGGCCAGACCTTTCACTGGAGCTAAACCACCCCCCACCAAGACCATCGGCCTCAAGATGTTAAACATGATGGGATGGGAGGGGACAGGGCAAGATGGGACATGACAGGAGGGGACTGGATGGGACAAGACTGGACGGGGTCAGGAGGGGATAGAAGGGCCACAGGGCCTACCGTCCCAACACCAGGCCCTCCAGTTGCCAGCACTGAGGGGCGAGGACAGGGCAGGCGAGGAGAGTCACACACACACTGGATCATGGCTGCTCATGCACTGAGGTCAAACAACAAGCTGCATTTATTGGGGACTCTCCAGAGTTGGGGTGTGAGACAGGGTAACCCACCAGGGAGAGACTGAGCCGCTGGGAGCAGAGGAGGGGGTCATAGACTCCTCCTGCACTGGCTGTGTGAAATGCAGATTGTTGTTCCTTGACCTCTGCCCATGGAACAGCAGAGGGGGGGGCAGGGCTAGGCAGTAGGGGGCGGAGGTGGAGGGATCCCGGAGGGGCAGAGAGAGGGTGGAGGCCAAGGGGGAAAGCAGCCATGTGGGAGGTGTGTGTGGAGAGGGGTAGGAGAGGGAGGCAAGGCAGGGGGTTTGGGGGAGGTCTCTCAGTCGCGGCCACCCTCCTTACCCTGGTAGACAAAGCGAACGTTCTCCTCGTGTGCCGGCGTGTGCTCCTCGTCCTCTCGTGTCTCGGCAACCCCCGGCGACGCGTAACGCTTGCCCGTCACTCGGTTGAAGACCAGTCTGGGGGCCGGGCCGCTGGGGGAGAGAGAGACAGGGTGACCACCAGGAAGAGACCGAGCCTGCGGAGGAGAGATTGACCCACTGGGGGAGAGACTGACCCTCCGGGGGAGAGACTGAGCCAGCAGGAGTGGAGGAGCTGCCAATACTCCCCCCACACCAAATGCGTGAACACCTCCCTCACAGAAGACACAAAGTGCTGGAGTAACACAGCGGGTCAGGCAGCATCTCTGGAGAACATGGATAGGTGACGTTTTGGGTCCGGACCTTTTGTCAGACTAGTAGGTTCCCGAGAGCTGTCTATATTTGTGTCTATCTTTGAGATAATCCAGCATCTGCAGTACTTTGCATTTACACCTCCCTCCCATTGGTCTCTGGTCTCAATGGGTAGAGTGCGACAGGGGTGGGGGGGGGGGGGGGGGGGAGGGGGAGAGGGAACCGGTCTGTTCCTGGAGCAAATCTACAACCTCTACCGCAGGTCCAGGAGACAAGCAAAGCTTGACCTGAAACCTTCACAGCTCCTTGCACCACAGTGCCGTCCGACCTGCTGTGTGTTTCTAACTTTTCTGCTCAATTAGTTCTGGCGGGGGGGGAGGGGTTCCCGGGGAGAGGAAGGAAGGAAAGTTTAATTTAGATAGAGTATGGAAAGTGGTCCTTTGGTCCACAGTGACCCGTTCACACTAGTTCTGTGTTATCCCACATTCTCATCCACTCCCGACACACCAGCAGCAATTTACAGAGGCTGCCCTACTTGACAGCACCACCACCAGATTCAGGAACAGCTTCATCCCCACCAGACTACAGAAGCGTCCTCTCAAGCTAGGCTGCAGTCCTAATCTCCCAACCTTCCTCATTGCGGATTTTGAACTTTTCCTCTGTAACTGTAATGCTGCATATTCTGCCCTCTGGTATTTTTCGCTTTGCACTACCTGTTGTACTGTATGTGGTTTGATTGTACTTGTGCATGGTGTAATTTGGCTGGATAGAGCACAAACAAAGGTTTTCATTGTATCTCGGTCCACGTGACACAACAAACCAACACCCAGGCCCTCAGCCAGGAGCTGTTGTTCCTGCCTTGCTCGAGCGTCAACGACTCTGCCCACAACAACGAACCCACCCCCTTGAAGCAGCGGCCAATCAGAGGGCCAGTTAGGTAGGTGCCACAACCCCGGCAGGGTGGGCCTGCTACTGGCTCCAGCTCGGCCCTCAGTGGTTTCTGAAGAAGAGTCGGGTCCCGACCCGCGACGTCACCTCTCCGTGTTCTCCAGAGCGCTGCCTGACCTGCTGAGTTATTCCAGCACTTTGTGCCCTGGGTGATGTCTCCCTGAGCGGGAGAACTCACTGTCCATAGACCTGGATGTTGTTCAAACTCCCCAGGAAGGGGCTGGGTCCGTGGGCGATGCTGAGGGCAGGGGTTTGTGTCCCATGGGAAGTCCACTCATCGTTCTCGTCACACACTCAAATCAAACCAAATATGGCACAGTGGCGCAGCGGGTAGAGCTGGTGCCTCATGGCAGCAGAGACCCGGGTTCGATCCTGCCCTCGGGTGCTGTTTGTGCCGAGTTTGCACATTCTCCCATGTGACCGCATGGGTTTCCTCCCACAACCAAACCCCGTGCGGGTTTGTAGGTTAATCGGCCCTCTTTAAATTGCCCGAAGTGTGTAGGGAGTCAATGAGAAAATGAGATAACACAGAACTAATGTGAATGGGTGATCGATGGTCAGCGAGCTCACTGGGCTGAGGGGCCCATTTCCATGCTGTATCTCTAGGCTAAACGAAACTAGACTGTACTGTTCCATTATGATAGCTGTTTCTAGAGCTGGAGCAGTTTGGCCAAACATTTGTCCACCCAACACATCTGGATGGAGTCAGTTTGTTTGCAAAACCAGCTCTCCCCATGTACTCAAGAGTTGATTTTTCCGGAAACGTCATCGAGCTGGGCCTAAGGTCTGGACCAAACCCCGACCTGAGTCAAAGGGACCTCACTGGCAGCGCCAGACCTGGCAGGCAGTGGGACCGGTGTGCACCGCTGGTGAGGACCAGTCACCCAGTGATGCAGAGGTAGGAGGTGTGCGGACACTGACAGCCGTGGAGCTGGTCAGTCAGTGAATGTGTCGGCACGGAACCAGAGTGAACAGGGGCCTGGGGCAAATCAGTCAGTGAACGTTCGGGGCAGCCAGCAGCCCAGCACAGTCACGAGGCCAGGGACAGTAACACTGACAGCCAAGGTCGGGCAAGTCACTCGGAGTGGGAGCTCAGAAATGGACTTTGGCCCAGACTGCAGCCTCTAGGCGGCTGGTTAACGATCCCACTGGCTCACGTGGAACAAGGCAGCTGTGTGGCATTCAGTAACCGGCCAGGCTCGGCGACTCTCCCCTCCCCTACCCTCACCGTCCACTCTTCCCTCCCTTACCCTCACCATCCACTCCTCCCCTCCCCATCCACTCTCCCGTCCCCTCACTGTCCACTCTCCCCTCAAGGTACTCTCATAAGTTCATAAATGATAGGAGGAGAATTAGGCCATTTGGCTCATCAATTCTACTCTGCCATTCAATCATGGCTAATCTATCTTTCCCTCAACCCCATTCTCCCTGCCTTTTCCCCAATAACCCCTGACACCCATACTATTCAAAAATCTGTCAATCTCTGCCTTAAAAATACCCGCTGACTTGGCCTCTACTGCCATCTGTGGCAATGAATTCCACAGATTCACCACCCTCTGACTAAAGAAATTCCCTCTTCATCTCCTTTCTGAAGGTACGTCCCCTCCCCTCACGGTGACTGATGAATTCATGTTTAAAACATAGATTGTCCCCTCAGAATTTATCACCCCAACCCAACTCTGATTACAGGTTGCCCAACCAACCTCATTGAACAGTCATTGGAAACATTTGCAGGATACTCCAAAAATCTATTCTGTATCCGTTCTGTCCCTGCCCTGGGAGAATGTGATGGGAGGGCGTGAAGGAAGCTTCACTCTGTTTGACTCTGGGAGTACATTAATGGTCAGAGTAGAGGGAGCTTCACTCTGTGTCTGACCTTCGGAGTGTGTGATGGGTCAGTGCAGAGGGAGCTTCACTCTACATCCAGTCCTTGTGTTCTACAGTGCCCTCCATAATGTTTGGGACTAAGACCCATCATTTATTTATTTGCCTCTGTACTCCACAATTTGAGATTTGTAATAGAAAAAATCACATGTGGTTAAAGTGCACATTGTCAGATTTTATTAAAGGCCATTTTTATACATTTTGGTTTCACCATGTAGAAATTACAGCAGTGTTTATACATTAACCACTTTAACCACGTGTGGTTTTTTTCTATTACAAATCTCAAATTGTGGAGTAATATTATTCCAATGAATTAGATCATAAAGCTTTGAGAAAGAGTTTGTAATCTGTGATAGTGAACATATCTGTAATCAGAAGCCAATAGTTCAAAGTGCACTGATCCTATCAATATTGTGGTGGGCTGTAAAACAATAAACTACAGACTGTAAAACTTGTGAATGAAAGGGTTTTAGAACTGATTTGGATCCTAATTAGAAGCAGAATTAAGCCATTCGGCCCATCAAGTCTACTCCGCCATTCAATCATGATTGATCCATCTTTCTCTCTCAACCCATTCTCCTGCCTTCTCTCCACTTCTATCAATCCTTTAAAACACCAATAATTCAAAAACGTGTCAATCCCCGTTTTAAAAATATCCAATGACTTGGCCTTGACGGCCATCTGTGACAAAACGTTCCACAAATTCACCACACTCTGGCTAAAGAAATTTCAGCTCAGGGTTTAATGCTGGATAACCGGGGAAACAGAGTTAGTGCCCACTCAGATGATCGATGTTTCGAGTTGGACCCTTCTTGTGAAGGTGTTCTTGTAAACCGGCGTCTACAGCTCCTTGCGTCCATGTAATCGGCCCGTGTAATCTGCCCACTGCTTCGTGCCGGCCGCTACACCTCCAGCACCCGGCACCTCTATCAACCAAATCACCAACCTTCACCCACCTAGTCCTGGGCCACCTCCATCTCTCTCCCCCACAGCTGTAGGGCCCACACTTTGCTTCCTGCAAGAACTCGAGCCCCTTTGTCACCGCTTTCCCAGTCAGGCCAGATGAGCCGCCTCCCTCTCTCTCTCTCTCTCTCTCTCTCTCTAACTCTCTCCTCTCAGCCATCCTCCTGGTTAAGGATCTACTCACTGCTACTGTCGGGCAGGAGGTACAGTTTAGTTTAGTTTAAAGACACAGATGGAAACAGGCTCTTTGGCCCACCGAGTCCGCGCCAGTCATTGATCACCCGTTCACACTAGTTTTATATTATCCCATTCTCACACCCACGCCCTGCATACTAGGGTCAATTTATAGAGGTCTATTAACCTGCAAACCCGCACGACTTTGCAATTTGGGAGGAATCTCACGCGGTCACAGCGAGTACGTGTAAACTCCACACAGACAGCACCCGAGGTCAGGATCGGACCTGAATCCCTGGCGCTAGGGCACGGGGTTCAATGACAGAACTCCCGGTGTCCGGGGCTCCGGGGTCTGCCCGCCGGGCCGGTGTCCGGCTGTCGGGCGTGGGTCGGTGTCCCGGGACCTGGCATTGCCGCACAGACTGTTACAGCCGCCACATGGTCGCCTGGGGAGGAGCCGGCGTGAAGGTGACATTACTCCCGGCGCTGCTGCTCAGATCCAGGCTGCGCTTGTCCTGCCCGGACCGGCCCGTCCCACCCCGGGCTCGGGTGTCACCTTCACCGCAAGGTCATCGTGGTCGGTGCCCCCCCTCCCCACCCGGTCTCCGCCGCTGCCCGGGACCACCCGGTCTCACCTCTCCGCCGGCTTCTGCTTCAAGTCGCAGCCGGGCTTGGCTTCGATCTGCTGGGACGGACCTGCGGGGGAGAGAGAGGCAGAGAGTGAGTCCCGGTCCCATCGCCCGGTCTCCCGGCGCCCCCTCCCTCCCTCCCTCCCCCCCCCCCCCCGGTCCCAGCTCCTACCCGTCCTCCGCTGCGTGGCCAGCCGGCTGGGCCCGCGGGTGATCGTGTACATGGTCCGTTCGCAACGCGCTCCAGCCCCGGCGCCGCCTCCCGGGGCCGTTTCCCGGGATCCGCCCCACGCCCGGCCGGAGCCGGCCCCCCCCGGGACCTCCCCTCCCCTCCCCTCCCCTCCCCTCCCCTCCCCCTCCCCTCCCCTCCCTCCGGCAAAGGACAAGGCAATGACAAGTCGAATTTAACTTGCACAAGTGTGAAGGTCAGCATGGCTGCGGTGGGCCGAAGGGCCTGTTTCGATGCTGTACAACTCTAACCTCGCACCTCATTCAGGGCCGCCAGCCTCTCACCTCGCTCCTCACCCGGGAGATCCCAACCCGGCCGGAGCCACTCAGCACGGGGGTCACCTCTATCCGGCTCACGGTGGGTAAATGTAACTGGCGCTGGAGAAGGGGGAGAGTCTGGATTGTGACCTTGTGTGTTAACATAGAACAGAACAGCACAGGAACAGGTCCTTCGGGCCGCAATGTCTGTGCCGAACATGATGCCAAAATAAACGGATCTACTCAGCCTGATCCATATCCCTCCATCCCTTGAATATCTAAAAGCCTCTCAAACACCAGTCTTGGCTGCCTCCACCACCACCCCTGGCACTCACCACCCTCTGTGAGGGAAAAAATTGCTCCTTTAAACTTTACCCCTCTCACCTTAAAGCTATGCCTAGTTTTTGACATTTCCACCCTGGGGAAAAATGTTCTGTCTATCCTATCTATGCCTCTCATCATTTTATATACTTCTATCAGGTCCCCCCACAATCTCCAGTGTTCCAGAGAAAACAATCCAAGTCTGTTTAACCTCTCCCTGTAGCTGAAACTCTAATCCAGGCAGCATTCCGATTAACCCTCTCAGCACCCTTTCCGAAGCCTCCACATCCTTCCTGTAACAGGGCGACCAGAACTGCCCGCAATGCTCCAGGACTAGCAGAGTGGGCCGATGGGCCTGTTTCTGTGCTGCGTTGCTTTATGAAAGCAGGATATTACTGCAACTGCCCAGACCAATACCACGACTTCCCTAACCATCTTTGGCCTCACAGCGCCAGAGACCCGGGTTTGATCCTGACTACAAGTGCTGTCTGTACGGATTTTGTACATTCTCCCAGCATGGGTTTTCTCTGGGTGCTCCAGTTTCCTCCCACATCCCAAAGACATGCAGGTTTGTGGGTTAATTGGTTTCTGATAAATTGTCCTTAGTGTGTAGGATATAACTAATGTACAGGTGGTAGGCGCGGGCTCACTGAGCCGATGGGCCAGTTTCCAAGCTGTATCTCTAAACTAAACTCAATATCCCACAGTTCCGTGGGATGTGATACAGAGTTAGGAACCCTGAGAGAAGATGGATTTAGGACGGAGGAGCAGGAAAGATAATAGGTTGAATAAAAACAGATAGACAGGTGGCAGGTAACTTTACAGTCATAGTCACACAGCATGGATGAACGCCCTTCAGCCCAACTTGCCCATGCTGACCAAAATGCCCCATCTATGCTAGTCCCACCTGCCTGTGTTTGGCCCATATCCATCTAAACCTATCCTATTCATGTACCTGCCACAAAACTCACACAACAACCATCTCCAACAAGAGTCTGATCCTCACCATTACTGTCCCCAAGTCTTGTTGCATGTACTCTTGGCCAGAATGTCATGTGGACCTGCACAAGTTGTGA
The DNA here is from genome assembly GCA_038087875.1 of Malacoraja senta. Lineage (NCBI taxonomy): Eukaryota > Metazoa > Chordata > Chondrichthyes > Rajiformes > Rajidae > Malacoraja > Malacoraja senta. The sequence goes on along the minus strand of CM075981.1, from coordinate 62,949,220 downwards.
CTGGAGAGCAGGTCAGAGGCTAGGTGTCCATGAACAGGTAACTCACCTCTTGACATCCCAAGGTTCTGCCACCATCTCCCAGACACAAGCCAGACCTGTGCCTTGCAAGGATGAGTGTAGTCCCAACAACTCCAAGCTTGGCATTGTCTATGACAAAGCAATCCACTTGATCAGCATTCCATCGACCAACCGCAACTGCACTCCCTCCATCACCAGCATAGTGGCTGCCATCAACAAAATGAACTGTAGTTACACTCCTAAGCAAATCTGATCACTTCCCAAACCTCTCCAACCACACAGACCAGACTTCCCACCATTAACTCCACCCTCACTTCACGCTTCCTCGGAAAAGCAGTCAGAATAATCAAAGACTTGTCCCACCCTGGTCATTCCTTTTTCTCCTTGCTCCTGTCCGGCAGAAGCTTGAAAGTGCGCACCACCAGACTCAGGAACAGCGTTTCCCCCTGTTATCAGGCTTCTGAATAGTCCTTCCTAGGGTACCATCTGATTCACCTCTACCCCATTGCGGACATTGAACTTTGTCTATGGAACTGATGCGCTACAATGCTGAAAACTATCTTCTGCACTCTATCTTCCCTTTTGCTCAACCTAATATACTTGCGATTGACTTGATTGTATTTATGTGTAGTATTATCTGATCTGTTTGGATAGCATTCAAAGCAAAGTTTTTCCACTGTACCTCGGTACACGCGACAACAATAACGCGAAAGGAAGAACAAGGGAAGCCGGTGTGTGAACACCTCCATCTGTGGAGACCCCCTGAACCACACCCCATCTTGACCTGGACGTAAACTGCTGTTTCTTCATCATCACTGGGTCTGGGCCCAGGGCTGTGACACTTCAACAGGTCAGGACAAGTCTGGGCCGATGGCTAAAACTGTACCGAGGGAGTGGTGGTAAACGGAATAAGGAATAAGAATAAGAGGTAGGCCATAGGACTGAGACGAGGAAAAACGTTTTCACCCAGAGAGTTGTGAATCTGTGGCATTCTCTGCCATAGAAGGCAGTGGAGGCCAATTCACTGGATGATTCTAAGAGAGAGTTCGATTTAGCTCTTTGGGCTAAGGGAATCAAGGGATACGGGGAAAAAGACAGAAGGGGGTACTGATTTTGGATGATCAGCCATGATCATATTGAATGGCGGTGCAGGCTCGAAGAGCCGAATGGCCTACTCCTGCACCTATTTTCTGTTTCTATTTTCTATGTTTCTATGAATCCTTGTCAAACCTCCGGACAGGGGTGAACGTTCTTTGGCCATTTGTTGGAAGATGAGCTGGGAGTTAACCCTGTGCTCTCAACAATCCTTATCCTCAGCAGCACCAGGGCAGGCTATTGGAACAATACCCCATGACTGCTTATGGGAGTTTGTTGAATACAAATTGGCTGCCCATGTTAATTGAATTGAAAAATTGAAAGATATTCCATGGAAACAGGCCCTTTGAATCCAAGCCGCCCATCAATCACCCGTTCCCCACTAATTCTATGTTATCCCACTTTCTCATCCACTCCTTACACACCCGGGTCAATTTTTACAGAGGCTACAAACCCACACGTTTTTGGGATGTGGGAGGAAACCAGAGCACCCGGAGGAAACCCAAGCAGTCACACGGAGAATATGCACTATGCATGTACAAACTGTCTATCCCAAGTAAATATATAACAGTCATATTCCCGAACAACATCTGGTGCAGGGAAAGCACATTTCTAAAATAAAATACAAGTCCCATGAGTTGTTCTTCAAATATTTACTGCTGAATAAATAAGCCTTCTGTGGAAGCAACCCACTCTCAATCACAAACATTTCGTGGCCAGTCCTTGGATTGGAGACTGTGTCCTGCCGTCGAACACAGCGGAGTGCTGACCCTCTCTCTCTGCTCCCTCTGGTATTGCTGGTGGTGTTCAATCAGAGAGATGGACCAGTGGTCGTGGGTGGATGTTCACCTGCCTCGGTGACCTGGCCTCCACACCACGTGCCAGGACCGCAGAAGCTGGGTTGCTGAATATGTTTACCGTGTATAAAGCATCCTCTGGACAGGTGGGTGAGCCTTGGCTGTATCCCTGCCCACAGCATCTCCCTCCCCCCAGAGTCGAGGTCGTCATCACTGAGCTGGGCTTTGGTGGATCTAACCACCATCTCCCTGAGAGATACCAACCTTGTGGAGCGGAGATCGGCAGGCCCGGTGTGGAGCACAGGCTGGGAATGGGCAGGGACATACATTAAAAATCCCACATACGAGGCTATAGTGAAAACATAATGAAAATATAATCACACACATGACTGAACGAAGAGAGACTAAGGTGCATTCTTGCATAGGTTGTCTGACCATAACTCGGGGCTGTTGGGAGGGGAGATGGGCGGTGGGAATGTAATAAGATCCCTGTTATAAATCTCTGTAACATTAACATAATCCGTTTCCAGTCCAAATTTGGTGCACCATTCACTGGGAAGGGATGCCTTTGTCCTTTTTCTCCAGCCTGTGGCCCACTCCTTCATACATAGAGTTGTTCAGATTCTGCATGGTTTTAATTTTAGTCTCCAGATCTCTCCTCTGCTCCAGTATTCCTGTCAGTATGTGTAGGGTCTGCAGAACTCCGGGGCTCTCGGACCTGACAACTAGAGTCCCTGCCGGAGACTCACAGCTCGTTGAGGGTTTTGCTTTCAACTGAAAAACAGAGAGAGATGTTTAAGAAAAAAATGTTTAGATTCATGTTTTACATCATCAGAGAACTCCAGAGAGCTTGAGATATCAGCAAACATGCAATTATTGTTATGTGGCCAAACACAGTGGTCAATTTAACACAAAGACCAGCAAACGATCAATGAATTATTGATCAATGTCACCAGCTCCTTTCGTGGAGCTCGGAGAAGCAGCAAGCAGAAGCAGAGAGAGAAGAGACTATTGGCTTGAAAGTCCGTGGGAAAGAAGGTGAGTTAGAGGGGAAAAACGTTTAAAACTGAGGAATTTGATTCGTAAATTGGTGAATTAGGCAATTTGTCAGCCAATATAAGCAAGGTTGCTCTGGGAGAGCGGCCTTGAGAGGGAAGTGTGAGTCTTTGGCTCGAGAGTCTTAAGAGAAAAGTGTGAGTCTTTGGCTCGAGAGTCTTCGGCAAGGAGGCTGAGGAGAGGAGACTATGCCAAAAGGGACGGGAAGCGGTGAACACATGACGGGTAAGATGATTCCGTGTGATGCTTGCTGGATGTGAGAGGCCAGGGACACCGATGGAGCCTCAGCTGCTACAACTGTGGTAAGTGTGTCCAGGCTCAGCTCCTGAACGACTGTTGGGGCACTGGAGAAGCAGCTGGATGACCTCAAGGCCATCCGGGATAACAAGAATTTCCTGGACAGAACCTACAGCGAGGTTGTCTCGCCAAGGATACAGGAAGAACGAAGGTGGGTGACTGAGAGAAAGGGGAGTAACCGTGGAGTGCAGGAGACCGAGGCGGCTGTGCCTAATGAAAAGAGGTACGCCCTGTTGGGAGCTGTCGGGGGAGACGCTTCCAGACCGAGCGGCGGTCAGGTCGGTGGCTCCAATCCTAGCGATGAGACTCGACCGGCGAGACCGATGTCGTGCAGAGCCATAGTGATGGATGACACCATTGTCTGAGGTGCAGACTGGAGATTCTGTGACGGCAGGCGGGACTCGAGGATGGTCTGTGCCTCCCTGGTGCCAGGGTTCAAGATATCACAAACCAAATTCAGAACATCCTCGAGAGGGAAGGTGAACAGCTGGCAGTAGTTGCGCACGTAGGCAAAAAAGACGTCGGGAAGAAGAGGAAGGAGGTTCTGCAATGCGAGTTTAGAGAGTTAGGAAGAAGACTGAAAAGCAGGACTTCTAGGATGGTTATCTCTGGATTGCTTCCCGTACCTCATGCTAGTGAGGACAGGAACATGGAGATAGGGGATCTGAATGTGTGGCTGAGGGGCTGTTGCAGGGAGCAAGGATTTAGATTTATGGACCACTGGGAGCTCTTCTGGGGTAGGGGTGACCTGTACAAAAGGGACGGGTTACAACTTAACTGGAGGGGGACCGACATTCTGGCAGGCAGGTTTGCTATGGCTACAAGTGTGGGTTTAAACTAAATAGTGGGGGGGGAGGGATTGACAAATTGGGAGTATAAAGATGGAGTTAAAGGGGAAGTGAGTACAGGAAAAGTTACAAAAGACTCCCGAATTAATGGGAAGGAAAGTTCGAGAAGGGATAAGAGAATAAGGTCAGGGTCAATAGGGACCTGAGTGAGAGGGGAGGGGAATACTGAAGTCAAAGTGTTGTATATGAATGCGCGAAGTATAAGAAATAAAGTGGATGATCTTGAGGCTCAATTAGAAATTGGCAAGTATGATGTGGGAATTACAGAGATATGGCTGCAAGAGGGCCAGGCTGGGAACTGAATATTCAAGGGTATACATCCTATCCAAAAGACAGACAGGTGGGCAGAGGGGTGGTGTTGCTCTGTTGGCGAGGAATGAAATTCAGTCCCTGGCAAAGGGTGACATTGAAACAGGAGATGTGGAGTCAGTATGGATAGAACTAAGGAATTGTAAGGGTAAAAAGACCCTAATGGGACTTATCTGCAGGCCCATAAACAGTAGCCTGGATATAGGGTGCAAGTTGAATCAAGAGTTAAAATTGGCATGTCGTAAAGGTAATGCTACGGTTGTTATGAGAGATTTCAACATGCAGGTAGACTGGAAAAATCAGGTTGGTACTGGACCCCAAGAAAGGGAGTTTGTGGAGCAAACATCCTCTGTGATGGATTCTTAGAGCAGCTTGTACTGGAGCCTACCAGGGAAAAGGCAATTCTGGATTTAGTGTTGTGTAATGAACCTGATTTGATAAGGGAACTTGAGGTTAAGGAGCCATTAGGAGGTAGTGACCACAATATGATAGGTTTTAATCTACAATTTGAGAGGGAGAAGGGTAAATCGGAGGTGTCAGTATTACAGTTGAACAAAGGGGCTATGGAGCCATGAGCGAGGAGCTGGCCAAAGTTGACTGGAAAGATATCCTAGCCGAGATGACAGTGAAACAACAATGGCAGGTATTTTTGGGAATAATACAGAAGGTGCAGAATCAGTTCATTCCAAAGAGGAAGAAAGATTCCAAGGCGGAATAAGGGGCAACCATGGCTGACAATGGAAGTCAGGGACAGTATAAAAATAAAAGAGAAGACGTACGACATAGCAAGGATGAGCAGGAAGCCAGAGGATTGGGTAACGTTTAAAGAGCAACAGAAGATAACTAAAAATGCAATACGAGGAGAAAAGATGAGGTACGAAGGTAAGCTGGCCAAGAATATAAAGGAGGATAGTAAAAGCTTCTTTAGGTATGTGAAGAGGAAAATATTAGTTAAGACCAAAGTCAGACCCTTGAAGACTGAAAAGGGTGAATTTATTATGGGGAACAAGGAAATGGCAGATGAGTTGAACAGGTACTTTGGATCAGTCTTCACTAAGGAGGACACAAACAATCTTCCTGATGTACTAGCCAGATGTTCTGGGGTGACGGAGGTACTGAAGGAAATTCACATTAGGCAGGAAATGGTGTTGGGTAGACTGATGGGACTGAAGGCTGATAAATCCCCAGGGCCTTGATGTTCTGCATCCCAGGGTACTTAAGGAAGTGGCTCTAGAAATTGTGGACGCATTGGTAATCATTTTCCAATGTTCAATAGATTCAGGATCAGTTCCGGTGGATTGGAGGGTAGCTAATGTTATCCCACTTTTTAAGAAAGGCAGGAGAGAGAAAACGGAATTATAGACCAGTTAGCCTGACATCGGTGGTAGGGAAGATGCTGGAGTCAATCATAAATGATGAAATAGCGGCACATTTGGATAGCAGTAACAGGATCGGTCCGAGTCAGCATGGATTTACAAAGGGGAAATCATGCTTGACTAATCTTCTGGAATTTTTTGCGGATGTAGCTAGGAAAATGGACAAGGGAGAGCCAGTAGATGTAGTGTACCTGGACTTTCAGAAAGCATTTGATAAGGTCCCACATCGGAGATTAGTGGGCAAAATTAGGGCACATGGTATTGGGGGTAGAGTGCTGACATGGATAGAAAATTGGTTGGCAGACAGGAAATAAAGAGTAGGGATTAACGGGTCCCTTTCAGAATGGCAGGCAGTGACTAATGGGGTACCACAAGGCTCGGTGCTGGAACCGCAGCTATTTACAATATATATTAATGATTTAGATGAAGGGATTACAAGTAACATTAGCAAATTTTCAGATGACACAAAGCTGGGTGGCAGTGTGAACTGTGAGGAGGATGCTATGAGAATGCAGGGTGACTTGGACAGGTTGGGTGAGTGGGCAGATGCATGGCAGATGCAGTTTAATGTGGATAAATGTGAGGTTAGCAAAAATAGGAAGGAAGATTATTATCTAAATGGTGTCAAGTTGGGAAAAGGGGAAATGCAACGGGATCTGGAGGTCCTTGTTCATCAGTCAATGAAAGTAACCATGCAGGTACAGCAGGCAGTGAAGAAAGCGAATGGCATGTTGGCCTTCATAACAAGAGGTGTTGAGTATAGAAGCAAAGAGGTCCTTCTGCAGTTGTACAGGGCCTAAGTGAGACCACACCTGGAATATTGTGTGCAATTTTGGACTCCAAATTTGAGGAAGTACATTCTTGCTATTGAGGGAGTGCAGCGTAGGTTCACAAGGTTAATTCCCGGGATGGCGGGACTGTCATATACTGAGAGAATGGAGTGGCTGGGCTTGTATACTCTGGAATTTTAGAAGGATGAGAGGGTATCTTATTGAAACATATGATTATTAAGGGTTTGGACACACTAGAGGCAGGAAACATGTCCCCGATGTTGGGGGAGTCCAGAACCAGGGGCCACAGTTTAAGAATAAGGGGTAAGCCATTTAGAACGGAGATGAGGAAACATTTTTTCACACAGAGGGTTGTGAGTCTTTGGAATTCTTTGCCTCAGAAGGCAGTGGAAGCCGGTACTCTGGAAACTTTCAAGAGAGCTAGATAGGACTCTTGAAGATAGCGGAGTCAAGGGATATGGGGAGAAGGCAGGAACGGGGTACTGATTGTGGATGATCAGCCATGATCATATTGAATGGCGGTGCTGGCTAGAAGGGCCGGATGGCCTACTCCTGCACCTATTGTCTATTGTCAGAGGGAAATGGGAGGGATTTTCATCCACAGAATCGTTTTCTCTTCAGTTTTGACCTCCAGGTGCCTCCCATTGCCTACAGGCTATTAGTGCATGATTCACACATGTCTCATGATTTGAAAGCTCGTTGCTGGAGATCCAAACAATGTGACCAGTGGTGAGAACCCACCCTGCTGGGAGCCTAGTGGCATCCGTCTGAACTTGTTTGGAGGGCACAGGGATGGGGGAAGTGATGTGAGACAGCACAGTTAGGAGGACTCACCTTTGTGGTGAGTGAGGATGGGGGAAGGGATGTGGGACTGATGAGTTGGGAGGACATGCTGTGGTTGTGGTGAGGAGAGATGGGGGAAAGGATGTGGGAGGGGATGTGGAACTGGACAGGTGGGAAAACATGCTGCCATTGTGGGGAGGGGAATGGGGGTAGAAATGTGGGATGACATGGGAGGGATGTGGGAGGAGACGCTGCAGTTGTGGTGATGGGAGGGGGAAGGGATGGGGAAAAGACGACATGGGAGGGATGTGGGAGCACATGCTGCCATTTTGGTGAGGGGCCACAGTGAGGTGGGTGCAGGGCAATGCCTGCCATACCTTCCCTCCATTCAGTCTCCGCAGCAGCAGATGGAGCCACAAGGCCAGGGGCAGCACAGCCAAGAAGCCGAAGAAGTAGAGCCAGGCATGGGCTTCCTCGTCGTCAGTGAAGCAGAGGCTGTGGAGAGGGAAGGCCAGGCAGTACTGAGGCTTGGCCTCGCTCATGCCGAACAAGTCTTTGAGAAAGAGGTCCATGGACGAGCTGCAGTCAGCTGGACGGTGGGGCAAGGAGGACAAGGTGGACTTCAACCAGGAGAACATCCATGAGGTCCAGAGCTGGAGCCTGACGTCACCGACGCCTGTGCATGACGTCACAAAGCGTCACCATGTGCACGCCAATCACAGCGCGCTCCATGTGTCATGTAATCGCATCGCAGCAACACGACGTCATGGCGTCGCACACGTGACTGCCCAGTTGCACGGTATAACGTCGCCGCGGCCCGCGATGCAACACGTCACTGAACCATCGTTACGTCATCGGTTCATTCATAAGAGCTGCTGCTCGCCCACAATGCCCCGCGAAGGAAGCTACCTTCCGGTCTCCATGGAAACCGGGCCTAAGGGTCGAGGGCGCAGAAGCAGCCTGCGGTTCGCTTAGAGCGAGGGGAACACGGTCATCGGCGCCATGTCCTTCAGAGACCTGAGGAGTAAGAGCCTTGGCCCGGGGAGAGGCTGTGGGGAATGAGCTGCCACTCGGACACCGCGGGCCCGGCCGGGGAACCTCCCCCGGGTGACGCTTGGACTCTGTCGCTCCCGGTACTGGGCAAGCAAGGGGCGGCGGCCGGGAGCGCGGGTCTGCTCTGTCCCGGCCTCGGTCCATGACCGCAGGGGCAACCGGGTGGTCAGGCCAGGGAGCGGTGCCGAGCCGCCCTGTTTTTGTACCCAGTCGGCTGCGGGGCTCGGCATCTCTGCTGCCGGTTCCCGTGGATTGTGTGAGGCTTGAGTGGTGGGGAGGGAGGTGCGGAACGTGCAGTCAGGTTTTTGTCATTTGCTCCGACAACGGGACGATGCACCAGGCCTGGAAACAATGCACATGGATAATATATAATGAAAAAGAGTATTCTTTCCCTAGGCTGAGGGTCAGCTGCACAGCTCACCCGGTCGATGGGATAACGCGAGTATTTTGACAGCATTTGTACCTGCCAGAGGAGGTAGTTGAGGCAGGAACTATAACAACATTTAAACGACATTTGGACATGTACTGATAGGAATGGTTTAGGGGGATATGGGTCAAACGCAGGCAGGTGGGCCTACTCTAGATTATAGTTGCCTCAACTATCCCGCTGGCAGATCATTCCACCTACCTGACACATTTAATTTAGCTTATGGTCACGTGTACTGAGGTACAGTGAAAAGCTCTTTGTTGCGTGCTAATCAGTCAGCGAAACGATTATACACGATGACAATCATAGCCGTCCACAGTGGACAAATACAGGATAAAGGGAATAACATTTAGTGCAAGGTAAACATAGAAACATAGAAATTAGGTGCAGGAGTAGGCCATTCGGCCCTTCGAGCCTGCACCGCCATTCAATATGATCATGGCTGATCATCCAACTCAGTATCCCGTACCTGCCTTCTCTCCATACCCTCTGATCCCTTTAGCCACAAGGGCCACATCTAACTCCCTCTTAAATATAGCCAATGAACTGGCCTCGACTACCCTCTGTGGCAGAGAGTTCCAGAGATTCACCACTCTCTGTGTGAAAAAAGTTCTTCTCATCTCGGTTTTAAAGGATTTCCCCCTTATCCTTAAGCTGTGACCCCTTGTCCTGGACTTCCCCAACATCGGGAGCAATCATCCTGCATCTAGCCTGTCCAACCCCTTAAGAATTTTGTAAGTTTCTATAAGATCCCCTCTCAATCTCCTAAATTCTAGAGAGTATAAACCAAGTCTATCCAGTCTTTCTTCATAAGACAGTCCTGACATCCCAGGAATCAGTCTGGTGAACCTTCTCTGCACTCCCTCTATGGCAATAATGTCCTTCCTCAGATTTGGATTAAAGTTCGATTAAAGATGGTCCGAGGGTCTCCAATGAGGTAGATGGGAGATCAGGAGGTCTCTCTAGTTGGTGAGAGGACCGGTTCAGTTGCCTGTTAACAGTGGGAAGAAACTGTCTCTGAATCAGGAGGTATGCGTTTTTGGACTTCTGTACCTCTTGCCTGATGGGAGAGAGGAGAATAGGGAGTGTCCGGGGTGAGACTTGATTATGCTGGTGACCTTGCCGAGGCAGCATGAAGTTAGTGTTTGAGTTAAGACCTAGTTCTGCCAGGGGAGTCGGGGCATTGGTGTATCTTCGTATGACATCTGCCTCGGGGCTGACTACACTCTGTAATCCGGGACCCCGGCTGGCCATTGACCTTGTCTGTTGCATTAATACTGATTATCTGCTATCATTTGTTCCCTGCAGACTTTACCGAAATGATGAGGGCTCTGGGATATCCTCGTCTCATCTCCATGGAAAACTTCCGGACTCCAAACTTTCCTCTGGTTGCTGAAATTCTCATTTGGCTTGTGAAAAGGTTTGTGACCTAACAGATGTATCAGGTTATAAATCATAGTTAGGTTGACTTACATAAAGCTGGAGTAGACCTTGCAGTTTCCAAGATCTAGCACTCTCCATCGCACAGACCAGCCTCCCCACCATCGACTCCATCTGCACTTCACTCAGCCAACGTCATCAATGACCATTCACACCCCGGTCATTCCTTCACCTCCCGTTGGGCGAAAGATACAGAAACGCCAGATTTAGAAACAGCTTCTTCCCCGCAATTATCAGGCTACTGAACGATCCTCTCATAAGCGAGATTGTAGCCCCAATCTTCCCGCATAGCTCATTGTGCCCTTACACTTTCTTTTACCCACACTTTCTCTGTAGCTGTAAGACTATATTCTGCAACACTATATTCTGCCCTCTGATTGTCTTTTTTTCTTTGCACTACCTGTTGTACTCGTGTACAGTATGATTTGACTGGATAGCACGTAAAGATTTTCATCATATCTTTATACACGTGACGACAATAATAAGCAAATTCCTCAGGTGTACAACTGGTTGGCAAGGAAATGTGTCTATGCGTGCCCTAAATTTTTGAGATTTATTGTGAAACTGAGCCCTTTCAACAAAAGAAAGAGAGTAGCTGGAGGAGCTCGCCTGAAGAAGGGTCCCGATCCGAAATGGCGCCTGTCCTTTCCCTCCACAAATGCTGCCTGTCCTGCTGGATTCTTGAGGCACTGTGTTTTGCTCCAGACTGCAGCACCTGCAGTTGCTGGTGTTCCCAGTGAGATTGCTGCTGGGTGCAGCCAGAGGTGAGGGAGGTAATGTGTATGGAGCGGTAACTGATGGTGCCTGGGTTTTGTCGCCAGGTACGAGCCTCAGATAGACATCCCCACGGATGTGGACACCGAGCAAGACCGGGTCTTCTTCACCAAAGCTGTTGCTCAATTCATGGTAAGTATCGAGACACGGGAGGTAAGACGTAGGAGAAGAATTAGGCAATTTGACCAATTGAGTCTGCTCAAACCCTGGCATCACACCCCGGCATCAAACCCAGGCCAGGGTGTGCGGCAAGCAGCGCGGCGCAGTTGCTGGGTAAGGAGGAGACGGTTTGTGATGGTATTTGCTTTATTGCATTGCAGGCTACCAAAGCTCACATTAAACTCAACACCAAGAAGCTGTACCAAGCCGATGGGTATGCAGTGAAGGAGCTGTTGAAGGTCACCACTGTCTTGTACAACGCCATGAAGACAAAGCGAATGGACACAAACAATGATGTCGAGGAAGAGGGTTCCAAGTTCAAGTTTGACTTGGGGTCAAAGGTGAGCTGCAGGGAATGACTCCACGTGGCTGTGGTGTAGGAGGCACTCGTTCACTGTGGCCCACAGCGCGGGAGTGGCTATTGTTTAATGACTAATCGTAAACAAGAGAAGCGGGGGGGGGGGGGGGAATTCGCCTGAAGTGTACTCTGCAAGAAGTTTCCTTGGAACCAGCAGTCTACAGCCACTGTTGTTTGGTGCTTTCAGCCCCCTTCTTAGTTCGTCAATTTTCCGATCTTGCGCTGCGTTTAAACTGAAAGTTTATTTAACACATTGACTTTACTGCACAGTAACCGAATGGTTGCCCACTCACCTGGTCATGTAGATGTGAGGTTTTAATCTCAGTCTAGGGGCAGCGTGATTCAGTCTGGGGCAAACCGGGAGGATTCTGTAAAATGTTTATGTAAAACATAAGTGTATATGTTCCCAGCAGCCCAGATGAGGGATTTCCCTACTGTTTTTGTCACCATGCTTTCACTGTTATAACGTTTCATAAACGCTGAGTTACAGCATTACTATTTTCTTACTGGTCACAGATTTCAGATCTGAAAACTGCAAGACAACTAGCCTCGGAGATAACCTCCAAAGGAGCAACCGTGTTTGATTTACTGGGAAAGGAAGTGGATCTAAGGGTGAGTTTTCAGAAGCTAATTGTCTATTAATTAAAAACAACAATAGATGTTGCACGATTTGCAAATTACTCAACAAATTGGTGGGGATGTGGATGGAGAGGAAGGTTGTCTAAGGCTACAACAGGATGTGGATGAGATGACAAATTGGGCAGAAGGTTGGTAAATGGAAGTTAATCCTGTAGGTGTCAAGTAATGCATTTGGCAAGAAGGAGATGATTGCATTGGAGTGCAGAGGAGATTCAGCAAGGTGTAGCCTGGATTGGAAGACTTGGAAGATTCACCACCTTACATGAGAAGAATTTTCCACATCCCTGTTTGATCTTCAGGTGTCTTGTGCGAAGAAAATCATCCCTCTTCTTCTAAGCTTCAACAAATGCAAAGCCGGATTCTTTAGCTGCTTGTAACAGACAAATCCTCATCCCAGCAGTTAGCCCAGCGATCCCTCTCCTGGACTGCCCGCAACCCTGAGATATCCTGTTACTAAATACATGGACTGAAACTCTACAGTTCTGCAGGTGAGGCTTCACCCACACCCTGTACAACTGCAACTAGACTTCCCTATTTCTAAATTCCAATCCTCTTGCAGTAATGTCCAGTTGTAACAGCTTGCTGGACGGGTTAAATTTGTGTGACTCGCACAGGGCTACGCTTGTCCGCAGTCGGCGATGTTTCTCCTTCCACAGATGCTGCCAAGTTCTTCCAGTGTTTGGCTCTATCGTCTCTGACACATCACATTCCCTGTTTTACAGGAGATGAGAACAGCAGCAATTGCACGGCCCTTGGAGATCAATGAGACTGAGAAGGCACTCAGAGCAGGAATTAAGGAGGTTCTAGTGAGTACCCACATCTCTTCACATAGGTTCAGCTTTATTATTGTCACATGAACGGAGGTACAGTGAAAAGCTTTGTTTTACAAGCTATCCAAAGATCAGCTATACTATGCATAAATACAATCAAGTCTAACTCAAGTACATATAGAATGCAGAGTATAGTTCTCAGTATTGTAGCACCTTAGTTGCAGAGACAGTCCAATGTCCACAATGGGGTAGAGGTGAATCAAACAGCACCCTAGCTTATGGAAGGACCGTTCAGAAACCTGATAACAGAGAAGATGCTGTTCCTGAGTCTGGTGGTGCACACTATCAAGCTACTGTACCTTCTGCCAGATGGGAGTGGGGAGAAGAAATGACCGTTGAGCAGGGGCAGGAGTGTTCAGAGAGTTAACTTACATTTCACTTACTCTTTGTTTTTCCTCGTGTCCGGAGTCCAGGCGTGGTGGGTGCATCTGGGCAGAGCATTTATTCTGTTCTCTCTGTGTTTGCCACTAATAAGCTGGGGGTAGCTCACTGTTCATCCTCCGTCTGGGAGGAGCTGAGTCAGCAAGCAGTGCCTGGGGCAATGCCTTGTCTCCCTGCCCCCTGCCCCACCTCCCAATCAAATTAGGTTTAGGTTTATTATTGTCACGTGTACCAAGGTGCAGTGAGAAGCTTTGTTTTACATGCTGTCCAGTCAAGGCTGATATACCATCCATAGTTACAATCATGTCAAGCATGGGTACACTGGGTGGAGAAGGAGAGAGGCACAGTGTGTTGTTGCTGCTTGTGTTTCAGGAGCAAGTGCAGAAGACCAAAGACATGTTGAACAACGTGGCTTCTGATGAAGCCAACCTGGAGGCCAAGATTGAGAAGAAGAAGCTGGAGCTGGAACGCAGCAAGAAGCGGCTGCAGACCCTGCAGAGTGTCAGGTCAGCTGGGAACCCAGACTGCGCTGCTGTTGCACTGTTGCCACGCTGCCCCTGCGCTCGTGAGCAGCATGTGACGGCAATAGCAGGCAGGAGCGTGGTCTGTGGGGCGGCTGCATGAATCCGCCCCTGGGCAGCAGTGGGTGAGAGAGTCCCTGCATCACATCAAAGCTCAGCTGAGAGCTTTTCAGCTTGTCAGAGAGCAAAGAGAGCCCAGCAGGGGGAGGGAGGGAAGGAGGGTGGGAGACGCAAACTGAAATCATAGATAATTTACTCGCCCCCAAACCAGCCCACCCAGCCGTTCCAGCTGCTGTTTCTCAGTAGATTGAGACTGGGACATTTGGATTAGAAGTGATTTGTTCAATTTTGATGGTCCCTAATGTACAATTTCAATGTGATATCCAGGCTTTCACTGACCACTCCAGTGTTGGTAAAACACCCCTTAAATCCCACCTTGTGCAAGTTACTACAGGAATCACACAGGCTGAGATTTCAGTCATAAATATTCTGATTCAATAATTTGGCTGGTTTAAGAATTAATTAACAGGGCTTTGTTTGCATGGAATGTTACTGTTCAGATTCTCCAGTGACCGTAAATCTTTGCTTCACTTGACAAAGTTGTTCATTTTGACCATTTTCTGCCGTTCACCGGGTAAGTCCAAACAAGTAAAATGTAATTAAAATGGATCTGAAAAGCATCATAGAGTTGTACAGCATAAAAATAGGCCCTTTGGCTCACCATGTCTATGCTGACCATCATGCTTGTCTATACTAATCCCATTTGCCTGCTTGAATTCCATCTCTCAAAGCCCTGCTCATTCAAGTACCTGTCCAGATGCTTCTTAAATGTTGTCCCTATTCCTGCCTCCACCTCCTCTGGCAGCTCATTTCATATACCAACCATACTTCGTGTAAGACATTTACCCCTCAGATCCCTTTTAAGCCTCCTCTTAAACCCATGCCCTCTAGTTTTAGATACCCCCTACCATGGGAAATGACTGGCTGTTGATCCTATCAATGCCTCTGCAGGTCACCTTTCAGCCTTTACTCCATGGAAAACAGATCCAGACTTTCTTGTCTCTCCTTATAACTCCAGGCGACATGTGTGTGAATCTTTCTGCATCCTCTCTCGATAATGCCCTGATAAAACAGCGTTTTGTATAACAGTAACGTGACGTCCAACTCATAAATTCAGTTGTTTGCCTGACAAAGTCGACGTTGCACACCCTCCTCACCACCTAGTCTACCCATATTGCCACTTTCAAGGAGCTATGCACTTCTACTCCTAGATGCCTTTGTTTAACAACACTACCAGGGCCGTGCTATTTTCTGTGTGGCCTGCTCTGGTTTAACTTCTCAAAATGCATCTTTTCCCACTTGTGCGAGTTAAATTCCATCTGCTGTTCCTTTGCCAATGTTCCCAGTTAATCTAGGTCATGTTGTAAGCTTAGACAACATTCCTCACTGTCCATTACATCATTAATTTTGGTGTAATCTGCAAACTTACAAACCGTGCCTTCTACACTCCTCTCTGATCAACCAGGTGAGGTGGGAAAGCTGAGACTGCCAGTTAGCAAAGGGGAAGTGGGGTGGTTGGAGGTGGCAGATGTCTACATTTGAACAGGAAGCACTCTGTTGTATCTCAGGCCGGCTTTCATGGACGAGTATGAGAAGATCGAGGAGGATCTACAGAAACAGTACGAGAGCTATGTAGAGAAATTCCGGAACCTGTGCTACCTGGAACAGCAGCTCGAGGACCTGCACAGGATGGAGCAGGAGAGGTTTGAGGTAGGTGTTGGCCTTACTCCCATCCGGCTGAAGTTACAGAAAACACACACGTCCTTATAGGAACAGCATCTTCCCCTCTCGTATCAGGGTTCGAAATAGTCCTTCCATAAGCTAGGGTGCTGTCCCATTCACCTCTGCGGACATTGGACTTTGTCTCTGAAACTGATGCGCTACAATGCAAAAAACTATATTCTGCACTCTATATTTTCCCCTTTGCTCTATCTATTGTACTTCAGTTTGACTTGTGTTTATGATGGGTACAGTGCCTTCCATAATGTTTGGGACATAGACCCATCATTTATTTATTGCCTCTGTACTCCACAATTTGAGATGGGGGGATGATGTATAAACACTGCTGCAATTTCTACATGGTGAAACCAAAATGTATAAAAATGGCCTTTTTAAAATCTGACAATGTGCACTTTAACCACATGTGATTTTTTTCTATTACAAATCACAAATTGTGGAGTACAGAGGGAAATAAATAAATGATGGGTCTTTGTCCCAAACATTATGGAGGGCACTGTATATCTGATCTGTTTGGATTGCATGCAGAACAAAGCTTTCCACTGTGCCTTGGTACATGTGACAATAATAAACCTAGAACTAGGAACATGGATGCAAGAGCCAGGTTGCTGTAAACCCTGCGATTATTTCCCCACAAAGGGTTAATTCCTGTCCCGTTCCATCTGAGAAGATCACGAGCTGAAGGAAAGTTCAGCTGTGCGGGGGATACGCAGTCCAGCCTCGCCGGTTTTCCGCTCTGCCTGTCACTGACCATTGAGCTGCCTCTTGTACCTGTGGTTAATATTCGGCAGAGTAATACAGAAACTCTTGTTTGCAAAATGCTTTAGCCGTGCCTCGTGCAACTTGTAAACTGGCATCCGTCTGATCCTCAGGAAACTGAAAACACGTTGCGGCTGATGCAGAATAAACTGAAGGAGGAGGAGAAGCGGCTGATGAAAAGCCCTGGTAAATAGAGAAGCTGCTTTTCTGTTGTTCATAGATTGCTGTATAATCCACAATGCAGGCAGGTGAGCAACTCACTGATCAGTCTGGCCCAGGTATCTGTGGCCACAGCAACTCTGCCCTGGCTGTGGAATGTTATGGGGTAGCCTGACCTTGTGAAGATGCTCCAGTAACACGAGCTGTGGGTGAGCCAAGCAGCTGCTGATTTGCTTCACTTGTCAGCCAGATGGAATCCGCCCTTGGGGTGTTCTTGCCCCCAGGCACTAGGCGAATGTATCTCATGGTGTTGGCACCACAGAGCCATACCTGATTGCACTGAGCGCCAGTCATCATCTATTCTGGAAACACGCTGACTGAGATAGTGGATTCTGAAGATCACATTGTGATTCATAGGATCTGGTGTTCCCTAGATCCAGCCTGTACTATAAAAGCAGCTTCCAGGTCCTGCTCTCCCTCCCCATGGAACCTTTTGTTGGTGTCCCATCGTCTGTCTCCATCTACCCCTTCGTATGTCGTCCCCTCTTGAGTCCAGGGCTACCTTGTCCAGACCTTCATGTTTGAATCTTGGTTCCCCTCTGTCAGCTCACCAAGGTGACTTGCATCTACTGAACTCTGGTAAACATACTCTCGGTTCACCACAAAGTGTCTTTCCTTCATTCAGCCCGACAAACCAAACGTCACTCCCTAGGACAAGTGAAAAGGCACTGAAATTGTTCTGCCATCTCCCACAACCATCAATCACATCCTTCACTTTAAAACACAAGCCAGCGACCTCTTGAATGTTCTGACTCCATCCTGTGTCCTGACATGTCTGAAACCAAATCAGATTGTTAGAAAGCTGAACAGGGGCCGACAATCTATGCCATTACCAGGATGACCTATTCCCACCTTTCTCAATCCTTGAATCTGCTCCTTGACCAGCTGCCTCCCTCAGTCAGCCCTGATAAACTGGAGGTTATCCAAAATCCTGCAGTCCTGGCCTTGACGTACCCATTCCCATTCACATATCACCCCTGTTCAAACTGACCTACTTAGGTTTGTGGTTAAAAACACGTCAGTTTGAGATAACTAACTTATTCCAATGACTGTGTCCTTTCTATAACATCTCCAACCTTGAAAAATTGAGAAATTTAAATTCCTGCAATTCTGTGCCTTTTGCTTCCCCCATTTGATATGCACTGATAGTGATGCCTGCAACTTCTGGAATTCTTGCCCAAATGTCACCACTGGAGCATTTTGGAATGTTTCACAGCATTAAAGGTACTATATCAGTGGGGATTCGTTTAATTGGACATTGTCTCTGTAACTAACGCTGTAACATTATATTCAGTACTTTGATATTTTTACTTATGTATGGTATGAAATGGTATGATGTGATTTAATTGGCTAGCAAATAAACAAAAGGTTTGCACTGTGGCAGGGTGCATGTGACAATTACAAACCAACCTTTCCAACCCGCAGGCAAAGAAGATGATTCTGACATGGAGATGCAGGAGGACGAGGGCTCCGACAGTGACATGGAGGACAGACGCCCACTGAAGCCACGCCTCACTAGGGAGCTGCCAATTCACGGTACGTGGCTGCCTGAGGTGAGGTTAACGTGGAGGGGTTTCAAGACCAATGGATCTATCCTGTAAATGAGAATAGCCAGGATACAAAAACTCTGCACTCATCTCCTGCAGTTAATGGTTGAATTCGTCACTGCTGCTTTGTCAATTTGTCAGCTTCATTTCAGCAATACTCAATGGAGGCTGATTACACGTCTCGCTGTTGCTTTTTCATTTTTCTGTGTAATAATACATCAGTTTCTGCTTTCACTGACACAGTTTGAGTTTGGGCTGTGAGCCTGCAACTCATGTATGTAACTTGTCTGCCGCTGTTTTGTGTTTGGGCATCCAGCTTTAATCAACCGCTCACTGTTGACAGGGAGAGTTGGTGGTCGCGTGGTTGGGACGATGCACGGAGGGGACACAGAGGATGAGGTAAGAGACCAAACCGCTTCCGATCTCACACTCGCGGCTCAGAGATGCCAGCGTTTGTTGCACCAGAATGGGCTCTTGTCCTTTCAATCCTTAACCATGGCTTCCTCAGTCCATTTCCCACCACAATGCCCATCTCTTACTTCCCTTTCTGTAATTATCCCAAACTGCTCACCATTAGTAAAATCAGTCCAGCCTTGCTGCTTTTGGCTGAGTTTGAGTTAAATCTTTTTTTGTTGCTTTCCATTCTTGCTCCCATGAAGCTGCAAACACTGTCTACTCGGTCAAAGGAGGCCGAGAACGCCAACCCCAGCAAGGTCAGTTCAGACATCTCTCTGCTGCTGTGACTCAATGTAGTGTAGCTATGTGCATTTAGTGCAATGCTTTGTGAACCACTGTCCCTTTTGTGCATTGATCTTTATTGTTTGCTGCCCCTGCTGGATATTAGAGCCAGCAGGGGCAGAATCCACATCTGTGGTACTTGTATCTCAGCAGGTCAGGATTCTTCAGACTGATGGACAGACAATATTTTGAGTCAGGACCTTCTTGATTATCAGTCCAAAGAGTTCTGAGCTAAAATATTGTCTTTCCATTTCCTTCCACAGATACTGACCCAACAAGTTCCTTCAGCACTTTGTTTACTCAAGATTCCAGCATCTGTAGCTTCTTGTCCCCAGTTGTGTTTCTCAATCACCACCTACACGTAGCTCCCATAACCCAAGACAAAACCTTGGCATGATGTAACTTGGTTAGGCCAAAGGAGTTGTTTATGTGCTGTATGGCTCCAATTTAGAGTTAGGAAAGTGAGGATAAATGTCCGAGGGAGAAATTGGTCTACCCTATAAGAGGCATAGATAGGGTAGACCATAAGAATCTTTCTCTAAGGGTGGAAATGTCCAACACTAAAGGGCATAAAGGGGAGCGGGGGGGGGGGGTAAAGTTGTTTAAAAACAGAGTGGTAGAGGCCTGGAATGCAGTGTCGAGGGGGGTGGAGGCAGGTACAATAGTGGCATTTAAAAGGCATTTAGATAGGCACTGAAAGTGCAGGGAATAGAGGGGTATGGATCATGCTCAGGTAACTGAGATCAGTTTAACTTAGCATCATGTTTGGCACAAACATTGTGTGTGCTGAAGGGCCTGTTTCGTGTTATTATGGAAACCTGATGTGGTTATTTCAGAAACACTGCTGCCAGCTAATCAGATAGGGAGCTGCAAGTGAGGCAGGTACTTTAATTAAAAGCATAATTGACAGCTATTGATTAATTGTTGAATTTCCTTCTGGTGCAGGATGAATCAGAGAACAGTGAGGATGACGATGAGGAGGAAGAATATGAAATTGTTGATGATGATGAAAGCATCGACATTCAGCCAGATCAGTCTTCCGCACGAATACACAAACAGGAGCTGCTCGATGAAAGTGACAACGACTTTTAGTCGGACATGGAGCAGCAACTGATGCAGAACAAAGTCTAAGTGCTAGGCTCTGGTGATAGACTTGCTGGCCTGCTCCAGCTTGTTATTCCAGTGTATTGTGCAGTGAACAGCTAACTGGCAAGGGTACAAGTTGGTGCTAAAGCAGACAGCACATCCAATTCCAGTGTAGTGATGTTTGTTACATTCTCAATTACATTGATCTGGAGTTCTTGGAGTTTTCTTTTAAAATCCACTGTACAAACTAAAATGTTACAAGTTACAATAAATTAAAACAGATTTCAAATCTCAATTTCCTTTGAATACCAGCTACCTTGGCCCCATCATGAATGCTAGTTCCTATTTATTACATAAAACTTTGTTTGTATGCGTGCGTATTTCAAAATCCCACCAAAACAGTACACATTAGCGCTACCATTTTTGGCCACATTACTCACCATTGTCCTGGAATGTAAATGAAACCAGTTTCATTTGGATTGATGTTATATTTTACAAGTTATTGACACTTTAAACCTTACAAAAATCACTTTTCAAACCACTTCTCAGACTTGCCCTGCCCGTCAGTTGCGTTCGAACATCACAATGGGATCCCGAATCTCATTTACATCTTTTTTTTAAATCACGATTTTCAAAAAAACGGAGTTTTAATCAAATACTTCCGTTTTCATTCACGGCTAACATAATGTTTAGATTATTTTAAAGAAAAAACACTATTTTTATTGAGAATTCCATTAAAAAAAAACATTGTGATTTTCATTGTGGAGGGGTGGGATACGGGGGAGGTGAGGAGTGGGCAGCAGGGGGGATAGAGGGAGAGGAGGGGGGGTAAGGAGGGGAGAGGGATTATGGAGGGAGGGAGTAACTGAGAGTAAAGGAAAGGGGAGGGACAGGTGAGGGAGGGAGTGGTGGAGAGGAGGAGGAGAAGGGAAAGAAGAGGGAGGGGTAATGGAGGAGGATAGAGATACGAAGAGGGATGGTGAGGTAATGGAGGAGAGGGCGGGCGTGAGGGGAGGAGGCAGAGGAGGGCTGGTGGAGGGTGGGGAGAGGGATGATAATGGAGGGGGGGAAATAGGGGACTGAAGAGGGAAAGTGAGATGCGTTCATATTTATCTTATATTTTACATGTTATTGCTATTTTGAACTTTTAAAATGTTGCAGTCGCGCTCCCACTTGCCGGCCACGCCTGCGCAGTTGGGGGACGGTTGCAGTCACTCGCGTCACAACGGGGATCTCTGGCGTCACAACAGGAACCCGTTAGCCGCGCCTGCGCAGTTGGGGGCTATGGGTCAGTGTTGGATTATTGCGTTGAGGGACGGGCCCCAAGGGGTCCGCACCTGGTCTAGTAAACAATAGAAATCTTTACATACCCATTGCCTGGTTCTTCAGCTACAAACCTCCAGCAATCTCAATGAATCTGTATGACCCATCTGCATGTCCTATGGTCTTCTGATAGGAGGATGGGCAACAAATAACTGCAGAGACAGTGGTTATTGCTGTCGATTTTAATTAGTCAGTGTCTGGATGCTTACAGTAGCCACATCACCATTCATTCCATATCCCTGCACCAAAAAAGCCAGTCTATACAGATGTGCAAACCTTGTATTTCTGTACAATCACAATTACCATGGATGATCAATGCAATGTTAATTCCCTGGTCGTCAGGCAGCTTCTGTATAAACAGCAAGTATTGATGCTTAGATTAGCTCTGGTGATGAAACAGTACACAAACCAGTATCAGAATTTTCTTTAAAAACAGTTTGAGCTAAATCTCACATTGGTTTTCAATTGTCAGGACAGTACATTGATAAGACTATTTGCATTTAAGACATTTTATACATTGTGACAGTATCATCTTCTTCATGGTAGCAAGTGCGAGTTAATGCATTCTCCATAAAGAAATCAACATTGAACCTGCTTCCCTCTCAGTTTCTTACTATATACAGACACAATCTATTGACTTTACAAAATTGAGAAGCTCTCAAGTGATTCCACTGAATGCACTGGTTATCAGACTCCAGTACAAATCTGCCTTCATTCTATAAAAAATAACTTTCTACTGTAAAGGATAGAAAATTCAAAATATACATTGATTTACACAAGAGACAATGCAGCAAAGTTTACAAGCAGACAGCAATGCCTTGCATCAGATACAAGAGGTACTGGGAGAACTCAGAGCTGAAGCACCCAAGGGCCTCGCCATGTAACAGAACATCTTTGCACAAGGTTAAAGAAAACTTGGACTGAAAGACAATACTCCAGCACTAGCAGCCATTGTTGCTGAACGAGGGAGCCACAATCTGCAATCCATTCCCCTCATCCACATGGATGCAAGGTACCAGTTATCTGGGCATGCCGAGGAATGGGCATTCTTTGCAATCTCTCAGCAATTTTCCTCTTGGCAACCACCAAGACTGAGATGAGGAAGGGGCTTGAGCAGCAGCTTACCACAATGCTGCAAAGGGAGAGGAGTCGGTGTTACCGAGCTGGGCAGTCTTGTGGATTAAACACACACAATACCAGTGGCAACTACTGACTACAGCTCTCCCACCTCTTGTTCAATATATAGCTCTCAACTCCCGCATTCATCTTTACCAGCAAGTAGGCATGCTCTCAGCTATTGGGTGTTAAAAGTGCTCAGGTGATTTATTTTAGGAAAAAATGGAGTAAATAAATACTCAATAAATATTGTAGTGTCACTGGGCACCTGGGCTGATTTGCACAAACCTCAGGTGCGATGAGTGGGTGAACTAGGAGAGTGTACAGAAACAAGGACTATGTCAGCGAGCATCACCGGACAGCCATGTCAAACAACGATCAGTGCAACAATGGTGAGGCAAGAATAGCGATCAGGTGTGTACACACCTGGTGTCAGTTATAAGTGTCATTGTCAAGTGTTGTACAAAGCCATCAGTGTTTCTGGTGCTACTGGTACTTGGAGTGCAATTGGAGTGCAATTGGCGTGTAGTGATTTGTGGGGAAAACTGCACAACTAGTACAGAACTCGTGCACACTGATCAAGGGAATGTGGTTTGTGATGCAGTCCCTGGACTAGGACATCAAGTCTCTTCACATCAACGGCCTGTTGTGGCAGACCTGGGGTGTGCTCAATACAATCAGTCCTTGCAGCAGGCAGATAACCACAAGCCTGACAAGACACGAGTCAGGCCAGTACACCGGCCAAATCCTGCAGCAGAGTGCTGATCAGACTTCTTGCAAATGCCAGGCAACATCATTGTACAACTGAAAGAAAACTTGTCGAGCATGGAGTAAGAGGGCAGGAAGACATTCCTAGAGGGACAATGAGTAGATTCATGACCCGAAACAAAGGCTGGAGTCAGATCCCAGGTTCAAGGTGTGACCATTGAGTTGGATTATAGACCAGAGGAAGGCAGGGAGGCTGGATTTGAGGACAGAAATCTGGATTCCCCCCCCAGCCAGCCGTGCAGAGCTCCTTGTACAATGGAGTCCCGCAGTAGAGCTCAGAGTGGGTGCAGCATTACTTAGGTTCCCACTGACATGAACTCTGAGTCCGGCCTTATGCAGGCTGCTCCCCACTGCCCCGCACCCCATTATCATCAATGTGACTTGGTTCACTGCATTTTAGTGACACGATTTACTGTTACCGGCCATTAGCTGGGTATTTTGGTCCTGGGGAGACATGACGACCATTCTGCGATCCTCACACAAGGGCGACTGGAAACGGAAAACAGAAAACCTGCAAGAAATTACCAACTGCCTGTCGTACCTTGGCACACGGACAGGAAGACGAAGTGAAGCTGTGTGGGTTTACACAGGTCCGTGGTTCAAGAGTTAGGACAGAATTCTGCAGCCAAATTGCCTGACCATTTACACACAAGTGACAGAAGAGCTACTGTTTGTACACTGGTCCCAGGAGGCTAGGAATGGGCCTCCACTTGTTTGATCTCTAAAATTGCAGGATTCGTCTCCATGATTGCAACAACAATCCGGTCAATGTAGTCCTGTAGCCTGTAGTTTATCTCTTCCTGCTTCTGAATTGCATCCATAAGCTGTGATAAAACAGAAACCACATTGAGATGATCATGGCTAGAAAGTCTACCCCAGATACACAGATGTCGCTTTCCCCAAACTTTGCTGAGGTGCTGGAGGCACACAATCACCTCCCCCCACTTTCAATCTGAAGAAGGCTTCAGACCCAAAATGTCAACCATCCTTTTTCTCCAAAGATGCTGCCTGGTCTGCTGAGTTACCCATTCCTTCTCTCCAGAGATGCTGCCTGTCCCGCTGAGTTACTCGGGCATTTTGTGTCTACCTGCAATGTTCAGTGTTCTACCGGAGATTAGTGTAGAGAGTCAGTGTGGGTGGGGCAGGATGGGCTGAAGGGCCAGATTCCACGCTGTATAGCTTAGTTACGACACAGACCTCTGACCAGCCCAAGGTTAGACTTAAAGACCACCAGCCGAGTCCTGAGAAAAGACTGCATGCCGTGGCTATAAATAACCGGACTTACGCAAGTATTTAAAGACTAAATGATTAGAAATTAAGTTGAAGACCGACTTACTTCATCCCTGGACACGGAACTGATTTCTGCAGCCAGGGACTCCGAGATGGACGTCGTGTAAAGGCTCTTTGCCCCCTGGATGCTCAGATTGATAATCTGCCCGTTCAGCTCATCGTTTTGCTCCTTTAGATTTCGGTTGTCCTAGAACGAGAGACAAGGGGTTAATGCTGATCCCATGGGTCGCCCGTGGAATGGGGATCGAAAGCACAGGGGGGGGGGGGGGGCGCGGCACAAGCAATGGGGTAATGCTGACCCCATGAACGGCCCGGTGGGGAGGGCGGGGGAAGGAGAAACAAACAACACAAGTCCCGGCGAAAGGCCAGTCCCGCGGAAAAGGGAGGGAAGCATGAGAGCAATGGGTTAATGCCCACACCATGGGCCCATCAGAGTGCCAGCTACCCGTACCTGCTTGAGGCGTTTGATCTCATGCTCCAGCTCAGCCTCGCGGTTGCGGCTGTTGTACTCCTGCAGCCCGTTGCTGCTGGATCGGCCCCGCAGCCTCTCCGCCTCCAGTTTGAAGAGCTGCAGCTGCTCCAGTTGCTTGCGCAGATCTTCGATGAGCTGTGGGCAGAGAGAGATGGGTCACAAAGGGGCTGGGCCAGGGAGAGGCAGATCAGGATGGCAACCACTCCACCAGCCAGGAACCTCTGCTGCTCAAAACCACACTCTCCAGCTCATTCAACGTGCTAGAGACAGGCTTTTGTTCCCATGCACCAAGTGCTGGAGGAACTCAGGTGGTCAGGACAGGAAACGCTTCAGGTGCAGACCCTTCTGAAACCTTCAGACTTTTGTTCGGTGTGGTTAAGATTGGGAGAAGGGACTCGGGTGCCTCACCTCTTGAGTGGTTTCCTTCTCCTTCTGGAATTGGTATTTCTTGTGCCAGAGTTTATCTGACAGCTTCTGGTTGTTCTCCTGCTCCTCCTTCAGCTTCTGCATCAGATCATCCATTTCATCCAAGAGCTTCCGCTTCTCCTGAAACAGTAACGCCTCAGTAACAGTACCTGCGTAGACCCCTCCCCAATCACCCCCGCCACAAAGTGTACGTCCCGCCTCCCCCTTCACGCCCATAACCACCCCTTGGCATTTGCCACAGGTAAGGCCCCATCTCCAGCACAACCCGCACTCCTCTGGGACCACGGGCAAGAGGTCAGATCTCTCAGCAGCGGGAGTTCAATCAACAGTCAGCAATGCAGGCAGAACACAATTAAATAATTGAGGCAGGATGCCAGGACGACTAATGAACTGGAGTAGCTGGGAATTTAATTTAGTGGATTTATGTGGAATTAAATTTAGTGGATAAATGTGGAATTAAAAGGGTTCAGAAAAGATTTACGAGGATGTTGGCAGGACTAGAGGGTGTGAGCTATAGGGAGAGGTTGAGTAGGCTGGGTCTCTATGCCATGGAGTGCAGGAGGATGAGGGGTGATCTTATAGAGGTGTACAAAATCATGAGAGAAATAGATCGGATAGAGGCACAGAATCGCTTGCCTAGAGTAGGGAATCGAGGACCAGAGGACATAGGTTCACAAGGTGAGAGGAAAAAGATTTAATAGGAATCCGAGGGGTAACCTTTTCACACAAAGGGTGGTGGGTGTATGGAACAAGCTGCCAGAGGAGGTAGTTGAGGCTGGGACTATCCCATCTTTTAAGAAACAGACAGGTACATGGATAGGACATGTTTGGAGGGATATGGACCAAGCGCAGGCAAGTGGGACTCATGTAGCTGGGACATTGTTGGCCAGTGTGGACAAGTTGGGCCGAAGGGCCTGTTTCCACACTCTGACTAAAGCACCAGCATCAGAAATGGCCATTGAATTAGTTTTCAAATGGTAGTTCTAATATTTTTCAGGAAAAGGAATCCTACTAAAGATTGGGCCTTCATGTGCCAATGACACACAGGAAGGAAACGGAGCAGATTATTAACAGCCTCTGAAATGGTGCGTGAAGCTTTACAGCTCAGGAGTGGTCAGGGATGGACTTTACACCAGCACCGACATCCCGTCAATAACTAATAACACAGTGGGGGGGGGGGGGGGGTGAGTGTTTGCGAGTGTACCAGATACAGTGGTCAGCCAGGCAGTACACGGGGTTAAAGCCAGCGTCAGCAATAGAAGCGGACCAATGCGTAAGTTAAGTGACTATCGCCGTGCTTGGATAGAGCAAGGGAAGCAAATCTGTACCTCCTCCAGCCGCTCCGTGTTGGCCCGCAGGCAGGGAATGCACGCCCGCAGCTCACTGTTCTCCTCATCCAGCTGTTGCAACCTGTGTGCAGACAGATGCACCAAGCGTCACTTCCTGCTGCGTTCATTCTTGGGACCTCCGAGCCCACCCACCATTCTCACTTCACTGTCTCTGGAACTGATGCACTACAATGCTGGGAATTACATTCTGCACTCTGTATATCCCCTTTGTTCTATATATATTGTACACGAGTTTGACCTGACTGTATTTATGTATAGAGTATCTGATCTGTTTGGATAACATACAACAAAGCTTCTCACTGTACCTCAGTATACATGATAATAATAAACCTAAACCTCAATGACAAGAGGCAAGACTCAACATTAACGCAGGCCAAACTCCAGCCCAAGTACAAGGGTTGAACAATTTACTGACTTGTTGCTTCTGCTGTTCGAGCAAAGTCTTATTCACAGTGACAGCATCGTGATGCACAACACTGGCCCTTATTACACTGCAGGCAACTTGGGCAAGTCCAAATAGGCTTCAATGCAATAGGCATAGACAATGTGTATGGTGGTGTCAATGGGTGGGGGAGCGAGAGTGGGAGAGAACATCACGGAGACAGACTCTCCAACCCTTCTATCTAATCATGGTTGCTCTTTCCAGGTCTTGTCCAGGTTATTCATGGCCATCAATTCCCCACACATTTATACATCTCCTCTTTAAATACTCCAACCTCCATTCTCTGGGAGAACAAATGCCAGAGTTTTAGATGATTATTATCCCCTTATCAACAGCCCCTCATTTAAAACCCTCCCAGCATTGGAAACATCACATCCACCCCATCATGCTCCCTCAGGATCCTGCATCTTCCAATACAATGATCCTTCTAAACACCAAAGAATACAGACTCAGCTTTTCCAGCCACTCGTTAGGGACATTCCCACCAAACTGCTTCCAATGCTGCTAGATCCTCTCTTACATAAGGGGACAGAGCTGTACCCAGTGCTCTAAGTGTGGCTTCACCAACACCCTGCACAATTGTAAAGATACAGTAAGCCTCCAGTAATCTGCTATCAGCTTTCACAAATCCCAATGGTTTGGGATGCAGGAACATATGCGAGAACAGAACATTTCACTTTCTGGTCAATTAGTTTAACTTGGCATCATGGTCAGCACAGGCGTTGTGGGCTGAAGGGCCTGTTCTTATGCTGTTAATGGCTGGTGCCACTCACTGCTAATCTCCAGCCTGGGCTCGCATCCTATGCTGCACAGTGGCAGAGTGTCTGTCTTGCAGCGCCAGATACCCAGGTTGGATCCTGACTACGGGTGCTGTCTGTACAGAGTTAAGAGCTAGATAGGGCTCTTAAAGATAGCGGAGTCTGGGGATATGGGGAGAAGGCAATAACGCGGTACTGATTGGGGATGATCAGCCATGATCACATTAAATGGCGGTGCTGGCTCGAAGGGCCGAATGACCTACTCCTGCACCCATTGTCTATTGTATGTTCTTCCTGTGACTGCTTGAGTTTTCTCCGGGTGCTCCGGTTTCCTCGCACAGGTTTGTAGATTAATTGGCTTTGGTCAAATCGTAAATTGTCACTGGTGTGTAGGATAGTGCTAGTGTACAGGCTGATCGCTGGTTGGCACGGATTCTGTAGGGCGAAAGGCCTGTTTCCACGTTGTATCTCTAAAGTGAATAACAGGGCTCCTTCTGCGTTCGCCCCCAGGGTGAGCTCTGCCACCTCTGCAGGAGAGCTGGAGGAAGGCATGACCCTGGCCCTCGAACGGTTACCACACGGGCGGTTACCTGGTGTGTAGATTCTCCATCTCGATCACTTGCTCCCTCTCCACCTTGCTCAGAACATCTTTCTGCTTCTTGATTTCCTCCAGTAACATCTCCTCAGACTTGTTCTCCTGCTCTTTTAGCTGCTCTTCCAAAGCATTGGCCCTGTTTGGAGATGGTCAGAGAATGAGCTGCGCTGCTCTCCCACCCACAGAAGAGCCTCGGCGCTCACCAGCCCCACGCGGCATTATTATTAGCGACAACTTTCAGCAAGTCCTTTTACGGACTCTCAGACGTGCCAGATCTGCCCCTGGAGGGGGAGAGAGCACAGCTGAACCAAGCCACCCGCTTGTTTTAACTCACTTACCAGACTTTTAAACTAAGAGTGGCTCGGGGTGGCATCACCAGTGAGGGAGCAAATTAAATGAGCTGGAAATGCGAGGTACAAGGGTAAACGTAGTCATAGAGTGATACAGTGTGGAAACAGGCCCTTCGGCCCAACTTGCCCACAGTTGATCAGCTCCCCGCCTTCTGCAAGGTGACATTGTAAAATGCAAGTTAACCCCTTGCACCAATGCAGTCAATACATAGAGGGCAGAGATGGAGAGGGCTGGTGGCTCCCGCTATACCCCCCCCCCCCCCCACCTCACGTGGGTCTTCCTGGCAGGTTGGAGTCACACTCCATCCCCTAGGGATCCTGCTGCACCCCCCCCCCCACCGACACTCTAGGCCTCTCACTGCCCCCATGGCCTCTCCCACCCCCCCTCCGACCTCCCATCGCCTCCCCCTCCCACCGCCCTCTCACCCCCTCCCCCCTCTCCAGGGCTCCCACCTATGCACCAGTTGCAGGTTCTCTTGTTTCAGGCGGCTGTGCATCTCTCCGTTGGCCGTGTTCTCCTGTTCCAGTTCCGTCACTCGTTTCTCCAGGAATATCACCTGCCCGCCAGACAGAAGGAGAGACAGACAATGTGAGGCTGGTCCCCAAGAGCAGGGGGCCAGGTAAGGACCCGGCCGAGGTGTGTCCCTGTCCCTCTGCCCAGCCACACCGAGGGCCCACAGCAGCTGCAGACCTTGGCCGCTCCGGCCCAGCCACACGGAGCATGGGCAGCACCAGGACGCCAGCTACTGCGGGAGGACAGCCAGCACTCAACAGGTCTAGAGTACGGGCTGTGAACAGGCCTGGGCTCAAGCCCACTCCCCCAACCAATCATGTAGACCACAGTGCAGCACAGGAACAGGCCCTTCGGCGCACAATGTCTGCCGAACATGTCAAGTTAAACTAATCTCTGCCTGCACATGACCCATATCCTGCCATTCCCTGCCTATCCATGTGCTTATCTAAAAGCCTCTTAAATGCCACTATCGTATCTCCACCACCACCCCTGGCAGCACGTTCCAGGCACCCACCACCCTATGTAAAAATATTGCTCCATGCAAATCCTTTAAACTTTCCCCCTCTCACCTTAAAGCTATGTCTTCCAGTCATTGACATTTCCACCCTGGGAAAAGGTTCTGACTGTCTACGATATCTATGTCTCAATTTTATTAATTGCTATCAGGTCTCTCCTCAACTCCCGGTGTTCCAGAGAAAACAAACACTCAATGTAGCATAACTTTGTTGGTGCCAGAATCGTGACGCCCCTGTGTACTACCTTGAAGTCTACTCTTACACTACAATCGTTGCACTTTGTACTCATTTCTGATTGTGCTTATCTGTAGTATGACTTTACTGGATTGCATGCAAAACAAATAATTTCACTGTGCCTAGGTACATGTGACAACCCTCTGTACATTCAAACACAAAGCATGCTTGTGAAGCTGCAGCCTGTGTTAAAGGGGAAGGCTGACCTGGTCTGAGAGGTCGGCGGGTAGCTGGTCGAAGGTGCTGGTGGACAGGTCCTCCATGCTGTCACTGCTGGCTGTGCTGTTCTGCTGGAGGTGCCTGCAATCAGAAGATGTAGTCAGCACAGCTGCCAATGTCGCTTCACACAGCTGGGAGCACAGTGCAAGCAGTCTTTGTGTTGGAGATGCCCGGGTGAGAGGTCGGGCAGGCCGTGCCAGGCACACCACACCACTGTCAGCTTGGGCAAGTTCAGCACAACTCCTACGTCTGAATCAGCCAACCACACAATTCTCTGCAGGAGCCACCTCCCATCACATTGGCACGGAGCAAAGCAGTTCTCAGTAATCACATTAGGAGGCAGGAGAGAGCAACTGGAGGAACTCAGCTGGTCGGGCAGCATCCGAGGAAGGAATGGATGTTTCACATCAAAACCCTACATCTGGACTGGATGAAGAGCCTCAACCCGAAATATCAACGGTCCGTTTCCCTTCACAGATGCTGCCTAACCTGTTGAGTTCTTCCAGCTGCTC
Organism: Malacoraja senta; assembly: GCA_038087875.1. Lineage (NCBI taxonomy): Eukaryota > Metazoa > Chordata > Chondrichthyes > Rajiformes > Rajidae > Malacoraja > Malacoraja senta. Next base: position 62,918,239 of record CM075981.1, on the reverse strand, counting down.
TTCTCCTGTTGCTGCCACAGGTTCCAGCATCTGGAGGCTCTTGTGCCCAGATTCAGGATGTGCACGTCTCTGGCCAGTGGATGGATTCCAGCATCAAGCTAACCCCATGGCTCAATCTGGCCCCAAGTACATCATAGCACAGTACAGGCACTTCAGTCCATCAGGTCTGTGCCGATCATGATACCATCTGCCTGCACATGATCCAGGTCCCTCCATTCACTGTCTGTTCACACAACTGTCTTAAAGCCTCTTAAAACTGCTACCATATCTGCCTCCATCACCACCACAGCAGTGCATTCCTGTCACCCATCACTGAAAATAAATTCACTCTGCACATCTCCTTTAAACTTTTTTTCTTTTCTGTAAAACTGTGTCCCCATATTTTACATAGCTACCCTTGGAAAAGGACCAACCATCTACCCCACAATTTTATATACTGCTATCAGGTCTCTTCTCAGACTCCAGAGAATACAATCCAAGTTTTCCCAACCTCTCCTTCTAACTAATACACTCAATCCAGGCAGTATCCTGGTAAATGTGCCCTCCGAAGCCTCCACATCAACCAGAACTGCACACAATACTCCAAACGCAGCCTCACGGAAGTTTTTCCAAAAGTTGCAACGTGCCATCCAGACTCTTGTACCCAATGCTCTGACTGATGCAGAGACAATAGGTGCAGAAGTAGGCCATTCGGCCCTTCGAGCCAGCACCACCATTCAAAGTTATCATGAGCTGATCATCCACAATCAGTACCCCGTTACCACCTTCGCCCCATACCCCTTGATTCCGCAGGCCCCAAGACCTCCATCTAACTCTCTTTTGAATACATCCAGTGAATCGGCCTCCACTGCCTTCTGAGGCAGTGAATTCCACAAATTTACAACTCTGTGTGAAAAAGTTTTTCCTGAAGTTTTGCCCACACCTGTAACTGACCTGTATCCTTTGACAATCTTCTTGGACCACTATCAACCTACTAATCAGATAGTTCCTACACAACTCTTGCTGGATGGAGGACTCGAGTCCCGTCCACTGCATTTGGCTGAAGGTTTTTGCACAACAGGACCTCGCTGCTACCATGTGAGAGTGAGCAGTGTGAAAGTCTACGTGGGGTTTGGGACCGACACGCTGAGCTGACTCAGACACGTGCAGAGAGCCCAGTCACTCTCAGAGCGGCTCAACCTCGAGCAAAAACAGACACCCTCCAATCCTGCAACTGGCCACACCACCCTCAGCAGCTGCTGGAGATCAGAGCCACACCGAGCCTCCCCTCCCCACTGTTGCAGCAACACGTGCCTGCCAAGGTGCTCCTTGTCCGTCACTCACCCCTCTCGCCCAAAGCCCAGGGAAACATTTAGAAACAGCCCGACATGAAAAGCCTGCCCCTCCAGCCACGTTCACCACTTACCGAGCCACCTTCTTGCTGCCCAGTCTCATGATGGGGCTGAAAGCAAAAAAACAGGATGTGGAATCAGGAAAATTAGACTGGATCAGAGAAAGCAGGAAACTGGGAAATTCACAGTCCTGTGCCAATCAACTACTCCGAACAGAAGTCAGATAGCTTGGGCCACCACTTGACAAATTCATTCTTTACCCGTCTGCCTTGTTTAAAGCAGCACTTTCATTACAGATGGCAGGCAACTATTGAGCATGGTGGCCACAAGTGAGGGCAAAAGCGCTGTCACTGTGTGACAAGTGCACAACATTATAGCCCATAGTGAAGGATCTTCCCTCCCTGGGGAAGGGGATCAACAACAAACACGCTATAATTGCCCCCCAATGATGCCCTTCACTATGGCCATTATCCAGCATCAACTGAACTTAACAGTAAACTCATTATTAACATGCAACATCTTCAGAGACCAAGTGTACAAACCGTGTCACAGGGGCCCACTGGCGACAGGGATATGTGTAGGAAGGAACTGCAGATGCTGGGTTAAACCAAAGATAGACACAAAATGCTGGAGTAACTCAGCAGAACAAGGCAGCATCTATGGAGAGAAGGAATGTAAAAAAGAGGCTGGGCAGAGTAAAGTGTTTGTAGAAGGAAATTGGATGGTTCTGCAGTCAAGGAATAGGGTCTCGACCCGTAACGCTACCCATTTCTTCTCTCCAAAGATGCTGCCTGTCCCGCTGTTACTCCAGCTTTATGTCGATCTTCGGGGACAGGGACATGACAGCTCAGTCTTGTACACCATTGTGCATTTGTGGGGCGCTACATGCAAAATGCACTGCCTACTCTCGCCCTAAAAGTGCGCCTTGTGCTCTCAGGGCATTGTGTGACTTTGCCAGCATTGCAGCAAGAACTACTGTCAACCAGAGCCAACAGGCCACTCCACCTCTGCCTAGCCTGTGCCGGCTGTGTCATAAGCCAGGCCAATGCCAACACCAACACCTCACAGCCTCCCCTCCCCCCAGCAGAAAAACTGAAGCAGGAAATCCTCCACAGATAAGTGGGCTCTGACCTTGAGATTGGAGAAGTTTCCCTTTCCTTCTGCTCCCACTACACAATCTACAGTTGCCATTAGAGTTACTCCCATGTACAGTCCGGAGCTGCCGGGTGGGGCAAATCTGCTTGCTTCACATCCCAGTTTGTTAGAAAAAGGGGGGTTGATTTTCTTGAAGCACAAGATAAAGGGGCTTGACAAGTTAGATAGAGATGTGTTCACTAGTGGAAGACTCCGATGAAAGGAAAGTTTCAAGATGAGGAGACCGTAAATAAAACTGAAGCACAAAGGAATTGTTTATCACAGAGGATGGTACCGCTCTGGATTTCTCTGCCTCAGTTGTGGAAGCTCAGACATTAGAAATATTTAAGTTGGAGGTGAATGAATTTTTGAAAGGTACAGGAATTGAGGGCCATGGGGAATTGGCACAAAGCAAGGGGCTAATACCAACATAGATCTGCCAAAAGCATATTAGATGATGGGGCAGGCTCGAGGGGCCGAGTGGCCTACTCTTGCTCCCATTGTCCCATGTTCAATACCCATGGTGTGCTCAAAGATCACGCCCCGAGCTAGTGAGCAGATGTTAGGTGCTGGTGGTGATGGTCTCCTGGAATCATGGAGGTGTTGGAGGTGATAGAGGAGGAGGCGTGATCAGAATTACAGTATTTACTGGCTGCATAACAGGAGGGAAAAAACCCCCATTAACAGCCCGCCTTGAACTATGGAGTGAAATATTTGCCGCACGGCGATATCCTTGGGAGCCAAGTTGGATAGGGTGGTTAGGGGCAGCACAGTGCCACAGCAGTAGAGTTGCTGCCTTACAGCACTAGAGACCTGTGTTTAATCCTGTCTGTATGGAGTCTGTACATTCTCTGTGACCACGAGGGATTTCTCCGAGTGCTCCGATTTCCTCCCACATTCCAAAGAAGTACAGGTTAATTGGTTTAAAGATTGTAAATTGTCCCTAGTGCATAGGATAGTGCTAGTGTAAGGGGATCGATCGCCTGTTGGCACGGTGGGCCGAAGGGCCTGTTTCTGCGCTGTATCTCTAAACTAAGCTAGCATCAAGAGTCCCTGACCACCAGTTACTTCAACAACATCTTCCCTTCTCAAACTGCAGAACGTGGTTCACCGCATCCAGCCAGCTGCTGCCTGATGTCAACAGCACCGCCAGGTTCCATGGACACATACTGCAGGGAAGCACAACTCTTCATGAACTGTGTAAGAAGGCACCGCAGATGCTGGTTTAAACCGAAGATAGATACAGAATGCTGGAGTAACTCAGTGGGACAGGCAGCATCTCTGGAGAGAAGGAATGGGCGATGTTTCTCCAGAGATGCTGCCCATTCCGCTGAGTTTCTCCATCATTTTGGGTCTATCTTCATGAACTGCCCTGGTAACAGCACAACACATCCGTCCCCAGCAGGGGGCAGGTTTGCTCAGATTTACTGACAAAGCACAATGCACTGCGACTGATCAGAATGCACCCACCGCACAGCAATCTGACCAGACAGCCCCGACTCATCATGACATGTCCAGTGGCCAACTGGCCTGACCCACAGCGGTCCCAAACATTCACTCCATTATTGACAATTGGCTTCATAACATGAATATTATTCTGCTCAAACACTCTGCTCATTCCACACCCAGCTTAATTATACTTTCCAGAGAACATACAAGGGTGACATTTCAGGTCAGGACCCTTATGCAATCTGAAGGGCCCAATAGACAATAGGTGCAGAAGCAGGCCATCACCTATCCATATTCAATGTGATCATGGCTGATCATCCCCAATCAGTACCCCATTCCTGCCTTCTCCCCATATCCCCTGACTCTGCTATTTTTAAGAGCCCTATCTAGCTCTCTCTTGAAAGCATCCAGAGAACCTGCCTCCACCGCTCTCTGAGGCAGAGAATTCCACAGACTCACCACTCTCTGTGAGAAAACGTGTTTCCTCGTCTCCGTTCTAAATGGCTTACGCCTTATTCTTAGACTGTGGCCCCTGGTTCTGGACTCCCCCAACATCGGGAACATGTTTCCTGCCTCTAGTGTGTCCAAGCCCTTAACAATCTTATATGTTTCAATGAGATTCCCTCTCATCCTTCTAAACTCCAGAGTGTACAAGCCCAGCTGCTCCATTCTCTCAGCATATGACAGTCCCGCCATCCCGGGAATTAATCTTGTAAACCTACGCTGCACTCCCTCAATAGCAAGAATGTCCTTCCTCAAATTAGGGGACCTGACCCAAAACATCACCTATCCATGTTCTCCAGAGATACTGACTGGCCTGCTGAGTTCCTCCAGCACTGTGTGGCTTGCTTAGTAAACCAGCACTTGCAGTTCCTCGTGTGCACTAATTATACCCTCCATTGCCCTGCCAACACTGACCCCTCCACCACTCCTTCTCATCTTAACCCTGTGTGTAGCTATCAGTGTGGTGCACAAAAGCCTGTTCAAATAAAGAATTAAAGCACCTGCAGATTGGTGCTTTACCAGCAAGGTCAAAGCAAGCAATTTTAGAGCATCAGAAGCAGATTGTGTCACACGGTGACTCAGGGATGAAGTAGAGAGGGAGTGCAGTATGCAATCACAATGGCTTCATTTTGTACCAGCTTCCCAGCCACATGGGTAGGGTTAAGTGACAAACATCATATGCACAGAGTTCACAAACTTGTGCATTAGGTCAACTGTTCACAGTTGGAGATTATTTTATCCATAACTAACTATAAAGTTACTTTTTCATGTTTTGCTGACAACACCAAATGGTTAGTTTTAGAACTCGGTGTCAAAACAGCAAATATCTAGAACAGAAATCCTTGATAATAGCTGATGAAAATTTACACAAGTCGTGTAAAATGTACAGAAGAATACAAAAGTGGCAAAATGTTAGAGCTTTTAGATAACAGGAGACACGGATGTTAAATATTAATCTAGGGAAGGATTTCATGCATGAACTGCTCATTGTACATAGAACAGTGCAGAATGGAAACAGGCCCTTCACCCCACAATGTCTGGACTGAACACGATGCCAAAACCAAATCTTATCTGCCTGCAAATAATCTATATCTCTCTCCATTCCCTGCATATCCATGCGCCTATCCAAGAGTCTCTTAAACGGCGCCATCACATCTGTCAGAACGCTGCATACAGGCACCCAATACAGGAAGGATAGGGAGGCTTTGGAAAGGGTGCAGAGGAGGTTTATCAGAATGATGCCTGGAATAGGGCATGTTAGCTATGGGAAGAAGTTGGACACACTTGCATTGTTTGCTCTGGTTGTAGGGAGACTTTATAGAAGTATACAAAGTTAAGGGAGGCATAGATAGGGAAGACAGTCTGGACCTTTTGGATAAATCAAATACTAGAGGGCATAGTTTTAAGGTGGGAGGGCCGAAATTTAAATATGTACGGGGCAAGTCTTTTTGTATCGGAGGGAGGTGGGTGCCTAGAACGCGCTGCTGGGGATGGTTGAGGCAGATGTGATAGTAGCAGTTAAGAGACTTTTTGTATAAGCACATGGATATGCAGGGAAGAGGGATAAGGACCACGTGCAGGCAGATAGGCTGTGTGTTCAGCACAGATGTTCTATATAATACTCTCAAATACCTAGAGTCAAAGTCACAGTATGGAAACAGGCCCTTCAGCCCAATTTACCCATGCCAAACAATATACCCCATCTGATCTAATCCCACATTCCGCTCAACATTGCCTATCCTTACACCAGGCCAAATATCTTTTAAATGTTACAGTACCTGCCTCAACTACCCCCCCGTGGCAGCCTGCTCCATACACCCACCATCCACTGAACAAGTTGTCCCTCAGGTTCCTATTACATCTTTCCCTTCTCCCCTCTTCACTAAATAGTGTCCTCATTTGCTCAGGATTGGTTTCCTCACGCTTTACAGTAGTGTAGCAAGGCACCAGTTGCCACACCAGACCAATAAGGAGACAACATTGCTGGTGATGAACTTCCAGAGACAGAACCTCACCTCAACCATTACAAGGTTGCTTTTAATTGCGGCCTGCGGTACACAACACTGGCTTGGCGTTTCCTCGCACAATTATTAACCTCTTATTAGCACAGGTATCAGATGGCAACAACACCCACAAGCTCAGGCAGCAAACCACAGTCCAAGCACCTTCGGCTTGGTTCCATAACCTACAAAGTTTCTACCTCTAAAACGACACAAAGGATCACCACAAGTCAGGAAAACCCCAACCAAAAGCAAGGCAGAACCATGCAGTTACCTATTCATTTCAAGACAGCTGATGCGAGCAGACAGATCTTCCAGGCGATTGATTTGTTTATGACACTGAGTGCAGTAAAACTCCAGCATCTCTTCCCCAATGATACTTTGTAAAGTTGAAGTAAAATGATCACTGGAAAATCAGAGGGGGCAGTTGGGTGATTAAAAGAGAATCTATTGATCTCAAGGACACACATTTCAGAAGTGATTGGGACGCAGATTTTACATGGCAAAGGTTTGCAGAAGAAACATGCTACTGAGGTAATTACACAAGATAGATCCACCCAACTTCTATGCCCAAAAGTTCCATTATGTTAAATAGTCCGCTGACAAGAAAAAGAAACATAGCCATTCACTTTGCAAGAAAACAGCATCTATGACTGGAACATCCAAAGACAAGTGTCATTCACACAGGCCACACGCTTGAAGCTGACAACCAACATTTGCCGTTCAGAGACAACGAGGTGTTGCAGCAACTGCAAGATTAGTTCTCCACGGTCTGGTCACGTGTTAAGAGTCTCCCCTCCACCCCAGCAATCGCATGCAGCCACATTCCCCAGCAGGGCCTTACCTGGGACAAAGCAATGCCGAGCGATTTAAGTGGCCATTGATGCTTATGCTTCCATCCTGACAGAAACTGCTTGCGGCAAAGTCATTCTCGTTGCTTTCACCGTAATCTTCAAAGTGCTCCTCGGTGCTGTGTGGTGGGGGAGGGGGGGGAGAGAAATGCTGGAGCTTAGGCATTATGCTGAAGGTTCCTAGCACCAGGAAATACCATGAACCAAGATTTCAGGGAAATTTGAAGCTTTCCATACGCTTTTCCGAAAGTATTGTTGTTCTTCCACTTTCAAGGTGGTATTCCTTATCCTGAAGAAACTACTGCATGGTCATCACCCCTACACCTGCCTCTTCCTGGGTGAAAATAATGGGAGGCCACAATTTACTCGTTCAGTGCATTAAATGGTCTGCATGTTCCTTCCACCCCATCCAGTTCTGACGGATCATTAAATAATGATAGCAGCTCCATGAATACTCTTAATCTCCATGAACATCCTCAGATGATGAGGTCAGCATGGAATGACCAGAGAAAACAAGCATTTGCAGCCAACTTCAGATGGAGGAGGAAGCAGAGACTGTTGAGACAAAGTCTGTTGGACTGGGTAACATTGACTTGGTGCGGAAGACAATCATCTCGGGACATGATGCACATTGAACCAACCCACCCACATACAGCTAAAGCGACTACAACTCTCAATTGTGAAATGTCATCAAGTGACCATACAGCAGCACTTGCACAATGCTCAGCTGGGTTTCGCCAGGACTTGTGATTCTGATCTCACATGCCTTGTCCAAACAAGTATAGAACCTTTCTTCCCCCGCCCCAGGGTGGAAATGACAAAGACTAGAAGGCATAACTTTAAGGTGGGTGGGGGAGGGGGGGGGTGAGAAGAAAGAGTTTAAAGAGCTGTGCAGGATAAGGTTGTTTTTAAGTCAATGGGTGCCTGGAACCCACTGCCAGGGGTGATGGTCGTGGTGGTGGCAGCAGATACAATCATGGTGTTTAAGAGGCTTTTTAGATAGACACATAGATATGCTGGGAATGGAGTGTTATGGATCACTTGCAGGCAGAGATTAGTTTATCGTGCCATAGTGTTCAGCACAGACACTGTGGGCTGAAGGGCCTGTTCCTGTGCTGCACTGTTCTATGTTATAATTACTCCCCTGATTTAAAGAATACTAATTACACTCAGTTTTATTTCACTCCAAATAAAACAATTCTTTCACTTAAGCCAATTAACTGCAGAAGCGATAAAGATGGTAGGAAATACCAGTCCGATTGAGCAGCTCCCTGGCGACAGCTCCCTGTATGACTCCCGATGTGCCGTCCTGCCTCAGCGGAGGTACACCGCGCTGACCTTTCAAATGTCTCCTGCCGTTTCATGTCAAGCATGCAGTCCAGCCTTCCCCCACTCTATCCCACGCTATACAGAGCTACATTGTGTACAGCTCAGCTCCAGTGCACAGCACCTGGTGCTGGAAAACTGCCTGGTTTATCCCTGGCTTATACCTGCTGACTTGAGAAAGCCAGTTAACGGCAAGTTAACACCAGTTGCTTGTTTATTTTCTACCAGAGGTTTACTTCCATTGGAGGCAACGTACTCACTTAGAGCTACTGGTTAGTCAAGTTTTTATTAAAAGGTACTGGCAAGTTACAGCTTGCACCTTGTAAAAATACATCCATGCACATTGTACATTGATACATCTTGCAGCAAGGGGAAGCAATGCAAGAGCTGGACTTGATATAGTTATTAGCTTTTCTTTCACTGAAGATTAAGGCAAGTCCCTTCTTTGCCATAATGAATAGGGACATTTCAGACCGAACCTTTAGAGTTTAGAGGCACACTGATCTTATCCTGGAAACATAACACCAACTTAATTCAGTGGCTTTGTTGCTTCAAAGCTGTTGAACACAATCACTCTGAGAAGGGGACTTTCTACAAATGCATTTTACAGGAAATAGGAACCTCAAACTCCCTGTTACAGCCAAAGTATTTGTATGGATTCCTCAATGTGAAATTGTACCTCACCATCATCAAGTTCCCGTGGAGTGGACTCTATTCCAGGACAATCGGGGTGGAGGGTTTAAACCGTTATCTCCACTATTTAATGTTTGCAGCACGGCCACTCAGAACAAAAGCACCAAGATAATATTTGCCTCACCAACTTCCCACAGCAGCTAATTCCAGGCACCTACCTTTGGGGTTGAAAAAAAAACTTGCCTCAAGCAACTCCATTAACTAACTTTCAAGTATTTAATATTTCTATACTGTGAAAAAAAAAATCAAGACTGTCTACGACCCTATCTATGTGTCTCAATGTTATAACTTCTCAGGTCTCCTCTCAGCATCTGACACTCCAGGGAAAACAATCCAAGTTTGGCCAACCTCTCCTATTAGCTGATATTCTTTAATCCAGTGAACCTCCTGGTGAACCTCTTCTGTATCTTCTCCAAAGCCTCAACATGGAATGAGGTAACTAGAATTGCACATAATACTAACACATAAGTGTAAACTAACCAAAGTTTTATAAAGCTGCAATGAGATAGCTTTTACATTCAATAACCTAACTAATGAAAGCAAGCATTCTGTATGCTTTCTTTACCACTCTATATACTTTGCCACTTTCAGGAAACCATGGACTTTTGAACCTCAAGATCTCCATATAATAAATGCTCCCAAGGGTCCTGTCATTAACTATACTATATCCAAGATGGCACCAAAGCCAGGCAACTTTGCGTGCTGATCCCAGAAGTGGATTTGCTCTCATTACAAATCGCTCCACTCTTATAAATCTTTATTTCAACAGCAGCATTTCTTACACTGACTATGCCCTTTATCCTGTATCTATACACTGAACAGATTGATTGTAACATACATACTCTTTTCGCCGACTGGATAGCACGCAACAAAAAGCTTTTCACTGTGCCTCGGTATCCGTGGCAATAATAAACTAAACTAACTATACCGTCCCTTACATTTGACCTCCCAAAGTGCAACCCCTCAATTATCCACCTTTAACTCCATCCTCCATTTCAGCCCATATCTGCAACTAATTTATATCCTGTTGTATATTCGACACCTTCTTCGCTATCCACAAGTCGACCACTTTTGTGCTAACTGCAAACTTGCTAATCAGCCCACCTACCTTTTTGTTTAAGTAACTTGCATATAATCAGATGTCCAAGCACTGATCCCAGCAGAACACCACTGGTCACAGCTCTCCAGTCATGCTTCTTCTTCCCCATTTAAAAAACACATTGCTATTCCTTGATTGCCTACACCGATACTTCAAGGAGCCATTTGCAGACAGTGGAGGCTTTGCAAAGTATCCCAAACAGCCCATCAACCGATCAAACATGGCAGAGCTTGCAGTTCCCATTGAGGACTCTTCAGTTACCTCCAAACCCATGGAGGTGGAGTGCCAGCAAGTCATTCTTATCCCCAAGGGAAGAGGAATATGGTTGGTCCATTTGAATTTGGTCATTGGTTCCCCCAACAGATTGGTGGTAATGCTCAGATGGTCAATGCCTTACACTCATGTTGGGTCTTGTCCAAATGTTGTTTAGGTTTTGCTGTATGTAATCTTGAACGGGAGCTTGCAAATGAATTAAATATTGTGGAATCAATGGCAAACCCCTCTATTGCCAGCCTTTCAACAGTATGGAGCTAAAGGTTGAGAACACTCATGGACAATGTCCCAGAACCAAGTAGATTTATCTTCAACAACCATATTCATCCTTTATGGGAAATATGACTCCAGACAGTGAAGCATCTCCTCCTTGCTATTTAACTTTTTTTTTAAACCAGGGATCCTGCAGGCCCCACTCAGGCTGCCTTTGATGTTAAAGTCTGGCACTCTACTCACATCTGGAGTCCTGTGCTTTTGTCTGTGTTTGAACCAAGGCTGCAATCAAGGCCTGGAACCACACGTCCTCACAAAAACCTTCCCACTCATGATTTAAATTAGATTTTTTAATGTTAACTTTTTTTAATCAATAGACTGACCTAGTGGAACATCCGATTCGGTTAAACTCCAAGGAACCCTGTGGCACTGGATGCTGCTTACCAGCCTTTTACCCAATAAGTCAACCACTGGCACGTCTGGCTTCCCCGATCTGGACTGTGTAAACATTGCTTTGCACCATGGACCATCAGATGGGGGTCTCCCATCTCACTATGCACTCACAGCAGTGCAGATCTCACTTACACCACACTGTTTTTCTAATAAACTCCATTCAAACCAAATGTTTGGAAAAGCTAGTCTTTCTAGTTTCATAGTTCCCCGCTTGTTGGAAGAGTTCCCTTTGCTGCAGGAGATAGATACAAGGGAGACTTGCATCTAAAGTAAAATGGTGAGTACTTGGCACCACCCATTTATGAAGCCTGCTCCAATCGTTGGCCCTTGCAAAACAAATATATTGTGATGCACTGCATCCAATTTGAAAACCCTTCAGTTCCAGAAGGAAATCACAGGCTTCATGTTGGGACACGTGGGTGATGTGGCGAGGGCACTTCGGATACTGCAGTACCAATTCATACCCATAGGAGGGGCTGCAGGCTCCACAAGCATCTCATACCATGGGGCCTCTGAAAATGACCATGTCGTTGGTCAATGACAAGGTTAGGGTGCCAAACAAGCACAACGGCCAGGCGTGATACTGATTTATAGGAGAGGGACCCTCAATACTCATTGAAATGACAGAACAAAAGTGAACAGTCCTCGTACTTACTTCATGGTCCCATTAAACGGAACAGTGTGTTCTGAATCTTCAGGTGTATCTGTGAACTCGGAGTTTATGGTGGCGTCTATGGCACTGTCAGTTTCCAACTCATCGTGTGCTCCATGGTGAACCAGGGTACCCGTGTCCTCATCTGTGAAAGTCTCACACTCACTGTAGGTACTCTCAGAGCCCATGTAAGCACTGTCTGTCACTTCGTTAGTCTGAAAACAGAGCAAGTCAATGTTAGACTACACAGCACTGAAAGAACAGTGTAAGTTATCACCTAAGCAACAAATACTACAGCATAGGTGCACAATAAGTTTAGAAACACTGAGGGAGTCAAAGGAATAGTTCAACCAGTGCGCTGTGTGTTTACAGCCAGTAATCAGTGTTGTCCTTGTAATGGGATAGCAAGCCACAGGTAGCCACCAGAACAGAAAACATCTGTTTTTTAAGCCTTCTGCTGCATCTCAGAACATGTGACATTAATAAACCGAGCCAAAAACAATTCAACAGGGTAGTCCTGAACACAGGCACTCTTGCCGGCTACACTGCACACACACAATCAGCCAATGACTCATTAAGCACCTGTTGACATGTAACCAAAACAGCCCAGAATTTAAGTTAGTTTTGACCTTACTGGTGCAAGTTCCCCAGTAAATAAATCACAGCTTGATCATTGCCCCCAGTCTCAAAACAGGGCCCAACTGTTCCAACAGTTTACATTAGCAGTCTGGAGCCACCAAACATGACACCCATTGTCCTCACAGGTAAGCCACCCTCTTGCCGTGAGAATTCACAGTGGGATTTTTTTAGTGTTTTTTTTTAAAAGAGCTTCAGGAAGCAAGTTACACAACTTGTCAATTCAACCGTTGCTAGGACAACTCAACACTACATGTTTAAGCTGAGCCAGCTGGTGAATCACCTTGTGCAACACAGTGTTGATGCTCCAAACTCTCAGGTTTCCAAAACCCGTCGAGTGAAACAAGCAAAAATAATTGCCTGAAAGCCATCTCATCTCCCAAAAGCCGCCCAGCCTTGGGTCATTGCTGTCCTGAGTGAGTGTTGATTTGGGGTTCTGATCTTTCCACCTCGGCTTACACCTACAGCTGGAGTAACAAGAGGCACCTCCCACCCCACCAATCAAAGAGGACCCTCCCCACAAGGTACCAGCACACAAGATCAGTGGCATCACAATCCTAGCATTACATGGACACCCTGGCCAAGTGCTGCCCCCACACCTGGCAACACAGCCTATCTTTCACTCTTTGCAGGCTCAGTGCCTTCATTATTACTTTGGACATCATTTAATCTCATAGTACAGCAAAGGCCCTTCGGTCCACGATGTCTGTGCTAACCATAACACCAATTTAAACTGCACAGCTGCCTGCACTTGGTCTATATCCGTCCGTTACCTGCCTGTTCATATGTCCATCTAAATGCCTCCTAAATGTTGTTATCGCATCTTATTTCCACCACCACCTTCCCAGGCTGCACATTCAGGCACCTTCCACCGTGCAATACAAAAATGTGTTACATATCTTTAAACTTTCCCCATATCAAACTGATGCCCTCTAGTATATTAGACAATTCCATATCATGAAAAAGCCCGACAATTTTTCCTGACCCTTCCTTTTGTAATTTTATACACTTTTATCAGCCACTGATTTTCCAGAGAAAACAATCTAAATTTGTCCACACTCTCCTTAAAGCCAGTAGCCCTTGGTCCAGGCAGCATTCTGGTGACCTTTTTCAAAGCCTCCACATCCTTCCTGTAATGGAGCATCAGAACCCTTAGGCAATAATGCAAATTCAGGCTAACCAAAGTTCTTGTACAGCTGTAACAAGCGCCCAACTCTTAGATTTATAGATGAATAAATACCTGTATGTTTACAAACAATACTTAATCAGTTCTTCCAGGTTGCCCTCCGTTCAATTTGAAGTTTTTAAAACAATTCAATTTTTGGCCCAATTTTTGGTCTAATTCAAACGTCTGGATCCAATGCATGACTGCTTCCATCTAATCAAGGAAATGGAAGTTGGAGAAAGAAGCTATCAAACAAGAGCCAGACTCACTCTGGGATTCCCTCTTGATTCATCCGTGAACACCTTCAGCTACAAGACCTCAACCCAGCCATATCTCAAGATTTCAGGAACTTGTGTAAATACCCCCATCATCAACCCTCACCCAAACCTACCCTCAACTCCTAGAGGGGGTTTTGGCTTTCTCTGTGAGGTTAGCTGACCAGAGTTCCTGATGGTGTGGTAGAGCATTACTTCAGTACAGTATGCAGCCATTACATGGCTTAAAGAGACACATGAAACTTAATGAAATCAACATTTTCATGGACATCAAGGACTATGAAATTTCACACTGATACCTAATGAGCTTCTCAATTGCAGGTTTGTATACAGCCAGCCACAAGACTAAGTGAACCTCAGATAGCTGAATAGCGGCCCCATAGCAGAAGCGTCCACGTCGCTGGGCTGGAAACTGTATCCTGAGTATCCTGAGCTAATTCTGCTACCATCATCATCTATTGCGACAAATGATGGCTCCCACTGATAGTCACCGGAAGCTTACGACTTTTTCAGGACGGACGACGACAGCGAGATCAACATTTGTAACAAGATAGACTCAAAAGAAGAAGAAGAAGCTGAATAGCAACATTCAAGGAGATTGGAATTTAGTTCCTCAAAATTCAAATGCAATGAAATTGTAGAACTTCTCTTTCCCACCATGCAAAACTGGTTTCAAATTTGGAACGTACAGTATGGAATGTTACCACAGCAGCAAAACGGTGCACATACCCTGGTCTGTACGGACAGAATCAAAAGTAAATTCCTGGGTACCCAGTACGCTAAATCTTCTTCCCTTGAAAATGAACATTCAAGGGCTTTGGTAACGAGGAAAGTTAGAGATGCAATAATCGCAAACAGAATTAATAAATGCCCCAGGCAAATATCGATTTATAGAACAATACAACATAGATTTTTTGAAAGGGACTCTGTTTAATGAAACTGGAGTATTTTTGATAAATGAACAGAGTGGCTCGATAAGTAAAATGGAATTGATGTGGTACATATGGACTTCCAAAATACATCTGATCAGTCTCTCTCAGGTATCTAGCCTCTAGGCATTTGTCTTATTTACAGGATGTGAAAGTCGTTTATAGACTGGAGGGAGGCGTCAGTAAAGTTGACAGCATTAAGATCATTGGTTTTCAAAATTATTTAGATGAAGGCACGAGGAATGAATTCCCAAGTCCACTTCTTACAGCACTTAAAGGCACAGTAAACTGTGATAAACTTAGCAGAAGGCCCCAAAGAGATTGAAATACGATGGAATAGTCATGAAAGTTGATGCTATACATAGTATTGTGGTAGAAAGGGGTCCAAATAGAGATATCAGGGGATAGATGCATATGGTGGATTGAAAGTAGGTTAGGTTGAGAAGGAGTTTTTAAATATATACACGATGCCTGGCTTTATGCAGGCAAAGTACAAGAACAAGTCCTGGAGAACCTCCTAAAATATTTCAGCTGGACCACAGCCACTCAAAGTGGCAGTCATTGTGAGAACCAAAATTTCATCTGTATTTCAAACTACACCGATGTGGAAATTAGAAACTGAGAACCACGTGTGTCCGTTATCCAAGAATGTCACAGCGTCAACACAGTCATCAAGAGCAACACCTCTGAAGCTAATGGCATTGGAGAAGCAGCAGATGCATTTTTTTCTGAAAATATTGTACAAAATTGAAGGAAATCAATCCAAAACACTGGTCAGAACAAATGTGACACTGACAGCACGTCTCAAACCAATGGATAATTCCTCCCAACCTCCATTTTTCAGACCCACTACTTAGATTGAAAAAATAAACAAGGATCAACAACTAATCTCAGGATTGGTCACAACACCATCTCAAAACCTGGCATAAAAAGAATCCAAGGATTTTCACTTTCAGTGAAGGTGGGAAGGGGGAGGGGATGGCAATGATTTGTCAACCACCCGAGCTTGACCAATTGTTAGATCCAAAAAAAGCTGGCAGGTCACAAAGGTAAAATACAATTTGTACACAGCCACTTTTAATAACCCGGTATAGCAACCAGCTGGTCCAAAGTAGTCGATTTTGCCATTTCCAGAAGCACAAAACACCAAACTAAATACAAATAAACCCGGTTCACAATCACTAGATGCGGCAGATGCTGGTGTTACCTTTCCCCGTTGTCCCCAGCTCAAAGTCTGCTCAAGTGCAGTGATTTACCAAAAGCTTTCCAGTATTTATGTCGCCTTTCCAAATCAAGTCTAAAGTTCAAGGGGAATGCCAAGGCTTGTGATTCCTCTGCACATCCACCAATCAGCAATGTGCTTAACGATGACCTCATCAAACACTGAAGGAGGTTCTAAGCAGTCATTGAGGTGTGAGACTGGCTTCAGCCATACCTCTCTCTGCTCAAAGATAGACACAAAAAGCTGGAGTAACTCAGTAGGTCAGACAGCATCTCTGCAGAAAAGGAATAGATGATGTTTTGGGTAGAGTCTGAAGAAGGGTCTCGACCCAAAATGTCACCTATTCCTTTTCTCCAAAGATGCTGTCCGACCCCCTGAGTTACTCCAGCTTTGTGTCGGTCTTCGGTTTAAACCATCATCTGCAGTTCCTTCCTACACACCCTCTGCTCGAGGAAGCCAGGGACAGTGGTAGAGCAGGAGCAGGACCAGGCCCTCAGCCACAGAGCACTAACCTCTCCACTAGATCAGCAGCAGGTGAATGAGGGACGAGGGGCAAAACACATAACTCAGTAATGTTAGAGCTGCCTCTATTCAATCAAAATGAGAAATGCTCAGTTAGAACTAGAAACAGTCAGGCACAAAGCTCAAAGTAAACTGTCAGACGCTGTGGGTAGGAAGGAACTGCAGACGCTGATTTAAACTGTAGACAAAAACAACTGGAGTAACTCAGCATCTCTGGAGGAAAGGAATAAGTGAAGTTTCAGGTTGAGACCCTCCTTCAGTCTGAAGGGTCTCAACCCAAAACGTCACCTATTCCTTTTTTCCAGAGAAGCTGCCTGACCCACTGAGTTACTCCAGCTTTTTGTGTCTATCTGTCAAAGCCTTTCTGTCCTCTGATACTCAACTGCTCTCCAAAATACTCATATCAGAAAAGGTCTGGCTTTTATTGTAACAAGAAATGCAATAAATAAGTGGAATATCGATAAGCTGAGGATAAAAATCTTGTTCTTGTGCCGCATGACTGGAGTCCTCACCAGCATTTTCCATGTAAAGCAACATTCAGTGCCACAGTCCACCCGACTCCAGTAAACTGGAATTACGTAGTACATCAGCAGGTGATTGGTCCGGTTTAATTTAATTTTGCACCATGGAAACAGGCCCTGTGGCGTACTAACTCTACACCCGTTCACACTAGTTATGTGTTATCCCACTTTTGAATCCACTCCCTACACACTATGGGGCAATTTCACAGAGGCCAATTAACCTACCAAACCTTAATGTCTTTGGG
>CM075981.1:62721536-62900546 GCA_038087875.1 Malacoraja senta | reverse complement strand
CAGTGCTCTAAGTGTGGCTTCACCAACACCCTGCACAATTGTAAAGATACAGTAAGCCTCCAGTAATCTGCTATCAGCTTTCACAAATCCCAATGGTTTTGGGATGCAGGAACATATGCGAGAACAGAACATTTCACTTTCTGGTCAATTAGTTTAACTTGGCATCATGGTCAGCACAGGCGTTGTGGGCTGAAGGGCCTGTTTCTTATGCTGTTAATGGCTGGTGCCACTCACTGCTAATCTCCAGCCTGGGCTCGCATCCTATGCTGCACAGTGGCAGAGTGTCTGTCTTGCAGCGCCAGATACCCAGGTTGGATCCTGACTACGGGTGCTGTCTGTACAGAGTTAAGAGCTAGATAGGGCTCTTAAAGATAGCGGAGTCTGGGGATATGGGGAGAAGGCAATAACGCGGTACTGATTGGGGATGATCAGCCATGATCACATTAAATGGCGGTGCTGGCTCGAAGGGCCGAATGACCTACTCCTGCACCCATTGTCTATTGTATGTTCTTCCTATGACTGCTTGAGTTTTCTCCGGGTGCTCCGGTTTCCTCGCACAGGTTTGTAGATTAATTGGCTTTGGTCAAATCGTAAATTGTCACTGGTGTGTAGGATAGTGCTAGTGTACAGGCTGATCGCTGGTTGGCACGGATTCTGTAGGGCGAAAGGCCTGTTTCCACGTTGTATCTCTAAAGTGAATAACAGGGCTCCTTCTGCGTTCGCCCCCAGGGTGAGCTCTGCCACCTCTGCAGGAGAGCTGGAGGAAGGCATGACCCTGGCCCTCGAACGGTTACCACACGGGCGGGTTACCTGGTGTGTAGATTCTCCATCTCGATCACTTGCTCCCTCTCCACCTTGCTCAGAACATCTTTCTGCTTCTTGATTTCCTCCAGTAACATCTCCTCAGACTTGTTCTCCTGCTCTTTTAGCTGCTCTTCCAAAGCATTGGCCCTGTTTGGAGATGGTCAGAGAATGAGCTGCGCTGCTCTCCCACCCACAGAAGAGCCTCGGCGCTCACCAGCCCCACGCGGCATTATTATTAGCGACAACTTTCAGCAAGTCCTTTTACGGACTCTCAGACGTGCCAGATCTGCCCCTGGAGGGGGAGAGAGAGCACAGCTGAACCAAGCCACCCGCTTGTTTTAACTCACTTACCAGACTTTTAAACTAAGAGTGGCTCGGGGTGGCATCACCAGTGAGGGAGCAAATTAAATGAGCTGGAAATGCGAGGTACAAGGGTAAACGTAGTCATAGAGTGATACAGTGTGGAAACAGGCCCTTCGGCCCAACTTGCCCACAGTTGATCAGCTCCCCGCCTTCTGCAAGGTGACATTGTAAAATGCAAGTTAACCCCTTGCACCAATGCAGTCAATACATAGAGGGCAGAGATGGAGAGGGCTGGTGGCTCCCGCTATACCCCCCCCCCCCCCACCTCACGTGGGTCTTCCTGGCAGGTTGGAGTCACACTCCATCCCCTAGGGATCCTGCTGCACCCCCCCCCCCACCGACACTCTAGGCCTCTCACTGCCCCCATGGCCTCTCCCACCCCCCTCCGACCTCCCATCGCCTCCCCCTCCCACCGCCCTCTCACCCCCTCCCCCCTCTCCAGGGCTCCCACCTATGCACCAGTTGCAGGTTCTCTTGTTTCAGGCGGCTGTGCATCTCTCCGTTGGCCGTGTTCTCCTGTTCCAGTTCCGTCACTCGTTTCTCCAGGAATATCACCTGCCCGCCAGACAGAAGGAGAGACAGACAATGTGAGGCTGGTCCCCAAGAGCAGGGGGCCAGGTAAGGACCCGCCGAGGTGTGTCCCTGTCCCTCTGCCCAGCCACACCGAGGGCCCACAGCAGCTGCAGACCTTGGCCGCTCCGGCCCAGCCACACGGAGCATGGGCAGCACCAGGACGCCAGCTACTGCAGGAGGACAGCCAGCACTCAACAGGTCTAGAGTACGGGCTGTGAACAGGCCTGGGCTCAAGCCCACTCCCCCAACCAATCATGTAGACCACAGTGCAGCACAGGAACAGGCCCTTCGGCGCACAATGTCTGCCGAACATGTCAAGTTAAACTAATCTCTGCCTGCACATGACCCATATCCTGCCATTCCCTGCCTATCCATGTGCTTATCTAAAGCCTCTTAAATGCCACTATCGTATCTCCACCACCACCCCTGGCAGCACGTTCCAGGCACCCACCACCCTATGTAAAAATATTGCTCCATGCAAATCCTTTAAACTTTCCCCCTCTCACCTTAAAGCTATGTCTTCCAGTCATTGACATTTCCACCCTGGGAAAAGGTTCTGACTGTCTACGATATCTATGTCTCAATTTTATTAATTGCTATCAGGTCTCTCCTCAACTCCCGGTGTTCCAGAGAAAACAAACACTCAATGTAGCATAACTTTGTTGGTGCCAGAATCGTGACGCCCCTGTGTACTACCTTGAAGTCTACTCTTACACTACAATCGTTGCACTTTGTACTCATTTCTGATTGTGCTTATCTGTAGTATGACTTTACTGGATTGCATGCAAAACAAATAATTTCACTGTGCCTAGGTACATGTGACAACCCTCTGTACATTCAAACACAAAGCATGCTTGTGAAGCTGCAGCCTGTGTTAAAGGGGAAGGCTGACCTGGTCTGAGAGGTCGGCGGGTAGCTGGTCGAAGGTGCTGGTGGACAGGTCCTCCATGCTGTCACTGCTGGCTGTGCTGTTCTGCTGGAGGTGCCTGCAATCAGAAGATGTAGTCAGCACAGCTGCCAATGTCGCTTCACACAGCTGGGAGCACAGTGCAAGCAGTCTTTGTGTTGGAGATGCCCGGGTGAGAGGTCGGGCAGGCCGTGCCAGGCACACCACACCACTGTCAGCTTGGGCAAGTTCAGCACAACTCCTACGTCTGAATCAGCCAACCACACAATTCTCTGCAGGAGCCACCTCCCATCACATTGGCACGGAGCAAAGCAGTTCTCAGTAATCACATTAGGAGGCAGGAGAGAGCAACTGGAGGAACTCAGCTGGTCGGGCAGCATCCGAGGAAGGAATGGATGTTTCACATCAAAACCCTACATCTGGACTGGATGAAGAGCCTCAACCCGAAATATCAACGGTCCGTTTCCCTTCACAGATGCTGCCTAACCTGTTGAGTTCTTCCAGCTGCTCTTCTCCTGTTGCTGCCACAGGTTCCAGCATCTGGAGGCTCTTGTGCCCAGATTCAGGATGTGCACGTCTCTGGCCAGTGGATGGATTCCAGCATCAAGCTAACCCCATGGCTCAATCTGGCCCCAAGTACATCATAGCACAGTACAGGCACTTCAGTCCATCAGGTCTGTGCCGATCATGATACCATCTGCCTGCACATGATCCAGGTCCCTCCATTCACTGTCTGTTCACACAACTGTCTTAAAGCCTCTTAAAACTGCTACCATATCTGCCTCCATCACCACCACAGCAGTGCATTCCTGTCACCCATCACTGAAAATAAATTCACTCTGCACATCTCCTTTAAACTTTTTTTCTTTTCTGTAAAACTGTGTCCCCATATTTTACATAGCTACCCTTGGAAAAGGACCAACCATCTACCCCACAATTTTATATACTGCTATCAGGTCTCTTCTCAGACTCCAGAGAATACAATCCAAGTTTTCCCAACCTCTCCTTCTAACTAATACACTCAATCCAGGCAGTATCCTGGTAAATGTGCCCTCCGAAGCCTCCACATCAACCAGAACTGCACACAATACTCCAAACGCAGCCTCACGGAAGTTTTTCCAAAAGTTGCAACGTGCCATCCAGACTCTTGTACCCAATGCTCTGACTGATGCAGAGACAATAGGTGCAGAAGTAGGCCATTCGGCCCTTCGAGCCAGCACCACCATTCAAAGTTATCATGAGCTGATCATCCACAATCAGTACCCCCGTTACCACCTTCGCCCCATACCCCTTGATTCCGCAGGCCCCAAGACCTCCATCTAACTCTCTTTTGAATACATCCAGTGAATCGGCCTCCACTGCCTTCTGAGGCAGTGAATTCCACAAATTTACAACTCTGTGTGAAAAAGTTTTTCCTGAAGTTTTGCCCACACCTGTAACTGACCTGTATCCTTTGACAATCTTCTTGGACCACTATCAACCTACTAATCAGATAGTTCCTACACAACTCTTGCTGGATGGAGGACTCGAGTCCCGTCCACTGCATTTGGCTGAAGGTTTTGCACAACAGGACCTCGCTGCTACCATGTGAGAGTGAGCAGTGTGAAAGTCTACGTGGGGTTTGGGACCGACACGCTGAGCTGACTCAGACACGTGCAGAGAGCCCAGTCACTCTCAGAGCGGCTCAACCTCGAGCAAAAAACAGACACCCTCCAATCCTGCAACTGGCCACACCACCCTCAGCAGCTGCTGGAGATCAGAGCCACACCGAGCCTCCCCTCCCCACTGTTGCAGCAACACGTGCCTGCCAAGGTGCTCCTTGTCCGTCACTCACCCCTCTCGCCCAAAGCCCAGGGAAACATTTAGAAACAGCCCGACATGAAAAGCCTGCCCCTCCAGCCACGTTCACCACTTACCGAGCCACCTTCTTGCTGCCCAGTCTCATGATGGGGCTGAAAGCAAAAAAACAGGATGTGGAATCAGGAAAATTAGACTGGATCAGAGAAAGCAGGAAACTGGGAAATTCACAGTCCTGTGCCAATCAACTACTCCGAACAGAAGTCAGATAGCTTGGGCCACCACTTGACAAATTCATTCTTTACCCGTCTGCCTTGTTTAAAGCAGCACTTTCATTACAGATGGCAGGCAACTATTGAGCATGGTGGCCACAAGTGAGGGCAAAAGCGCTGTCACTGTGTGACAAGTGCACAACATTATAGCCCATAGTGAAGGATCTTCCCTCCCTGGGGAAGGGGATCAACAACAAACACGCTATAATTGCCCCCCAATGATGCCCTTCACTATGGCCATTATCCAGCATCAACTGAACTTAACAGTAAACTCATTATTAACATGCAACATCTTCAGAGACCAAGTGTACAAACCGTGTCACAGGGGCCCACTGGCGACAGGGATATGTGTAGGAAGGAACTGCAGATGCTGGGTTAAACCAAAGATAGACACAAAATGCTGGAGTAACTCAGCAGAACAAGGCAGCATCTATGGAGAGAAGGAATGTAAAAAAGAGGCTGGGCAGAGTAAAGTGTTTGTAGAAGGAAATTGGATGGTTCTGCAGTCAAGGAATAGGGTCTCGACCCGTAACGCTACCCATTTCTTCTCTCCAAAGATGCTGCCTGTCCCGCTGTTACTCCAGCTTTATGTCGATCTTCGGGGACAGGGACATGACAGCTCAGTCTTGTACACCATTGTGCATTTGTGGGGCGCTACATGCAAAATGCACTGCCTACTCTCGCCCTAAAAGTGCGCCTTGTGCTCTCAGGGCATTGTGTGACTTTGCCAGCATTGCAGCAAGAACTACTGTCAACCAGAGCCAACAGGCCACTCCACCTCTGCCTAGCCTGTGCCGGCTGTGTCATAAGCCAGGCCAATGCCAACACCAACACCTCACAGCCTCCCCTCCCCCCAGCAGAAAAACTGAAGCAGGAAATCCTCCACAGATAAGTGGGCTCTGACCTTGAGATTGGAGAAGTTTCCCTTTCCTTCTGCTCCCACTACACAATCTACAGTTGCCATTAGAGTTACTCCCATGTACAGTCCGGAGCTGCCGGGTGGGGCAAATCTGCTTGCTTCACATCCCAGTTTGTTAGAAAAAGGGGGGTTGATTTTCTTGAAGCACAAGATAAAGGGGCTTGACAAGTTAGATAGAGATGTGTTCACTAGTGGAAGACTCCGATGAAAGGAAAGTTTCAAGATGAGGAGACCGTAAATAAAACTGAAGCACAAAGGAATTGTTTATCACAGAGGATGGTACCGCTCTGGATTTCTCTGCCTCAGTTGTGGAAGCTCAGACATTAGAAATATTTAAGTTGGAGGTGAATGAATTTTTGAAAGGTACAGGAATTGAGGGCCATGGGGAATTGGCACAAAGCAAGGGGCTAATACCAACATAGATCTGCCAAAAGCATATTAGATGATGGGGCAGGCTCGAGGGGCCGAGTGGCCTACTCTTGCTCCCATTGTCCCATGTTCAATACCCATGGTGTGCTCAAAGATCACGCCCCGAGCTAGTGAGCAGATGTTAGGTGCTGGTGGTGATGGTCTCCTGGAATCATGGAGGTGTTGGAGGTGATAGAGGAGGAGGCGTGATCAGAATTACAGTATTTACTGGCTGCATAACAGGAGGGAAAAACCCCCCATTAACAGCCCGCCTTGAACTATGGAGTGAAATATTTGCCGCACGGCGATATCCTTGGGAGCCAAGTTGGATAGGGTGGTTAGGGGCAGCACAGTGCCACAGCAGTAGAGTTGCTGCCTTACAGCACTAGAGACCTGTGTTTAATCCTGTCTGTATGGAGTCTGTACATTCTCTGTGACCACGAGGGATTTCTCCGAGTGCTCCGATTTCCTCCCACATTCCAAAGAAGTACAGGTTAATTGGTTTAAAGATTGTAAATTGTCCCTAGTGCATAGGATAGTGCTAGTGTAAGGGGATCGATCGCCTGTTGGCACGGTGGGCCGAAGGGCCTGTTTCTGCGCTGTATCTCTAAACTAAACTAGCATCAAGAGTCCCTGACCACCAGTTACTTCAACAACATCTTCCCTTCTCAAACTGCAGAACGTGGTTCACCGCATCCAGCCAGCTGCTGCCTGATGTCAACAGCACCGCCAGGTTCCATGGACACATACTGCAGGGAAGCACAACTCTTCATGAACTGTGTAAGAAGGCACCGCAGATGCTGGTTTAAACCGAAGATAGATACAGAATGCTGGAGTAACTCAGTGGGACAGGCAGCATCTCTGGAGAGAAGGAATGGGCGATGTTTCTCCAGAGATGCTGCCCATTCCGCTGAGTTTCTCCATCATTTTGGGTCTATCTTCATGAACTGCCCTGGTAACAGCACAACACATCCGTCCCCAGCAGGGGGCAGGTTTGCTCAGATTTACTGACAAAGCACAATGCACTGCGACTGATCAGAATGCACCCACCGCACAGCAATCTGACCAGACAGCCCCGACTCATCATGACATGTCCAGTGGCCAACTGGCCTGACCCACAGCGGTCCCAAACATTCACTCCATTATTGACAATTGGCTTCATAACATGAATATTATTCTGCTCAAACACTCTGCTCATTCCACACCCAGCTTAATTATACTTTCCAGAGAACATACAAGGGTGACATTTCAGGTCAGGACCCTTATGCAATCTGAAGGGCCCAATAGACAATAGGTGCAGAAGCAGGCCATCACCTATCCATATTCAATGTGATCATGGCTGATCATCCCCAATCAGTACCCCATTCCTGCCTTCTCCCCATATCCCCTGACTCTGCTATTTTTAAGAGCCCTATCTAGCTCTCTCTTGAAAGCATCCAGAGAACCTGCCTCCACCGCTCTCTGAGGCAGAGAATTCCACAGACTCACCACTCTCTGTGAGAAAACGTGTTTCCTCGTCTCCGTTCTAAATGGCTTACGCCTTATTCTTAGACTGTGGCCCCTGGTTCTGGACTCCCCCAACATCGGGAACATGTTTCCTGCCTCTAGTGTGTCCAAGCCCTTAACAATCTTATATGTTTCAATGAGATTCCCTCTCATCCTTCTAAACTCCAGAGTGTACAAGCCCAGCTGCTCCATTCTCTCAGCATATGACAGTCCCGCCATCCCGGGAATTAATCTTGTAAACCTACGCTGCACTCCCTCAATAGCAAGAATGTCCTTCCTCAAATTAGGGGACCTGACCCAAAACATCACCTATCCATGTTCTCCAGAGATACTGACTGGCCTGCTGAGTTCCTCCAGCACTGTGTGGCTTGCTTAGTAAACCAGCACTTGCAGTTCCTCGTGTGCACTAATTATACCCTCCATTGCCCTGCCAACACTGACCCCTCCACCACTCCTTCTCATCTTAACCCTGTGTGTAGCTATCAGTGTGGTGCACAAAAGCCTGTTCAAATAAAGAATTAAAGCACCTGCAGATTGGTGCTTTACCAGCAAGGTCAAAGCAAGCAATTTTAGAGCATCAGAAGCAGATTGTGTCACACGGTGACTCAGGGATGAAGTAGAGAGGGAGTGCAGTATGCAATCACAATGGCTTCATTTTGTACCAGCTTCCCAGCCACATGGGTAGGGTTAAGTGACAAACATCATATGCACAGAGTTCACAAACTTGTGCATTAGGTCAACTGTTCACAGTTGGAGATTATTTTATCCATAACTAACTATAAAGTTACTTTTTCATGTTTTGCTGACAACACCAAATGGTTAGTTTTAGAACTCGGTGTCAAAACAGCAAATATCTAGAACAGAAATCCTTGATAATAGCTGATGAAAATTTACACAAGTCGTGTAAAATGTACAGAAGAATACAAAAGTGGCAAAATGTTAGAGCTTTTAGATAACAGGAGACACGGATGTTAAATATTAATCTAGGGAAGGATTTCATGCATGAACTGCTCATTGTACATAGAACAGTGCAGAATGGAAACAGGCCCTTCACCCCACAATGTCTGGACTGAACACGATGCCAAAACCAAATCTTATCTGCCTGCAAATAATCTATATCTCTCTCCATTCCCTGCATATCCATGCGCCTATCCAAGAGTCTCTTAAACGGCGCCATCACATCTGTCAGAACGCTGCATACAGGCACCCAATACAGGAAGGATAGGGAGGCTTTGGAAAGGGTGCAGAGGAGGTTTATCAGAATGATGCCTGGAATAGGGCATGTTAGCTATGGGAAGAAGTTGGACACACTTGCATTGTTTGCTCTGGTTGTAGGGAGACTTTATAGAAGTATACAAAGTTAAGGGAGGCATAGATAGGGAAGACAGTCTGGACCTTTTGGATAAATCAAATACTAGAGGGCATAGTTTTAAGGTGGGAGGGCCGAAATTTAAATATGTACGGGGCAAGTCTTTTTGTATCGGAGGGAGGTGGGTGCCTAGAACGCGCTGCTGGGGATGGTTGAGGCAGATGTGATAGTAGCAGTTAAGAGACTTTTTGTATAAGCACATGGATATGCAGGGAAGAGGGATAAGGACCACGTGCAGGCAGATAGGCTGTGTGTTCAGCACAGATGTTCTATATAATACTCTCAAATACCTAGAGTCAAAGTCACAGTATGGAAACAGGCCCTTCAGCCCAATTTACCCATGCCAAACAATATACCCCATCTGATCTAATCCCACATTCCGCTCAACATTGCCTATCCTTACACCAGGCCAAATATCTTTTAAATGTTACAGTACCTGCCTCAACTACCCCCCCGTGGCAGCCTGCTCCATACACCCACCATCCACTGAACAAGTTGTCCCTCAGGTTCCTATTACATCTTTCCCTTCTCCCCTCTTCACTAAATAGTGTCCTCATTTGCTCAGGATTGGTTTCCTCACGCTTTACAGTAGTGTAGCAAGGCACCAGTTGCCACACCAGACCAATAAGGAGACAACATTGCTGGTGATGAACTTCCAGAGACAGAACCTCACCTCAACCATTACAAGGTTGCTTTTAATTGCGGCCTGCGGTACACAACACTGGCTTGGCGTTTCCTCGCACAATTATTAACCTCTTATTAGCACAGGTATCAGATGGCAACAACACCCACAAGCTCAGGCAGCAAACCACAGTCCAAGCACCTTCGGCTTGGTTCCATAACCTACAAAGTTTCTACCTCTAAAACGACACAAAGGATCACCACAAGTCAGGAAAACCCCAACCAAAAGCAAGGCAGAACCATGCAGTTACCTATTCATTTCAAGACAGCTGATGCGAGCAGACAGATCTTCCAGGCGATTGATTTGTTTATGACACTGAGTGCAGTAAAACTCCAGCATCTCTTCCCCAATGATACTTTGTAAAGTTGAAGTAAAATGATCACTGGAAAATCAGAGGGGGCAGTTGGGTGATTAAAAGAGAATCTATTGATCTCAAGGACACACATTTCAGAAGTGATTGGGACGCAGATTTTACATGGCAAAGGTTTGCAGAAGAAACATGCTACTGAGGTAATTACACAAGATAGATCCACCCAACTTCTATGCCCAAAAGTTCCATTATGTTAAATAGTCCGCTGACAAGAAAAAGAAACATAGCCATTCACTTTGCAAGAAAACAGCATCTATGACTGGAACATCCAAAGACAAGTGTCATTCACACAGGCCACACGCTTGAAGCTGACAACCAACATTTGCCGTTCAGAGACAACGAGGTGTTGCAGCAACTGCAAGATTAGTTCTCCACGGTCTGGTCACGTGTTAAGAGTCTCCCCTCCACCCCAGCAATCGCATGCAGCCACATTCCCCAGCAGGGCCTTACCTGGGACAAAGCAATGCCGAGCGATTTAAGTGGCCATTGATGCTTATGCTTCCATCCTGACAGAAACTGCTTGCGGCAAAGTCATTCTCGTTGCTTTCACCGTAATCTTCAAAGTGCTCCTCGGTGCTGTGTGGTGGGGGAGGGGGGGGAGAGAAATGCTGGAGCTTAGGCATTATGCTGAAGGTTCCTAGCACCAGGAAATACCATGAACCAAGATTTCAGGGAAATTTGAAGCTTTCCATACGCTTTTCCGAAAGTATTGTTGTTCTTCCACTTTCAAGGTGGTATTCCTTATCCTGAAGAAACTACTGCATGGTCATCACCCCTACACCTGCCTCTTCCTGGGTGAAAATAATGGGAGGCCACAATTTACTCGTTCAGTGCATTAAATGGTCTGCATGTTCCTTCCACCCCATCCAGTTCTGACGGATCATTAAATAATGATAGCAGCTCCATGAATACTCTTAATCTCCATGAACATCCTCAGATGATGAGGTCAGCATGGAATGACCAGAGAAAACAAGCATTTGCAGCCAACTTCAGATGGAGGAGGAAGCAGAGACTGTTGAGACAAAGTCTGTTGGACTGGGTAACATTGACTTGGTGCGGAAGACAATCATCTCGGGACATGATGCACATTGAACCAACCCACCCACATACAGCTAAAGCGACTACAACTCTCAATTGTGAAATGTCATCAAGTGACCATACAGCAGCACTTGCACAATGCTCAGCTGGGTTTCGCCAGGACTTGTGATTCTGATCTCACATGCCTTGTCCAAACAAGTATAGAACCTTTCTTCCCCCGCCCCAGGGTGGAAATGACAAAGACTAGAAGGCATAACTTTAAGGTGGGTGGGGGAGGGGGGGGGGTGAGAAGAAAGAGTTTAAAGAGCTGTGCAGGATAAGGTTGTTTTTAAGTCAATGGGTGCCTGGAACCCACTGCCAGGGGTGATGGTCGTGGTGGTGGCAGCAGATACAATCATGGTGTTTAAGAGGCTTTTTAGATAGACACATAGATATGCTGAGAATGGAGTGTTATGGATCACTTGCAGGCAGAGATTAGTTTATCGTGCCATAGTGTTCAGCACAGACACTGTGGGCTGAAGGGCCTGTTCCTGTGCTGCACTGTTCTATGTTATAATTACTCCCCTGATTTAAAGAATACTAATTACACTCAGTTTTATTTCACTCCAAATAAAACAATTCTTTCACTTAAGCCAATTAACTGCAGAAACGATAAAGATGGTAGGAAATACCAGTCCGATTGAGCAGCTCCCTGGCGACAGCTCCCTGTATGACTCCCGATGTGCCGTCCTGCCTCAGCGGAGGTACACCGCGCTGACCTTTCAAATGTCTCCTGCCGTTTCATGTCAAGCATGCAGTCCAGCCTTCCCCCACTCTATCCCACGCTATACAGAGCTACATTGTGTACAGCTCAGCTCCAGTGCACAGCACCTGGTGCTGGAAAACTGCCTGGTTTATCCCTGGCTTATACCTGCTGACTTGAGAAAGCCAGTTAACGGCAAGTTAACACCAGTTGCTTGTTTATTTTCTACCAGAGGTTTACTTCCATTGGAGGCAACGTACTCACTTAGAGCTACTGGTTAGTCAAGTTTTTATTAAAAGGTACTGGCAAGTTACAGCTTGCACCTTGTAAAAATACATCCATGCACATTGTACATTGATACATCTTGCAGCAAGGGGAAGCAATGCAAGAGCTGGACTTGATATAGTTATTAGCTTTTCTTTCACTGAAGATTAAGGCAAGTCCCTTCTTTGCCATAATGAATAGGGACATTTCAGACCGAACCTTTAGAGTTTAGAGGCACACTGATCTTATCCTGGAAACATAACACCAACTTAATTCAGTGGCTTTGTTGCTTCAAAGCTGTTGAACACAATCACTCTGAGAAGGGGACTTTCTACAAATGCATTTTACAGGAAATAGGAACCTCAAACTCCCTGTTACAGCCAAAGTATTTGTATGGATTCCTCAATGTGAAATTGTACCTCACCATCATCAAGTTCCCGTGGAGTGGACTCTATTCCAGGACAATCGGGGTGGAGGGTTTAAACCGTTATCTCCACTATTTAATGTTTGCAGCACGGCCACTCAGAACAAAAGCACCAAGATAATATTTGCCTCACCAACTTCCCACAGCAGCTAATTCCAGGCACCTACCTTTGGGGTTGAAAAAAAAACTTGCCTCAAGCAACTCCATTAACTAACTTTCAAGTATTTAATATTTCTATACTGTGAAAAAAAAAATCAAGACTGTCTACGACCCTATCTATGTGTCTCAATGTTATAACTTCTCAGGTCTCCTCTCAGCATCTGACACTCCAGGGAAAACAATCCAAGTTTGGCCAACCTCTCCTATTAGCTGATATTCTTTAATCCAGTGAACCTCCTGGTGAACCTCTTCTGTATCTTCTCCAAAGCCTCAACATGGAATGAGGTAACTAGAATTGCACATAATACTAACACATAAGTGTAAACTAACCAAAGTTTTATAAAGCTGCAATGAGATAGCTTTTACATTCAATAACCTAACTAATGAAAGCAAGCATTCTGTATGCTTTCTTTACCACTCTATATACTTTGCCACTTTCAGGAAACCATGGACTTTTGAACCTCAAGATCTCCATATAATAAATGCTCCCAAGGGTCCTGTCATTAACTATACTATATCCAAGATGGCACCAAAGCCAGGCAACTTTGCGTGCTGATCCCAGAAGTGGATTTGCTCTCATTACAAATCGCTCCACTCTTATAAATCTTTATTTCAACAGCAGCATTTCTTACACTGACTATGCCCTTTATCCTGTATCTATACACTGAACAGATTGATTGTAACATACATACTCTTTTCGCCGACTGGATAGCACGCAACAAAAAGCTTTTCACTGTGCCTCGGTATCCGTGGCAATAATAAACTAAACTAACTATACCGTCCCTTACATTTGACCTCCCAAAGTGCAACCCCTCAATTATCCACCTTTAACTCCATCCTCCATTTCAGCCCATATCTGCAACTAATTTATATCCTGTTGTATATTCGACACCTTCTTCGCTATCCACAAGTCGACCACTTTTGTGCTAACTGCAAACTTGCTAATCAGCCCACCTACCTTTTTGTTTAAGTAACTTGCATATAATCAGATGTCCAAGCACTGATCCCAGCAGAACACCACTGGTCACAGCTCTCCAGTCATGCTTCTTCTTCCCCATTTAAAAAACACATTGCTATTCCTTGATTGCCTACACCGATACTTCAAGGAGCCATTTGCAGACAGTGGAGGCTTTGCAAAGTATCCCAAACAGCCCATCAACCGATCAAACATGGCAGAGCTTGCAGTTCCCATTGAGGACTCTTCAGTTACCTCCAAACCCATGGAGGTGGAGTGCCAGCAAGTCATTCTTATCCCCAAGGGAAGAGGAATATGGTTGGTCCATTTGAATTTGGTCATTGGTTCCCCCAACAGATTGGTGGTAATGCTCAGATGGTCAATGCCTTACACTCATGTTGGGTCTTGTCCAAATGTTGTTTAGGTTTTGCTGTATGTAATCTTGAACGGGAGCTTGCAAATGAATTAAATATTGTGGAATCAATGGCAAACCCCTCTATTGCCAGCCTTTCAACAGTATGGAGCTAAAGGTTGAGAACACTCATGGACAATGTCCCAGAACCAAGTAGATTTATCTTCAACAACCATATTCATCCTTTATGGGAAATATGACTCCAGACAGTGAAGCATCTCCTCCTTGCTATTTAACTTTTTTTTTAAACCAGGGATCCTGCAGGCCCCACTCAGGCTGCCTTTGATGTTAAAGTCTGGCACTCTACTCACATCTGGAGTCCTGTGCTTTTGTCTGTGTTTGAACCAAGGCTGCAATCAAGGCCTGGAATCACACGTCCTCACAAAAACCTTCCCACTCATGATTTAAATTAGATTTTTTAATGTTAACTTTTTTTAATCAATAGACTGACCTAGTGGAACATCCGATTCGGTTAAACTCCAAGGAACCCTGTGGCACTGGATGCTGCTTACCAGCCTTTTACCCAATAAGTCAACCACTGGCACGTCTGGCTTCCCCGATCTGGACTGTGTAAACATTGCTTTGCACCATGGACCATCAGATGGGGGTCTCCCATCTCACTATGCACTCACAGCAGTGCAGATCTCACTTACACCACACTGTTTTTCTAATAAACTCCATTCAAACCAAATGTTTGGAAAAGCTAGTCTTTCTAGTTTCATAGTTCCCCGCTTGTTGGAAGAGTTCCCTTTGCTGCAGGAGATAGATACAAGGGAGACTTGCATCTAAAGTAAAATGGTGAGTACTTGGCACCACCAATTTATGAAGCCTGCTCCAATCGTTGGCCCTTGCAAAACAAATATATTGTGATGCACTGCATCCAATTTGAAAACCCTTCAGTTCCAGAAGGAAATCACAGGCTTCATGTTGGGACACGTGGGTGATGTGGCGAGGGCACTTCGGATACTGCAGTACCAATTCATACCCATAGGAGGGGCTGCAGGCTCCACAAGCATCTCATACCATGGGGCCTCTGAAAATGACCATGTCGTTGGTCAATGACAAGGTTAGGGTGCCAAACAAGCACAACGGCCAGGCGTGATACTGATTTATAGGAGAGGGACCCTCAATACTCATTGAAATGACAGAACAAAAGTGAACAGTCCTCGTACTTACTTCATGGTCCCATTAAACGGAACAGTGTGTTCTGAATCTTCAGGTGTATCTGTGAACTCGGAGTTTATGGTGGCGTCTATGGCACTGTCAGTTTCCAACTCATCGTGTGCTCCATGGTGAACCAGGGTACCCGTGTCCTCATCTGTGAAAGTCTCACACTCACTGTAGGTACTCTCAGAGCCCATGTAAGCACTGTCTGTCACTTCGTTAGTCTGAAAACAGAGCAAGTCAATGTTAGACTACACAGCACTGAAAGAACAGTGTAAGTTATCACCTAAGCAACAAATACTACAGCATAGGTGCACAATAAGTTTAGAAACACTGAGGGAGTCAAAGGAATAGTTCAACCAGTGCGCTGTGTGTTTACAGCCAGTAATCAGTGTTGTCCTTGTAATGGGATAGCAAGCCACAGGTAGCCACCAGAACAGAAAACATCTGTTTTTTAAGCCTTCTGCTGCATCTCAGAACATGTGACATTAATAAACCGAGCCAAAAACAATTCAACAGGGTAGTCCTGAACACAGGCACTCTTGCCGGCTACACTGCACACACACAATCAGCCAATGACTCATTAAGCACCTGTTGACATGTAACCAAAACAGCCCAGAATTTAAGTTAGTTTTGACCTTACTGGTGCAAGTTCCCCAGTAAATAAATCACAGCTTGATCATTGCCCCCAGTCTCAAAACAGGGCCCAACTGTTCCAACAGTTTACATTAGCAGTCTGGAGCCACCAAACATGACACCCATTGTCCTCACAGGTAAGCCACCCTCTTGCCGTGAGAATTCACAGTGGGATTTTTTTAGTGTTTTTTTTTAAAAGAGCTTCAGGAAGCAAGTTACACAACTTGTCAATTCAACCGTTGCTAGGACAACTCAACACTACATGTTTAAGCTGAGCCAGCTGGTGAATCACCTTGTGCAACACAGTGTTGATGCTCCAAACTCTCAGGTTTCCAAAACCCGTCGAGTGAAACAAGCAAAAATAATTGCCTGAAAGCCATCTCATCTCCCAAAAGCCGCCCAGCCTTGGGTCATTGCTGTCCTGAGTGAGTGTTGATTTGGGGTTCTGATCTTTCCACCTCGGCTTACACCTACAGCTGGAGTAACAAGAGGCACCTCCCACCCCACCAATCAAAGAGGACCCTCCCCACAAGGTACCAGCACACAAGATCAGTGGCATCACAATCCTAGCATTACATGGACACCCTGGCCAAGTGCTGCCCCCACACCTGGCAACACAGCCTATCTTTCACTCTTTGCAGGCTCAGTGCCTTCATTATTACTTTGGACATCATTTAATCTCATAGTACAGCAAAGGCCCTTCGGTCCACGATGTCTGTGCTAACCATAACACCAATTTAAACTGCACAGCTGCCTGCACTTGGTCTATATCCGTCCGTTACCTGCCTGTTCATATGTCCATCTAAATGCCTCCTAAATGTTGTTATCGCATCTTATTTCCACCACCACCTTCCCAGGCTGCACATTCAGGCACCTTCCACCGTGCAATACAAAAATGTGTTACATATCTTTAAACTTTCCCCATATCAAACTGATGCCCTCTAGTATATTAGACAATTCCATATCATGAAAAAGCCCGACAATTTTTCCTGACCCTTCCTTTTGTAATTTTATACACTTTTATCAGCCACTGATTTTCCAGAGAAAACAATCTAAATTTGTCCACACTCTCCTTAAAGCCAGTAGCCCTTGGTCCAGGCAGCATTCTGGTGACCTTTTTCAAAGCCTCCACATCCTTCCTGTAATGGAGCATCAGAACCCTTAGGCAATAATGCAAATTCAGGCTAACCAAAGTTCTTGTACAGCTGTAACAAGCGCCCAACTCTTAGATTTATAGATGAATAAATACCTGTATGTTTACAAACAATACTTAATCAGTTCTTCCAGGTTGCCCTCCGTTCAATTTGAAGTTTTTAAAACAATTCAATTTTTGGCCCAATTTTTGGTCTAATTCAAACGTCTGGATCCAATGCATGACTGCTTCCATCTAATCAAGGAAATGGAAGTTGGAGAAAGAAGCTATCAAACAAGAGCCAGACTCACTCTGGGATTCCCTCTTGATTCATCCGTGAACACCTTCAGCTACAAGACCTCAACCCAGCCATATCTCAAGATTTCAGGAACTTGTGTAAATACCCCCATCATCAACCCTCACCCAAACCTACCCTCAACTCCTAGAGGGGGTTTTGGCTTTCTCTGTGAGGTTAGCTGACCAGAGTTCCTGATGGTGTGGTAGAGCATTACTTCAGTACAGTATGCAGCCATTACATGGCTTAAAGAGACACATGAAACTTAATGAAATCAACATTTTCATGGACATCAAGGACTATGAAATTTCACACTGATACCTAATGAGCTTCTCAATTGCAGGTTTGTATACAGCCAGCCACAAGACTAAGTGAACCTCAGATAGCTGAATAGCGGCCCCATAGCAGAAGCGTCCACGTCGCTGGGCTGGAAACTGTATCCTGAGTATCCTGAGCTAATTCTGCTACCATCATCATCTATTGCGACAAATGATGGCTCCCACTGATAGTCACCGGAAGCTTACGACTTTTTCAGGACGGACGACGACAGCGAGATCAACATTTGTAACAAGATAGACTCAAAAGAAGAAGAAGAAGCTGAATAGCAACATTCAAGGAGATTGGAATTTAGTTCCTCAAAATTCAAATGCAATGAAATTGTAGAACTTCTCTTTCCCACCATGCAAAACTGGTTTCAAATTTGGAACGTACAGTATGGAATGTTACCACAGCAGCAAAACGGTGCACATACCCTGGTCTGTACGGACAGAATCAAAAGTAAATTCCTGGGTACCCAGTACGCTAAATCTTCTTCCCTTGAAAATGAACATTCAAGGGCTTTGGTAACGAGGAAAGTTAGAGATGCAATAATCGCAAACAGAATTAATAAATGCCCCAGGCAAATATCGATTTATAGAACAATACAACATAGATTTTTTGAAAGGGACTCTGTTTAATGAAACTGGAGTATTTTTGATAAATGAACAGAGTGGCTCGATAAGTAAAATGGAATTGATGTGGTACATATGGACTTCCAAAATACATCTGATCAGTCTCTCTCAGGTATCTAGCCTCTAGGCATTTGTCTTATTTACAGGATGTGAAAGTCGTTTATAGACTGGAGGGAGGCGTCAGTAAAGTTGACAGCATTAAGATCATTGGTTTTCAAAATTATTTAGATGAAGGCACGAGGAATGAATTCCCAAGTCCACTTCTTACAGCACTTAAAGGCACAGTAAACTGTGATAAACTTAGCAGAAGGCCCCAAAGAGATTGAAATACGATGGAATAGTCATGAAAGTTGATGCTATACATAGTATTGTGGTAGAAAGGGGTCCAAATAGAGATATCAGGGGATAGATGCATATGGTGGATTGAAAGTAGGTTAGGTTGAGAAGGAGTTTTTAAATATATACACGATGCCTGGCTTTATGCAGGCAAAGTACAAGAACAAGTCCTGGAGAACCTCCTAAAATATTTCAGCTGGACCACAGCCACTCAAAGTGGCAGTCATTGTGAGAACCAAAATTTCATCTGTATTTCAAACTACACCGATGTGGAAATTAGAAACTGAGAACCACGTGTGTCCGTTATCCAAGAATGTCACAGCGTCAACACAGTCATCAAGAGCAACACCTCTGAAGCTAATGGCATTGGAGAAGCAGCAGATGCATTTTTTTCTGAAAATATTGTACAAAATTGAAGGAAATCAATCCAAAACACTGGTCAGAACAAATGTGACACTGACAGCACGTCTCAAACCAATGGATAATTCCTCCCAACCTCCATTTTTCAGACCCACTACTTAGATTGAAAAAATAAACAAGGATCAACAACTAATCTCAGGATTGGTCACAACACCATCTCAAAACCTGGCATAAAAAGAATCCAAGGATTTTCACTTTCAGTGAAGGTGGGAAGGGGGAGGGGATGGCAATGATTTGTCAACCACCCGAGCTTGACCAATTGTTAGATCCAAAAAAAGCTGGCAGGTCACAAAGGTAAAATACAATTTGTACACAGCCACTTTTAATAACCCGGTATAGCAACCAGCTGGTCCAAAGTAGTCGATTTTGCCATTTCCAGAAGCACAAAACACCAAACTAAATACAAATAAACCCGGTTCACAATCACTAGATGCGGCAGATGCTGGTGTTACCTTTCCCCGTTGTCCCCAGCTCAAAGTCTGCTCAAGTGCAGTGATTTACCAAAAGCTTTCCAGTATTTATGTCGCCTTTCCAAATCAAGTCTAAAGTTCAAGGGGAATGCCAAGGCTTGTGATTCCTCTGCACATCCACCAATCAGCAATGTGCTTAACGATGACCTCATCAAACACTGAAGGAGGTTCTAAGCAGTCATTGAGGTGTGAGACTGGCTTCAGCCATACCTCTCTCTGCTCAAAGATAGACACAAAAAGCTGGAGTAACTCAGTAGGTCAGACAGCATCTCTGCAGAAAAGGAATAGATGATGTTTTGGGTAGAGTCTGAAGAAGGGTCTCGACCCAAAATGTCACCTATTCCTTTTCTCCAAAGATGCTGTCCGACCCCCTGAGTTACTCCAGCTTTGTGTCGGTCTTCGGTTTAAACCATCATCTGCAGTTCCTTCCTACACACCCTCTGCTCGAGGAAGCCAGGGACAGTGGTAGAGCAGGAGCAGGACCAGGCCCTCAGCCACAGAGCACTAACCTCTCCACTAGATCAGCAGCAGGTGAATGAGGGACGAGGGGCAAAACACATAACTCAGTAATGTTAGAGCTGCCTCTATTCAATCAAAATGAGAAATGCTCAGTTAGAACTAGAAACAGTCAGGCACAAAGCTCAAAGTAAACTGTCAGACGCTGTGGGTAGGAAGGAACTGCAGACGCTGATTTAAACTGTAGACAAAAACAACTGGAGTAACTCAGCATCTCTGGAGGAAAGGAATAAGTGAAGTTTCAGGTTGAGACCCTCCTTCAGTCTGAAGGGTCTCAACCCAAAACGTCACCTATTCCTTTTTTCCAGAGAAGCTGCCTGACCCACTGAGTTACTCCAGCTTTTTGTGTCTATCTGTCAAAGCCTTTCTGTCCTCTGATACTCAACTGCTCTCCAAAATACTCATATCAGAAAAGGTCTGGCTTTTATTGTAACAAGAAATGCAATAAATAAGTGGAATATCGATAAGCTGAGGATAAAAATCTTGTTCTTGTGCCGCATGACTGGAGTCCTCACCAGCATTTTCCATGTAAAGCAACATTCAGTGCCACAGTCCACCCGACTCCAGTAAACTGGAATTACGTAGTACATCAGCAGGTGATTGGTCCGGTTTAATTTAATTTTGCACCATGGAAACAGGCCCTGTGGCGTACTAACTCTACACCCGTTCACACTAGTTATGTGTTATCCCACTTTTGAATCCACTCCCTACACACTATGGGGCAATTTCACAGAGGCCAATTAACCTACCAAACCTTAATGTCTTTGGGATGTGGGATGAAACTGGAAAACCCGGAGGAAACAACGCGGTCATAGGGTGAACATAGATAGCACCAGTCATAATCAAACTCAAATCTCTGGGCAGCGCCACTGTGCCCCCCAAGTGGGCAAGTCTGGATTCTTGTTCATCTGGTTCAGTGGTTAGTGACCAGCTATCGACACATGACCATGGAGGCTTGTGTGACTGATGAATTTGAATTGAATCAACTGACAATTGAATATAAAAGTTGGGATGTTGTTAGTTGTATAAGATGAGACAGCATGTGTTCAGTTTTGGTCACCTCGCTATAAGAATGTCAATAAGCTGCAAAGAGTGCAGAGAAGATTTACAAGAATGTGGCCAAGACTGTGGCGGCACAGCGGTCGAGTTGCTGCCTTACAACGCATGCAGCGCCGGAGACCCGGGTTCGATCCCAACTATGGGTGCTGCCTGTTCGGAGTTTGTACGTTCTCTCCGTGACCTGCGTAGGTTTTATCTGAGATCTTTGGTTTCCTCCCACACTCCAAAGACATACAGGTAGGTTGGTAAATTGGCTTGGTAAATGTAAAAAATGTCCGTTGTGTGTGTGTGTAAGTTCGTGTTAATATGCGGGGATCGCTGGTCGGGGCGGACCCAGTGGGCCGAAGGGCCTGTTTCCGCGCTGTATCTCTAAACTAAACTCGAGGGCCTGAGCAATAAGGAGACGATGGGCAGGCTAGGACTATTCCTTGGAGCGCAGGAGGCCAAGGTGTGATCTTATAGGGGTATATAAAATCATGAGGGGAAAAGATAGGATGAATGTACAGAGTCTTTTACCCAGGGTAGAGAAATCAAGAACGAGGGACACAGGTTTGAGTTGAGGGGAAAGATGTAATAGGAAACTGAGGGACAACCTTCTTTTTTTAACTTTTTTTTAAATATAGAGTGTAGTGGGTATATGAAAGAAGTTGCCAGAGGAGGTAGTTGAGGCAGGTACTATAACATTTAAAAGACATTTGTATAGCTACATGAAAAGGAAAAAATTAGAGGGATGTGGGCTAATTGCAGGCAGGTAGAACTAGCCTAGATGCAGTATCTTGGTTGGCATAGGCAAGTTAAGCATGCTGTATGACTATGACTAATTGAGTAACCTCGACGACTGACCACAAGGACAAGATCAGCTACAAAGATTCTGCAACAATGGGGCTAAGGGCTGTCAATGAGAATGCAGATCTAATTGCCTAAATGCATCCCATGTGCTCCTCCTTATGAGGCGATCTACAATTGTCCTTCCCAGGATCCAGACAGCAGGCCGGTTCCTCTGGTCAATTAAAAACCCTCTTGCGCAGGAGGATTGAATGACACACTCGGGAGAACCACTGTGGACACATCTATAAATGCAGGGTCAGGCATCAACTGTGTTTATCGTTCA
Organism: Malacoraja senta; assembly: GCA_038087875.1. Taxonomy (NCBI): domain Eukaryota; kingdom Metazoa; phylum Chordata; class Chondrichthyes; order Rajiformes; family Rajidae; genus Malacoraja; species Malacoraja senta. Next base: position 62,878,493 of record CM075981.1, on the reverse strand, counting down.
CTATTTGAGCAAGTGGAACTCAGGGGATCAAACAAGTAGCAGTGAAAAACACCACCAGTGTCAATACAACTATAGTGACCAATGGTCAAGTACAAGGCAGCCTTGCCACCGGCCAGCAGCATCTATAAAGCACACCCAGAGGCCAGAAACTCAAGCAAAAAAAAACACCAAAAAAAAGTTGGAGAAACTCAGTGGGTCAGTCTGCATGAAGGCCCGGACCCGAAATATTTGTCTTTCTTTTGCCCCCACAGATGCTGCCTGACCGGGTGAGTTCCTCCATCAGATTGATTTTGAAAATTCTTCTACATTAAGGACATCTCTCAAATAGAGAACAAGGAAAGGCTTCCTCAGATAATTATAGAAATAAAAAAAAATTACATCACAGCAGAAAGAATTTTAGGGTAACACATCCCACATATTAATTTTGTTCATAAAACAGAACAAAATTAGATTAAATATATCTGATAGAGATATGCAACTGCATTCTTAATTATCTTTGGAAGTTAAACAAAGATGCTCATTTCAGACCAGGGCAAATTCAATCTGAGCTGAACGCAATTATCATGAATCATGCAAGAACTGGCTACTGCAGGCTATCCTGGATTAAAAGTGACCTCCGAGGCAGTGTATCGACCAAAACGTACAATGTATTCATGGAATACACTGCAAAAGGTCTGACAACAGCAGTTCTAGAGTATTGTTTGTTTGGTACCGCACTCCCTGAATATCTCATGTCTAGACACCTTGGTACTAGTCCACTCTTTCCTTGTACCCACTGACAGCTGATTTTCCAACATCACAAATACTTGACCACCATTTGAGGGATGAGAATTGTCTACACTCTACAGGAAATCTAGACCCCTTGCAATCTGTGTACAGGAAAATAAGTCTACAGGCGATGTAACACCCCTTGCAATACATTCTGTTCTGGATCACCTCGACAGTAAGAACACCTACGTCAGGATGCAATTCATTAATTGCAGGTCAATCTTCAGCCCCATAGTACCAAAGCAGCTCATAGCGAACCTCCTGGGGGACCTCCATCTGCAGATGGCTTCTGGACTTCCTGACCTGCAGACCTCATTCAGTTAGAGTTAGTCGTAACATTTCCTCCACCCTGATGCTCAACACTGGTGCCCCTCAGGGTTTTGTGCCCTGCGTAGTTCAGAGATCCAACGTGGAAACAGGCCATTCGTTCCTTCGAGTCCACGCCGACCAGTGACCACCTGTACACTAGCTCTATCCTACACTCCAGGGACAATTTACAGAAGCCAATTAACCTGCACATCTTTGTCAGTCAGAGGAAATCCATGCAGTCATAAGAATGTACAAACTCCGTACAGCCAGTACCCATGGTCAGGATCAAACCGGGTCTCTGATGCTGTAAGGCAGCAACTCTACCGCTGAGCCACTGTACTCTACTTTCTGTGCACCCATGATCGTGTAGCTGAGTATAACATCATCTTAATCTTTAATTCTCTGATGATACCATTGTTGTTGGCTGGGTTAACAACAAGTGATAGTACAGGAAGGAGGTTGGGAATCTTGTATCATGGTGTCAGATCAATCACCCAATCCTTAACATCAGCAAAGCAGAAGAGTTGGCCGCTCTCCCAAATCAACCAGGTGGATGATAACCCTGCTATCAACTGCGCTGCTGTGGAGATGAGCGACAGCTTCACGTTCCTAGGCATTCATGTTACCAGCAACCTAACCTGGACCTTTCATATTGATGTGGTGATCAAGCAAACAAAGCCCTTACTTTCTTAGGTACAAGAGGCACCTCTACCTCATTTGGTTAGTCTGTTGATGCACTACTTCAGATTGTACTACGATGTTCATACTATTCTGCTGCTTTGCATTAATGTTATTTATTATTTATAAGGCAGCACAGTAGCGCAGTGGTAGAGTTGCTACTTTTCAGCGCGAGAACTGGGTTTGATCTTGACTAGTGTCTGTACGGAGTTTATACGTTCTCCCTGTGACTGTAGGTTTTCTCCGGGTGCTCTGGTTTCCTCCAACACTCCAAAGACATATAGGTTTGTAGGTTAATTGAATTCTGTATAATTGTTCTTAGTGTGTAGGATAGTGCTAGTGTACGGGGTGATCGCTGGTCATTGTGGACTCAGAGGGCCAAAGGCCCGTTTTCACACTGTATCACTAAAGTCTAAACTATTCTATTATCATATACACTGTTTACTCTGTGAGCTTCATGCTAAAAATAAATTTCGTTGCACCCCAGTGCACACGACAAACTAGTTTGAATTTGATGCGAACACTCCCATCTCCAAGTACCCCCGCAAATCACTCGCCATCCTGACTTGGAAAGAATACATCCACTGGACATTGGTTTTAACACGAACATACCCTGGAATGAATGAAAAACATTTCTGACCCTTGCTTAGTTCTATTTCTCTGGACTCAAGGAAAGCCAGCCAGAGTTCTGAAGTATTGAAAGTAGCAATCCAAACTCACCAACACCCTGCACAGACTCAGCCTTCTCCTCCATATACATGCTTAATTTCAGGTCTCGCCACACCAGTTCCAAAAGCTGCAAGCAGTAGCTAGGTCGCACGTTAATAGAACAGCCTGTATATAGTTTCCTTCCCCTCACTTGAATATTTCATCAAGTATCGAAAATCAACTGCATGTAACATGCCCAACATGCACTTCCTGTTTATGCATGGTGCCTCTTAAAACATACCATCACACCGAAACTAGTGAAAATAATTTAACCAAATTCCGTCTAGAAGCAACACCCACTTATATGTAAACTAGATAACAAATTCAACAGCAAACAGACTTGGAGCTGGGTCCTTGTGTAAACAATTCAGGTAAATTCTCAGTCAGCTGAAATGTGATCAAGGGAATGTTGATTAGCAAAGTCCAAATAAATGCCGTCAGGCTCATGCTTCAAATAGTGCTTAAACTTGACTTTATGAACTTGAAATGAAGGCCCCTGCAAATTCACACACAAACATGATTAAGCACAAATTTCCTATTGCGACAGGATCGCTATTAATCATCTATTTAAAGTTAACGTTACACCCCCAGCATCATACCCCTTTGGTTCCATGGTATTTGTTCCACATTTGTTTTGTCAGTAACTAATTTCTACATAATTGCAGATGTACAGACGATTTATAGTTACAACTGAATTGAAGGACTGCATGGTTTTGCTCTGGGCAGAATATCACAAATTCAGGCACCCTTGAGATTTGTGGCTCTCCGAAGGTTTACTGATAAATTTTCCATATCACCAGTGCCCTTCAGCACTGGGTGGAGATAAACAATGTCAGCAACAAGGATAAGAGAAGATTTATACACAAGTGTAGACAGTATAAACAGGACTTTTATCTGTTGCATCTGAAACATACAGAATCATGCATTTAAAACTTGACATTACCTGGACAGTGGTTGTATTGATTCTGGGAGCGATCCAATTTGCATGACAGCGACAAGATAACCACAGGGAATGGCCATGTGGCCCATCATTATTTAACCATCTACAATGACTCTATACAGCATCCGATTGCTGTTTAAATGACTCCAAAGATTTGTTTATACCGGCAACCTGTACAGGTGTTTATTTTATAAACATTAACTCAAGAAAAGCTACACACCATCAACTCCAAAGTCATTTCTTTACTTGCTACAGTTTGATCTCCTTCACTGGGTCCACTTTCCCATTCACTACCTTTATAAATCACCAAGTTCACTTAAACACTCCTGGAAAGCGGTCTCTCCAAAATCTATGCCCACTTCCCCATCAGCAATCGAGGAATGAAACAACATCTGCACACCCAGCTGAAGCTGGCGTGTGCCACTATAATTCCATTCCAGAGAAACATCAGCACTTCAGATTGTGCAAGGCATTTTGTCACAGCAGTAACCCAGAGAATACATTTAGATTTATTATCGTCATGTTTCCGAGGTACAGTGAAATGCTTTTCCTTTACATGCGATCCAATCAGATTAAATATTGTACATCAATACAATCAAGTCAAGCTCAAGTACAATAGTTAGAGCCAAGAGGAGGATACAGTGCTGAATATAATTGTCAACATTGTAGCATATCATTTCATGTTCCATTTAACTCTTATCTAGGGGGGAGTTGGAGAATTCAATTTCAGCTTATGCTTCAAATTTAGAATTATAAAAAAATTAATAGAAGTAGCTTGGATTAAGATGCCCTAATGCTCGAGTGGTTCAGTAGCAGCGGGGGGGGGGGGGTAAATTTCCCTGCTGTCTCTGGTAATTTCCAGAGACAGCAGGGAGGAACTATACATGCTGGCCTTGTCACCAGCACCGACATGCTAAAAAAATTAAATAAACAAACAGAGCAAGTGTACCAGATTAACTGATTGTACAAGGTGTCAGAATAAAGTCATTTGTATGAATCACAACATGATGTTGTACATTACATTGCAATACAAAGTAGTTTTAGTTTAGTTTACATAATTTAATTTAGAGATACAGCATGGAAACTGGCCATTCGCCCCACCAAGTCCATACTGACCAATGATCACCTGTAGATGTGGATGTACAAATGTAACACTGCAACAACTCACTTCCACCTCAACTGCAATTGCAACCGGGGCAGCACAGTGGCACAGCTGGTAGAGCCGTTGCCTCAGTGCCATCGACCTGGGTCCAATCCTGACCTTTGGTGCTATGTGGAATTTGCACATTTGCCCTGTGGCTATGTGGGTTTCCTGCAGGTGCTCCAGTTTCCTCCTATTTCCCCAAAGATTGTGGGTTTGTGGGTCAATTGCCCTCTGTAAATTGTCCCAAGTGTGTAGTTAGTTAATGGGAAAGTGGGATAACAACTGCTGTGAATGGGTGATTGATAGTTGGCATGGACCCGATGAGTTGAATGCTATATCTTCATGCTATAACTTCAATCAATTAGGGGTGACCAATAGACACTGATCAAGCCATTGATCCACAAATCAAGATATAATGAATAAAAGTAGATAATTTTGGATAGCTCCACAAATCCATTTCTCTGCTACATCCTTCAAACTGAAATGCTCAGTTTAATAACCTTACTCCAAAATATTGCCCATTACTCTCAGGGTGCAATCACTGAAGGTCACAGAGCAGCAGAAGCTGAGGGCATAAGTCTCTGAATATCAGACAGGAACTACCACAGCCCCAAATCAACCACTCAAGACTACAATTCAGAAGTAGCCATCACCCAAATTATTTATTAAAAATCCCTCCTGGAACAGCCACACTATCAATTTCATCGCAAGTTCTCTTGCACTAAATGTTATTCCCTTTATCCTGTGTCTGTGCACCGTGGACAGCACGATTGTAATCATGTATAGTCTTTTCTTTGGATAACACGCAACAAAAAAAGCTTTTCACTGTACCTCAGTACACATGACAATAAACCAAACGAAAAAAATTCTCACCATTTAACACAACCATGAACATTGGCAACAATTTTTTATCAAAGTTAAAGTTCTGCAACTTTTCCCAAAGTAGCTTTCATGTTAAAAAGCTATGTGCCAAGAACCCGTTTATAGCTCCATTCACTTATATGGAAATTAATATAAACAAATCTGTTGAAGGGAAAAGGCAGACATGCTGTTTTATTTTTTAATGACTTACAGCAGCACTGCTTTGTAAACATGGGAAACCAGCTGAGCAGGAATCGTTAATGCAAGTAGGGACAGCGTTGCCAGAGGTCCCTGCACAAACAAACAAGTCTCAAGGGCAACAATGTCCACAGGTCGAAGCACCAATCAAGGCCTGAAGAATATGTCAGTCAAACAGAGTTAGCAAGGGCCCAGACAAATCACCAAAGTGCTGCCACCAGCTGGATGGAAACAGTTTTGCCACTACCCTTTTCATCCCTCTTCCTTGTACCACTCCCATGCTCTCAGCTGCCACCGCATCACTGTACACAAGGATGGGCACTTGCTTTTCCCACAAAAACAAATTGGTGAGAGTGGGGGGAAGATGAGATACAATTGAGTAAACTTGTAAGGAACACAAGTGAATTACAAATGCTTCTCAGTGTATGTTAGAAAAGGATTGGGTAGTCAATGAAGGTGCTATATAGTCAGAACTAGAAACATTTATAATGGGGAACAAAGAAATTATAGAACAATCAAGACTTACTCTGGTTCCGTCTTCACTGAAGGGGACAATAACTTCCCAGAAAGATTAGGGAATGAAGTTTAATGAAGAGGAGGGATTGGAGTTGTTATTAGCCTTGCTTGGCAGGGTGCAGCCTGTAGCCCACATTGCACCGCTCACTCTGGCTCGTCCAACACCAGTCTCTGCACATCACGCCCTGGACCAATCAATGCTACTGGAGCATCAGTGGAGGGCAGGGGCTCGCTGAGGTCTCCACACATAACCGCGTGCAGCCTGCACATTCTACATCGAGAGGCATGGTCTCAAGCGTTTGGATAGGAGGACAGAGAACTCTAGAACTAGTTAGCACAGCGGGTATCATTTTAAGCAGGGTCCAATGTGTAAGAAAACAATGGAATAAGCGCTGCTGGAGGAGGCATACACCACATCATTTACACAAACAATGCAGGGAAGCATTCAAAGAGGATAGAATGTTGGGGTAAGGTTTCGGTTTATTATTGGCCCGTGTATAGAGGAACAGTGAAAAGCTGTTTTGCATACTGTCCAAACAAATCAGATAATACTATATGTGAATACGGTGGCGCAGCGGTAGAGCTGCTACCTTACAGCGCCAGAGACCCACGTTCAATCCCGACTACGGGTGCTGTCTGTATGGAGTTTGTACGTTCTCCCCGTGACTGCATGGGTTTTCACCGAGATCTTTGGTTTCATCCTATTCTCCAAAGACGTAGAGGTTTGTAGGTTAATTGGCTTGGTATAAATGTAAAAATTGTCCCTAATGTGTGTAGGGTAGTGTTAAAGTGCAGGGATCGCTGGTCGGCGCAGATTCGGTGAGCCAAAGAGCCTGTTTCTACGCTGTATCTCGAAACTAAACTAAAACTAATCAAGCGAAACTCAAGCACAATAGAGCAAAGAGAAAGATAAAGAGTGTAGAATATAGTTCTCAGCATCGACACAAAATGCTGGAGTAATTCAGTGGGTCAGTCTGAAGAAGGGTCTCAACCCGAAATGTCACCCATTCCTTCTCTCCAGAGATGCTGCCTGACCCGCTGAGTTACTCCAGCATTTTGTGTCCACCTTCGATTTAAACATCTGCAATTCTTTCCTACATAGTTCTCAGCATTGTAGCTTAACAGTTCCAGAGAAAATGTCCAATGTGCTCAGTGAAGTAGGGTGGAGAATGGGGATTGTACCCTAGCTCGATTACAGAGGGGGAGAAGCTGTTCTCGAGTTTTGTGGTGCACACCATTTTCTGGCCGATGGGAGCAGGGAGAAGGAATGACCAGGGTGGGAAAGTATCCTGGGGTAGTAAAGGAATTTGTGTATCTTCATGGCTGTTGCTTCAATATGGTTGGTAATATTTACCCAAAGAACTTAAAGCTCTCAAATCATTTCCATTTTGGCACCATTGATGCTGATTGGGGCATGTACTCCATGTAGCTCCCACATCCTGCTGACATTGAGGGAGAGGTTATTGTCCTGACACCAGGATACTAAGCTCCATCTCATTCCTGTACTCAGTCTTGATATTTTTTTTGTGAACCAGCCCACCAGTGCAAACATTTAGATAGAATTAAAGCCAGATTTGGCAGCACAATGTGTATAGGGAGTAAAATAAGGGACTGAGAACATATCCTTGCGATGCACCAGTGTTGAGGATTGTTGTGAAGGATGTGTTGTCACCTATCCTCACCGATTGGGTCAGAGCTGAAAGCTCAAAAATCCAATGGCAGAGGGGGAAACGGATTCCTAGTCCAGATGTTATAAGATAAGTTTTGATGCAATTATAGTGTTGAAGGCAGAGCTATAGTTAATGTCTAATGCAGGTGTCCTTTAGGTGTTCCAGAGACAAGTTTAGGGCTGCTGTGGACCTGTTGCGACAGTAGGCAAACTGAATGGATCAAAGTTGCCTGTGAGGCTGGAGTTAATATGGGCCATCAGCAGTCGACGCACTTTATGATGGCGAATGTAAGAGCCACCGGGCAGTAGTCATTAAGGTAGCTACCTTTTCATTCGTATCGGGACAATAGCAGTCTTCTAAAATGTGTGACTATGTAAAATGTGAAATAAGATGGTGACTTCAGAAGGGATCGGTGAGAGATTCAAGATGTCAGTGATTACCTCTGCCAGCTGATCCGCACAAGTCTTGAGGATGTGACATGAGTCTCCATCCAGATCAGCAAGATAATCCAGTGGAGCAGTTACCAGTCGTAGCACCAACGCTACCTAGCCATGTTATATATTGAGAAAAACTGGTTGTGAAAACAATTCTTCCTGTCAGTCTTTCCACGATAACTAACACTCAATTTGAGCAGAGAAAACACCCATTTAACATTTCCTTAAATGTACACTGCAACTGTGAAGTAGCTTTTCAGTGCTGATTGGATCCAGTGCTTTGATCTAGTGTCAATAGCAAACTTACAACTTCCTGCACCAAGCACAGGCCAAACCTAACTGACCACCAAAGTCAGAAATAGAACTTTGCAGCAACATGGGTTTGTGATATTTGTTGCACATTTCCGAATTGACCCACTGAAAATCAAAAACAAATGAAACACTCAAGGTGATATTTTGCTGTGACAATCAATCATACACTTGCCTCAAAGCAATTGAAGTCCTCAAACCCATCAGAACAGGGTAGTGCATCATCTTCATTTCCAAATCCAGCATCATAGTTCTGGCTGTCAGTATCTGCAGGTACAAAAGTAAACACATTAACACCCTCAAATTGATCACACAGGACGGATGCATACCATGACCACATTTACAAGGGAAAAAAAATTTCACACTCATTCATGCACAAACTGATCACATTTAATAAAGTCAATAATATTTGAGATCTAACTAAGAGCAACTGCCGATGTGGCCATATTAACAGATAAACATTACCACCTGTCAGTCCAGTGAATCCTATTATTACGATAATGAAAGCCTTATCTATATCATCATCATCGGCGGTCACTCTAAACGAGTATGACTGTCCTCTCATGGAGGATGCCCGTGTGTGACTTTGTTTAACGTGGGGAGACTGGTGCACAGACAGCCACCACACAATCCTTGACAGATCTGGGTCAGAATCCAGTGCCATGGAATCCAAGACGACCGGGGACCCTTTTCTGCTGCTGCCTTCATCCGCTTTCCCAGCTGTTGTGATGCTCCACTAAAGTCAGCCATCATCCTCCGCCTGTTCCACCATCGAGGTCTTGGTTGGATTGTTCTTTGTCAGAGACCTCCCCCTCGACCTTACCGCCATGGGTGACCCTACCAGGACCATAGCTCCAGTCAGCATCGCTCTCAGGATCACACAAGCTTTTCCACCACGACAAGGTGACAATATAGACTTTAAGGCACTTAACGAGGTTTTGCGTGGTAGGCTTTCTTACCATTATCTATTGTGTGGCCACCTACAGGGAGTTATGGATTTGTCCCTCAAGATCAATGCTGTTAAGGTTCTCATTATAAACTATACGCTTTCCCCTTGCATTCAACCTCCCAAAGTGCAACACCTCACATTTGCCAGATGAAACTCATTCTGCCATTTTGCCACCCTTATCCATAACTGATCTATATCCGGCTTCATCCTTTTCATTGTCGGTATTACTCATTATCACCTAACCCACAGCCAACAATGGACCATTCTGGGCTCCACCTTTTCTTGATCTTTAATCTACTTGTTCTATATCTCCCGTTTATCTTTCCCGTGACTCTCAGACTGAAGAAGGGTCTCGACCCAAAACGTCACCTATTATTTTTCTCCAGAGATGCTGCCTGACCCGCTGAGTTACTCCAGCTTTTTGCATCTATCTTCGGTTTAAACCAGCATTTGCAGTTCCTTCCTACACTGCTTCATCCTTTGACAACCTTCTTCACTGTCCCCAATTGGACCAACTTTGGTGTTACCTGCAAATATACTAACCACCCTATCTACATTTACATCCACTGCTGTCTTCTAGGTTGTAGGCCAACTCTAAATCCAAACTATCAGGTCACCCTGGATCCCATACATATTTACTGGATCACATATATTCTGGATCAGCGCACCTTGAGGAACCTTGTCAAATGTCTTAAAGTGCACACAGACATCCATGGCCCGCCCCCTAATCACTTTTATCATCTCAAAAGATGCAGTCAAGTGTCGTACAGTGCATTTAGAAAGTATTCAGACCCCTTCACTTTTCCCACATTTTGTTACATTACAGCCTTATTCTAAAATAGATTCAATTATTTTTTTAAATCATCAATCTACACACAATACCTCATAAAATAAAAGTAAAAACAGGTGTTTAGAAATTTTTGCAAAGTAATTAAAAATAAATAACTGAAATATCACATTTACATAAGTATTCAGACCCTTTGCGATGACACTCAAAATTAGGGCTTTGGTGCATCCTGTTCCCATTGATTATCCTTGAGATGTTTCTACAACTTGATTAGAGTCCACAAGTGGTAAATTAAATTGATTGTACATGATTTGGAAAGACACACACCTGTCTATATAAGGTCCCGCAGTTGACAGTGCATGTCAGACCAAAAAACAAGCCATGAAGAGGAAGGAATTGTTCGTAGACCTCCAAGACAGGATTGTGTCGACACAGATCTGGGGAAGGGTATACAATAATTTCTGCAGCATTGCAGGTCCCAAAGACCACAGTGGCCTCCGTCATTCTTAAATGGAAGAACTTTGAAACCACCAGGACTCTTCTTAGAGCTGGCCGCCCGGCCAAACTGAGCAATCAGGGGTGAAGAGCCTTGGTCAGGGAGTTGACCAAGAACCCGATGGTCACTCTTTCAGAGCTCCCGAGTTCCTCTGTGGAGATGGGAGAAATTTCCAGAAGGACAACTATATCTGCAGCACTGCACCAATCAGGCCTTTATGGTAGAATGGCCAAACAGAAGCCACTCCTCAGTAAAAGGCACATGACAGCCTGCTTGGAGTTTGCAAAAAGGCACCTAAACAAGATTATCTGGTCTGATGAAACCAAGATTGAACTCTTTGGCCAAGCGTCACATCTGGAGGAAACCAGGCACCGCTCATCACCTGGCCAATACCATACCAACAGTGAAGCTTGGTGGTGGCAGCATCATGTTGAGGGGATGTTTTTCCAGCGGCAGAAACTGGGAGACTAGTCAAGATTGAGGGAAAGATGAACGGAGCAAAGTACAGAGAGATCCTTGATGAAATCCTGCTCCAGAGCATTCAGGACCTCCGACTGGGGCAGAGGGTTCACCTTCCAACAGGACAACAACCCCTAAGCACACAGCCAAGACAACGCAGGAGTGGCTTTGTGACAAGTCTGTGAATGTCCTTGAGTGGCCCAGCCAGAGCCCGGACTTGAACCCGATTGAATATCTCTGGAGGGACCTGAAAATAGCTGTGCATTGACACTCCCCATCCAACCTGACAGAGCTTGAGAGGATCTGCAGAGAAGAATTGGAGTAATTACCCAAATACGGGTGTGCCAAGCTTGTTGTGTCATACCCAAGAAGACTTGAGGCTGTAATCGCTGCCAAAGGTGCCTCAACAAAGTACTGTGTAAAGGGTCTGAATACTTATGTAAATGTTGTATTTCAGTTATTTATTTTTAATTACTTTGCAAAAATTTCTAAACACCTGTTTTCGCTTTTTTATTATGGGGTATTGTGCATAGATTGATGATTTAAAAAAAAAGAATTTAAATCCATTTTAGAATAAGGCTGTGACGTAACAAAATGTGAAGGGGTCTGAATACTTTCTGAATGCACTGTCCATGCTCTGCCCCAGCCAATGCAATGCAGATTGTCCCCAATTAGTTCACCGTCTTCCAAATGAGAGGACATACTTTCTCCAAGAACCTTCTCCACTGATGCAAGACTCACTGGCCTATAATTCCCTGGATTATTCTTACGTCCCTCAAACAAAAGGAACAACATTGACTATTCTCCAGTCTTCTGGAACTCCACCTGTTGTTAGAGAGAACACAAACATATTTGTCAAGCCCCTGCAATGTCTTCCCTCACCTGTCCCAATAACCACAGGACAATCCCATTAGTCCCTTGGAATTTATTCACCTTAATGCTCTTCAAGGGATCCAACACCACCTTGATGTCAAACTGCCCTATTAGTAATACCCCACACTAATCTCACTATCCTGCACGTTCTTCTCCTTGGTGAATATCAATGCATAGTACTTGTCTAGCCCCGGCTAAGCGCAAATTTCCTGTATTTTTGAACCTCACATTTCAGTAGACTAGCTTGAACCTGGGCCAATAATCTTAAAGTCTTACACTGAAAGGAGAAGGTGTTGAAAGCATCATTGAAAGCATCCTCACTTCATCCATCACAGTCTGGTTCGGCAGTCTCGACTCACTCTCCCGGAAGAAATTACAGCGCATCATCAACAGAGCATCAAAAATTATTGGCTTACCCCTACCATCCCTTGAATCACTTTATCACAAACGGTCACTGCACAGAGCCCGCAAGATCATCTCTGATCCTACCCACCCTGCACACTATGCCTTTCAGCTACTGCCCTCTGGGAGGCGTTACAGGTCAATTGCCTCCAAAACAAGCCGCCTCAAAAACAGTTTCATTCCCACTGCAATTAACATTTTAAACTCTGTACGGTGAGGAATAAGAATAAGCATGGCACTTATGCATTATGTAATGTGTCTGTCTGTATGTACATCTATGTTATAAGTTTAATGTTGATGAAATGTTGGAACCTGTACCGAGCTGTACTGATAACAAATTCCACCAGCCTGGCTGTGTGGTCATTAAAATATACAATACAATACAATACAAAGCAGCAGTCTGATTGATCCTCAATGTATTGTCCCTTGTAAACATCTGCTCAAAATAAGAGGTAGTCTATGTGGAATGGGCTTTGGGAGGGCTTCACTGGACATAATTCTGAGTGTATATTGCAGAGTCAGGAGGGGCTGCAAGGAGACAGGAAACGTCAGGAAAAGGCTTGGCTTCAAGGTTCTTCTCTCATAGCATTGGTGTTTTTAGAATTGTCTCCCGAGCACTGTGGATACTGGGGCATCAATTAATTCAGTGCCAAGTGGGACTCATCGTTGGACCATTAGGGCAATACAATGCTATGGGGAGCAGGCAGCAAAGTAGAGTCAAGGTCCTATTCACATCCACTGGGCATATGCAGGCCCTTCTACCTGCAGTTGTGTTAGATGATCTATCTGAAGCTGCTGATAGATATCCACAAGAGTCGGACTGAAATCTGAGCAGGATCACAAGACAAGTTTAGTTTAGAGATACATGGAAACAGGCCCTTTGGCCCACCTTGTCTCCACTGACCATCGATCACCCATTCACACTTGTTCTGTTGTTCTTATCCACTCCCCATACATCAGGGGCAATTTACAGAGACCAATTATCCTATAAAGCAGCATGTCTTTCAGATGTGGGAAGAACGGAGCACCTGGAGGAGCTCACGTGGTCACAGAGTGGTGCACAATGAAAGTATCCCAAGTCAGGGTCGATCCTGGATCTCTGGGACTGCGAGGCAGCCGCTCATCCAGCTGCACCAGCAAGGCAGAAGCCTATGTGACAAGCAAGGTGGTGAATGGTTACTGCAGGTAGGAGGGAAAGTAGAGTTGAGGTTACAATCAGATTAGCCAAGATTTTATTAAACAGAGAGCAGGCCTGAGGGCAGAGTGGCTTAATACCACACCCAATTCTTATTGTTCATATCCTAGGCCAACACTTGCTCAATAGAAAGGGAACAAAAATAAATAAATAGTGGTTCCAGGCCCTTCTACTGAAGCTGCTGAGAGATATCCCAGAGTTCTGGCCAATGTCCCTCCCCGAAGACAGACCAATAGCTGATTTAAAAAAAATTCATATAAAGGATGCAGGGATAATTGGCAAGGCTATCACTCATTGCTGTTTTATTAGCATTTATGGGATTTTGTCAAACAATGGTCCCATTTCAAACAAATTGCTTGAATTTGAAACTCTGTAGGACATTGAGAAACATTACCCGAGGAACATGATATGGCAGTGTGCACATTCTGCCTTTTGTTGCATGCATTAGCTCTGGAACAATCCCTCGGTTCAAAGCTAGCTCTGTCACCTAAAACATGCCATCCCAGCAAGGACTGCACTCGGGGATAAACTGTACATTCACGGCAAGGAAAAGCATTGTTTACTTATGCTATCACCTGGCTTACAGCCGCATCGAAAGTAGCACAAAAGCGCCTTATGTATCAAAATGACCGATAGTATATCAGTGAAATTTCACAAAGTACACAATCAGCAGTGAGGACAGGACTGACATCAGGAATTCAAACCCTTCCATTAATGTTAACCACTTAACGTAGCAAATATTTGTGGATGGGAATCATGGCCCGTCTGTTCACTATTTAATTCAGTGCAATTTATTCAGAAATCTGTAGTACCTTTATAGTCACATATCCATATTACATGCACAACATTTCACTCAATAATAGCATCATATAATACATGGGTAATTAAGTATGGACATATAGGTGAAATAAGGGCAGGAATAGCTACACACCTTTTTTATAGCTCACATGAATACATAGATAACAGACTAGATTGGTTGCTGGTAAATAATTTCACCCATTTTTTTAATTCGTTGGCATACTGCCAACATAACATTTAATGCTTAAGAAGGAACTGCAGATGCTGGAAAATCGAAGGTAGACAAAAATGCTGGAGAAACTCAGCGGGTGCAGCAGCATCTTGTCTGAATCAGTCTGAAGAAGGGTTTCGGCCCGAAACGTTGCCTATTTCCTTCGCTCCATAGAAAATAGGTGCAGGAGTAGGCCATTCGGCCCTTCGAGCCTGCACCGCCATTCAATATGATCATGGCTGATCATCCAACTCTGTATCCTGTACCTGCTTTATCTCCATACCCCCTGATCCCTTTAGCCACAAGGGAGATGTTGCATTCAATTCCCTCGTGCAAATAATTAATATATATTGTAAATAGCTGGGGTCCCAGCACTGAGCCTTGCGGTACCCCACTAGTCACTGCCTGCCATTCTGAAAAGGACCCGTTTACTCCTACTCTTTGCTTCCTGTCTGCCAGCCAGTTCTCTATCCACGTCAATATTGAACCCCCAATACCGTGTGCTTTAAGTTTGTATACTAATCTCTTATGTGGGACCTTGTCGAAAGCCTTCTGAAAGTCCAGATATAACACATCCACTGGTTCTCCCTTATCCACTCTACTAGTTACATCCTCGAAAAATTCTATAAGATTCGTCAGACATGCTTTACCTTTCATAAATCCATGCTGACTTTGTCCAATGATTTCACCATTTTCCAAATGTGCTGCTATCCCATTTTTAATAACTGACTCTAGCAGTTTCCCCACTACCGATGTTAGACTAACTGGTCTGTAATTCCCCGTTTTCTCTCTCCCTCCCTTTTTAAAAAGTGGGGTTACATTACCTACCCTCCAATCCTCAGGAACTACTCCAGAATCTAAAGAGTTTTGAAAAATTATCACTAATGCATCCACTATTTCTGGGGCTACTTCCTTAAGTACTCTGGGATGCAGCCTATCTGGCCCTGGTGATTTATCGGCCTTTAATCCATTCAATTTACCCAACACCACTTCCCGACTAACCTGGATTTCACTCAGTTCCTCCATCTCCTTTGACCCGCGGCCCCCCGCTATTTCTGGCAGATTATTTAAGTCTTCCTTAGTGAAGACAGAACCAAAGTAGTTATTCAATTGGTCTGCCATGTCCTTGTTCCCCATGATCAATTCACCAGTTTCTGACTGCAAGGGACCTACATTTGTTTTAACTGATCTTTTTCTCTTCACATACCTATAAAAACCTTTGCAGTCAGTTTATGTTCCCTGCCAGTTTTCTTTCATAATCTATTTTCCCTTTCCTAATTAAACCCTTTGTCCTCCTCTGCTGGACTCTGAATTTCTCCCAGTCCTCTGGTAGGCTGCTTTTTCTGGCTAATTTGTATGCTTCATCTTTTGTTTTGATACTATCCCTGATTTCCCCTGTTATGCACGGATGCACTACCTTCCCTGATTTATTCTTTTGCCAAACTGGGATGAACAATTTTTGTAGTTCATCCATGCAGCCTTTAAATGCCTTCCATTGCATATCCACCATCAACCCTTTAAGAATCAATTGCCAGTCTATCTTGGCCAATTCACGTCTCATACCCTCAAAGTTACCTTTCTTTAAGTTCAGAACCCTTGTTTCTGAATTAATTATGTCACTCTCCATCCTAATGAAGAACTCAACCATATTATGGTCACTCTTGCCCAAGGGGCCACGCACAACAAGACTGCTAACCAACCCTTCCTCATTACTCAATACCCAGTCTAGAATAGCCTGCTCTCTCGTTGGTTCCTCTACATGTTGATTTAGAAAACTATCCCGCATACATTCCAAGAAATCCTCTTCCTCAGCACCCCTGCCAATTTGATTCACCCAATCTATATGTAGATTGAAGTCACCCATTATAACTGTTTTACCTTTGTTGCACGCATTTCTAATTTCCTGTTTGATGCCATCCCCAACTCCACTACTACTGTTAGGTGGCCTGTACACAACTCCCACTAGCGTTTTCTGCCCCATAGATGCTGCTGCACCCGCTGAGTTTCTCCAGCATTTTTGTGTACCATAACATTTAATGCAGTCACTTTGCACAGAGCTGCATTATAAAACCCAATTGGCACATTTCAGTGGGGCAAAGGAGAAACAGTCAAAACTAACACAACAGGCTATGGCCCTGACCTTCCTATTGAGAGGTGGTATTGGAATGGCCTAGGCGAGGAACAGCAAGGAGTGTTTTCGATGTACTGTTGCCTATGTGCCATTCAACTGGCCACTTGCTTCTTACTAGCGCAGTTAAGCAGTGTGGTCATCATGGAATTGGGCAAAAGGGTTTGTTTTAATGCTTGAGACTTTGCACACAGAGCTTTCTATTTCAATCTATTGCATTTTATCAGCTTTCGTAGAATGGACAGTGCCTGAAGAAAGACATTCAGAATCTGAACAGCCGGATATCCATAATATTTAGGACAACATTCCCAATCTGTGGGTCAAGACATTATCAATCCCCTCATTCGGCCCATCACAAAACAAGGCTATTGTGCAGTGAGGGGAAAACATCAAAATGTTTGGAGGGAGAGGAGAATATTAACAAAGAGTATCAAATTTCAGTATCTTCCACTCAAACTTTTAAATGAAACCAGAATTGCAATGTATTTATGCCCATCTCTTTTAAACACACCCATATACAATAACATACATTATCCTGCAGTCCAACTGACCAACTCTTTCCTCATCTCAATAGTCCAAGCTCACTTTAAGCTTGCACCACCTTCTGGTTTACACAAACCAACAACACAGCCTTGCACCAGGTGGAGTTTTGTGGAGTTCTCAAATTCCAAGAGATGATCACATTTGTACAGAGCAACAGGTGACAGGGTAATCATTCCCAGTGCCTTTCATCGAAGCACAACATTTGCACTACACTGATGCGATCTCCTCCCAGCACAATCCATGCAAACACTGGGGTTTCATGGACCTCCAATTGAGTGCTGATATTCTAACCGTGCCTGCTGCCTCTACATCCACAATACAGAACTTTAACATGCTTTCAGCAAGGACCAGGAAACATGACATGTGTGGACACCAGCATGCTGTCATACCCTGATTTAGAGGACCAAAACAATCATACAGGTCAAGTGTAAAAGTAACTAGATCAGATAGATGTATTGTGTAATCTTCAGGCACTGCCCAGAAAATCAAGGACTCAGCTTTCCTAAAGTAGATTAACCTTCGTTTTAGGATGTGGGAGAAACACACAAACTTGCAGTATTTGCTGTTCTATTACACTTTGTCCTGGCATCTTAGCAAGAAAACAGATTAATCCTGCTTGCAAAAGATACATCGACAGGTAAAGATCTTTGAGATGCTTTCCAGGACATTACAGGAAAATACAGAACCCAATATGACAGCAATGTTTTAGGCTTTCATTTCAGCATGAAACTTTATTTCCAGAAACAATCCTCCTCCACACAGGCTTATGACAACTTATTGGTACATATGAGTTGGTATTACTACATGCCCAGGAGTTGAGCAGCCTAGGAGTGCCTGAGTGACAGTCCTCAGATCAACCTCAACCAAGTGCTCTTAAGTAATTTCATAGCACGCACCGTTTCTGCAAAACTTCTCAGCTGGAATAAACAGAAAATTACTTCAATTCTACATCACACTAGCATGGTGGTTTGTGAGTGGGGGAGATAGGGATGTTGTTGCAGAATATAAAATCCCCCAGACCCAACCAAGACTACCTCCACAAAACCACCATGCTAGTGTGGAAGGACAAGAATTGGCAAGCACTAGTCCTTTACCCCATAAGTATCTATCTTTGGTTAAAGATTAACATTTAAATTCGAGCACTGCTATTTTCATATTCTATTGACATGGGAGATGCTTATTTGGCCAACCAAACCCAAAGAATTCCTGAAATACCCATCCAAAAATGTAAATGTAAACTTTCAAAGTTGATTGTTTTGGCACAGACAAAAATTAAATCAATTTAAACACTAGCCAATGCAAATGACCACCCAGAGAATAATAGAACAGGTTGCAATTTGCACATCAACAGCTGAAGCAAATCATTTCATCCCAGCAGCTTTCAGAATTTCCTGGGGACTTATATAAATAATTATGACAAAATTAAAGTAAAATCAAAACTGTTAAAGCCCCCTTAATTAGAGCTTTACTGGAGTTATCCAATGCCCGGTGAAGCATGAAGATAAAAGAGGTGGCCATAAACTTTAAACAAAATAAACAGTTAACTCACTACCTGCAAGTGAGCTGGGAGCAAGTTAATACTTTCAATGCCTGCAATAAGCTGCAGTCTGTGCAAGCCAACACAAAATATTCTGTCCAGTGTTTACAGATAAACTAGCTGGAAAGAATGACAACTGCCGCAAAAGCAAACTAGATATGCATGTTCGACAAAACAAAAAAAATCACCTTTCTCAATGTGGCTGCATAAACATTCAATTTATTCTATACCAAAGGCTGAAGTTTCCCATAACCTAGCATATTAAACTAACACCAATCCCAGGAGTTTGAATTTATATTTATGATGTACCCTTTAACATGGTAAACTCATCCAAGAAATCACAAGTGTGTTACACAAAATTTGACATCAGATAAATGGGCATATTTGGTGGATTGACCAAAGCTTGATCAAAATAGTAGTTTTCAAGGAGCATCTTAAGGGAATTTGAAAGGTTAGGCAGCCAAAGGAACAGTTGCAGATGGAAGAGCAATTCCATTCTGGGTCAATCAAGTAACTACAATCAAAAGACAAATATTGGTGGTTGTAGGACTGGAGAAATTTGCAGGGGCCAAGTAGGCAAAAGATATAGGAAGAGTCCATGAAGGGACTTGGAACAAGCTGTTGCTTAAACAGGAGCCAACGTAGGCCCATAAGCATAGAGATACAGGACATTCAAGATTCAATGAATAAACAGAAAATTACACTGTAGACTGTAGATGTTGGTTTACACCAAAGACAAACACAAAATGCTGGAGTAACTCAGCGGGACAGGCAGCATCTCTGGAGAGAATTGGGTTGTTTTGAGTCGAGACCCTTCTTCGGCGATGCAGCATTTTGTGCAAGTTACACTGTTTACTTGGGAATTAATAGGAAAACCAATATTAAAAGCAGATATTTTGGTAATCCCCAGATGAGCAGGTTTAGTTAAGAATAAACTAGCTATGGGATAGCATAGCAAGTAGAGTTGTTGCCTCACAGCACCAGTGACCTGCTTCAGTTGTAACGTTGGGTGCTGTCCACTTGAAGCTTGCATGTTACCCCTGACACCATGTAACTTTCCTCTGATTTTCTCCCACATCTCAAATATGTATGGGTTGGTAGGTTAAATGGCCACTGTAAATTGCTCCTCTTGTTGGTGGGTAGTAGTTGAATCTCTGATTTGAGAGAATTTGGGGAGAATAAAAACAGTACTGATGTAGGATTAGTGTAAAAAATGGGCAGTTAATAGTCGGTGCAGACTTGGTGGGCAAACGGCCTGTTTGTGTGCTGTATGGCTATTACACTGAATTCTTCATATGGATGAGGTAGGAGTTATCAGTAACAGTTAAACCATTCTATTTATTGTTATTTTGAACTAACACAAGAACGATTATGGCATCATTAATTGACCAGAGGCATACAAAATGGAAGATTTCTGTAACGTGCAATTCAAGTTTTATAATAGTTTATATCACACATCCCTTACCTCCATTATTCTTGATGGCAGCAATTCCACGGCAGAAGTCATCAAAGCCAATGACCCCAAGACCAGCAGGATCCAGGTACTTGGTCAACTCCTTTACCTGAGGAGAAAACAAAGTACCCCAAACATTAGCAGACCACTAAAGATGCTCAGTCTGTCCAGAGCTATATAAAACAAAAGCTGACAATAGCACATAGCACGTAAATCTGGGGCACCCAACAACTAGGTAGTGAAAAGATAAACCAAATTGTACCATGGATCATTTGAAAATCAGAGGGCTACAGGACAGCAGACCCTTTGGCATCACCCCGATCCTGGCCTCTCTCCACTGGCTCCCTGTACGGTTCTGAATAAACTTCAAGATCCTCCTCCATGTCTACAAAGCCCTCAATGGGCTTGCCCCCACCTACATAAAAAGTCTTCTCACCCACCACTCCACCTCCAGGCCCCTCAGATCGGCCGACTTGGGTTGCTGAATATCCCACGGTCTAGGCATAAGCTCAGGGGCGACCGAGCCTTTGCGGTTGCAGCCCCTAGACTGTGGAACAGCATCCCCTTTCCCATCAGAACTGCCCCCTCCATCGACTCTTTTAAGTCAAGACTAAAAACGTATCTATATTCCCAAGCCTTTCCTGACGTCCTCTGAATGAGGGCTACATGTATATAGGTATGTAGTTTGTTTTGTTTATGCTATTCTTAAAACAAATGTAAAGCACTTTGGCCAACGAGAGTTTTTTTTAAATGTGCTATATAAATAAATGTGACTTGGCCCACCATTGTCTCCGGGATAAAGCAGATATGATCTGATATTTACTCGCACCATTGTGGTTTCACCATTGGAGTTCATCGCAGTGTCATTACATTGACAAGCACTTGTACAGGCTCTGCTAGGAAATGTCCAATTTCCCAAGAAATTGACACCGGCAATATTAGTCTGAACTAATTCACATTTCTACTGCTCTATAAGCAATACAATTTGACAGCAAGTTCTTACGAAACAACCTATATAACCTGACTTAAAGACACATGACATCCAACACCTGCGGGCAACGTCGTGCAGTCCAAGGGAATCTCATTAATATATACAACTTTGCAGCTTGGGGAATGAAAGGAAGCCACCCATCTCCTTCAGGGAGGTCTGAATAGGCTACAGAGATCAGATACAAATTCTAGCAACTAAATCTCATACATTGCTAATTGTGGCCTGTTGAATAACAAGCTGCAACCCGCAGGGGGAGAAACACCTTCTTGCAGGTGATCTACCCTCAAATCCAGCAAGGCATTCCAATATTTTGATGCTGAAAAACAAGAATTGTAGTCAAGTTGGGATATTTTTATTTTACAGTTGCAGGTGCTGCAGATCTGAAATTCAGACAGGATACTGGACATACTGAGATAAGGCTGCATGTGTGATGGAAACAGTTGGTGCAATTGTTGCAGAAATGGCATGTGAATAACTTGGTAAATAAAATGTTGGCTCAAAGTCATCCAGAAAAGGGCACACCACTATGGAGTGGACTAAGTGGAAAGGCCATGCCACACGTGCTGGGCCCGACATCAGGACTCAAGCTCTGCTCAATGCAATATTACATAAATTTGAAATAAACAGAAATCAATGGAAAGTTCCAGATCAAGTGCTGAGGGAAACAGAAGTTTCAAATTGATAACTTTCACAGGTGGCATGTTCACAGAACAGCACATGTATGACTGTTATTTAGGCACCATCAAGACATGCAATCTTAATGCATGATCTCCGATCCATGCACAGATGTGCATCAAATGCAGACTACTGAAAGTGATAAATATCAGTGCTATACTCATGCGAAAAATGTACTTTTGGGGAAAATACAATTTCATAAATCGGCAGGTCATCACACGACCATTACAGCAAGCAGCTATCATGATGGCTAGTTCTCATCTAATTCCTATCCATGTCCTCCAGAAATGCTACTTGACCGTCAGAGTTACTCCAGCACCACGTTCTACAATCTCACATCCCAGCTTTACTTTCTCTCCAGCGCAAGATCTCAAACATCCTCTTTTTCCCAGAGCTCTCGAACTCATTCTGTCAAAACACCATTAAGAAAATCTTTATCCAAAACAGGCCACTGAGAGATGGACAAGATGAGCAGAGCATATGGTTGATAGAAACAAAGGGACATTATGGGACCTTTGCAGCTACCAAAACCTCCAAGGCCAATACCTGAAAAGAGAAAGTACATTTATTCAAACAATATCCAAATAGAATAAAAAAGCACTCCTGTGTTTAGGTTTTCAAAAATTAAGAGATAAAAGAATCACCAAGGCATAACTCAACCACAACCCTGTCATTCAATACGAAAGGGACAATAAATCACTAAGATCTATATCAACCATAGTAGTTTTAGTGCAACATCAAAGCACACGATGTCTCCAATATACAATATGAAAAACCTTCCAAAAGAACAATTGAAGAGTCAGGGCATTACAACCGAATATTGAGACATTCAGGGTATAAGACATTGTGAGAAAACATGGAACACCCGGTCCTAAGGAAAATGAATGATTTAATTCAAGCACACGCAACTTTTGATTAGAGAGTTCTGGACAGGGGACATAAAACAAGAATTCATTTTAGCGCAGAAAGTCTAGAAATTAAGGGCGTACTACCAAGATACTGCGCAGGCCACTTCCGATAGAGAAAGGAAGAAATTAATTCTTTTTTTTCCAGAAAAGACTGAGCATTTACTCTGCATTGGCCAGATTGGCCAGGGTATTAGGAAGCATAGTCCCAGCTATTGTGGCCAGCTATTTATTTAGAACTTCTCATGGTGCAGGCTGCGAGAGTAGTAGATGGTGAGATACTAAATATGTGCAAAGCAGAGACTTCTCTACCCCGCCCCCCCATGAAGGCAGAGAAAGTTAGTTCAACTTGGCATCATATTCAGCACGGACATTGAGCCGTGTTCCTGTGTTGTACTGTTCCATGCTCTATTGAATGGTGGAGCAAGCCACAGGATTGATACAATCTTTTCCTGTTCTTATGTTTTTATTATGTTATGTTTTTGTTTTTAGCTCAAAAATCTGTGGTAGTAAAATTGAGGGACTGATCAGATGGGGTTTCAACAAAGCAGCTTCTTGCTCACAAACCAAACCATTCAATCTTCAGTGCACTCTCCCAAGGAAAGTAAATCCTTTCTGAAATGATACCAAAACATCAAGTACACCAGGTGTGGACTCACCAATTGCCTGTATATTTGCAGGAGGACTGATTTGTGGTAAAACATTACAATAACCTTAATTACTTGTTATACATGCATCCTGTTTTTCTTGTACATCCGGCTGTCTCCAATAACCAATATTCAAGTCTCACACTGTTCAAATAATGCCCTCTTTTATTCTTTCTGCCAAAATAAATCTTCTCATATCCCCTCATTATATTCTACTGCCACAATAGTACTTTTAAACAATCACCCCATCCTCCAAATACAACTCCCCTATTTCTCTCAAGTAAAAATTGCAAGGAACTTATGATATCAATAATGAAAAATTGCTTCCTGCTGGTTCATCTGTTCTCTTTAACCTTCCTTTGTTTCACCACTAATTCGTTTATCCTGAACTCAATTTTACTCCACTAAAGATAATCGTACTTCCCACAAGTCTTAATGTTAGCAATTACTTTAAATGCTTCTTTTACTTGTTACTTTATTTCCTTTTATATTCAATTGCCTTTTCACTAAACAGCTGACTTCACATTGCCTTCCAAATTTAAAAAAAAAATTAAGTTCTTTTGCATTGCTTTACCCTTGACCCAACTCCAACTGTTCAATTTATTCAGTTTTTACACCTCTCATATCACTAGGAGGACATAATCAAGATCATGACTGGTAGAGCATTTATAACAAAAGCAATTATTTAATCTTAGTATTGGTTTGGATGAAGTACAGAGGCTCGACAAACTCATATTGTTTATGTGGAGCTGAGGTTGAGAGGAGTAGATATAATTAGCTAGGGTAAACAGTCAGAACCTTTTTCCCCAAGGGTCTGACTTTTCCTACTGTTGCTATTGCATTTATATAATTTGAACATCACAAGGTCTTCCAATGATAGCATAATTGGCATATCATTGCTTCAGTAGTCTTACAATCCAATTATACCAATCTACCTTATTTCTGTGCCGTCTCTACATAACCATACCCTCTGAAATCAGGTAGATTCTTTGCCGAGGATATACAACTGTGGCTCCAACATGAACACCACATTAGTACTTTGCATTTGATATTTTCATAATAATTGAGGCTATTCTGTAGCTAGCTCTCAGAACATTCCTATTACACGCTCGTCAGCTCCACTGCCACCGACCACCCATGCACCTTTAGAACGTGGGAGGAATCAAAGCCGCAGTCACATGAAGAACATGCAAACTCCACACAGATCGCACTCTGGGCAAGGGTCATGTCTGGGTTGCTGGAGCCGCATATCAACAGTACTATTACTGTGGAACTGTGTTACTCCGATCCGTCCTGGCAAAATTTTTCCTCCCAATAAAATTGGGGGAAAAAGTCTATGGCCTAGATATACAGACTTGAATTGTCACTTCCATTCTCCATCTATTATTGGAAAAAACAATTTGAATGTGTACTAAACAATTTATTGTTTGAAAAGTTTCCGTCCACATGCATATTTAGGTTTACCATTGCCACATGCAGCGAAGTACGGTAAAAGCTTTGTTTTGCTTGCTATCCAATCAAATCGAACAATACTATACATAAAATCAAGCCAAACTCAAGTACAATAGGTAGAGCAAAGGAAAAGATAAGAGTGCAGGACAAGTTCTCAGCATTGTAACGTGTTAGTTCCAGAGACAGTTCTCAGCATTGTTGCACACCAGTTCCATGACACCATGCAAAACTGTGGGGTTTTTGCCCATGTAAAAGTGGTTCCAAATGTCATGCCCAGAAGACCAGAAGATTAGCAATTCTAAATTTGTCCTTGGCGTCACTGAATCATAGTTTCCACTGACAGAACTCACTGCTACTAAATGCAGCAAAAAGCACTAAAAACTGGAAAGAATCCAAGCCAAGTGGAAAAATGCAAAAGCAGAGTTATATGCAGGTATGGTGGTGGGAGGATGCCTCGTTTCCTGGAGTCTGTGCAACCACACTTTGGGCGAGGTCTCTGCTGCATGCTTTCTACATTTAGAAGTAGAACAACTCTCCTTTTCA
This sequence comes from Malacoraja senta, assembly GCA_038087875.1. Classification (NCBI taxonomy): domain Eukaryota; kingdom Metazoa; phylum Chordata; class Chondrichthyes; order Rajiformes; family Rajidae; genus Malacoraja; species Malacoraja senta. The sequence continues at coordinate 62,852,914 of CM075981.1, read as the reverse complement.
TGGTACAGCTTCATGATCCCCTTCACATAAAAGACTAACTATATGAACCAACCGAAAAGAAATGTAGCAAAAGCCAGCAGCCTTAAAAAACAGCTGAGCATACAATAACAGACATTTCTGCAGTGCTCATTATGCATGAATGGATATTAAAATGCTTTAGTTGGCCTTAAGCCAAGGGGGTAGCAGAATGGAGAAAAGTTAATGTTTTAAATCGGTATTTTTTTTAAGGCGGGGAGGAAAGCAGCAGACCACAGGTGCAGAAGGAAAAATGTTCCAACTAGGAGGATAAAGGATTGGAGAAGAGGGGCACGTGGCTTGATGTAATGGCTGCCAACATTCCCCCAAACAGAAAATGAGAGCTGGGAGGTTCAGAGACAGAGCCGACAACTACTGCGCCTTGAAATGGATCCTGGGTTATTGATACCGAAACAAGTATCCACAAAACTAACACTGGGTTTGGAGTATCTAGAAGAGTTTGTGCTGCTGCGTCTCAGCTCCAGGGACATGGCTTCATCGTACTCTTCGGTATTACCTGCACAGAGTTTACATGTTCCATTTGTGACTTTGTGGGGTTTTATCCCCACATCCCAAAGATGTGCGGGTATAATTAGTTACTACAACCTACACCAAGGGGGAATTTAATGGTAAAAATAATTAAGCAGTAGAAGGGCAAGTGTGAGAGAACAAATTGCAGAAATGCAAGGAGAAAATTAGAGTACTGTGATTGGTGCCACGTGCATTCATAGGGCGAATTGGTGCTTCCTAGATTGTTGCAGCACAGAAACTGGCCCTTTCGCCCAACTCATCCATGCTGGCCAAGAGGTCCCATTAAACAGTTGCACTTGCCTGCATTTTGCCCATATCCCTCTAAACCTTTCCTTTGAATATTGTTACTGTAGCTGCCTCAACCACTTAATCTGGCAGCTTGCTCCATGCACCCGCCACCAAAGTGGAAAAAGCAATCCCTCGGGTTTGTATTAAATCTTTCCCCCCTTGCATTAAACCTCTGACCCCTAGTTCTTGATTTCCCAACCTCAGGAAAGACTGTACATTCACCCTATGCCTCTCATGGTTTTGCGCATCTCTATAAAATCATATCTTAGCCTATGCTCCAAGGAATAATCCCTAGCCGTCCCAACCTCTTGCTTTAATCAGTTCTTCAGTTCTCTAGCAACAACCTCTGAATCTTTCATACAATCTTTCCAGGTTAGTGGCACATTTCCGATAGCAGGACGACCAAAACGGAACACAATACTCAGTGCATTCTCAGCGAGATCTTATATAAATTGAACACGTCCCAATTTCTAAACAACGCTTTTACTGGAAGGTCAGAATGCCAAAAACCTTTTCCACCACCCTGTTTATATGTGACGCCACATATTCTATGTATCTGTGCCCTGCTGCAAAAATCCGACCCTTGTTTGACTTCCCAAAATGAAACAGCTCGCACTTATTCAAATTAAACTTAATTTGGCACTCCTCAGCCCCCTTACCCAGCTAATCAACATTATGCTGCTGTAATTTTAAAACTTTTTACCATCTATGATACCACCTATTTTAGTGTAATTTGCAAACTTATCAACCATGCCTTGTACATTCTCATCCAAATCATTGATACAAATGACAAAAAGCAATGGGACCAACATAGAGCCCTGTCACACACTAGTCACGGACACCGTCAGGGAATGTTGCCAACTGGTCCAGTCCAGACCACGTGCTGAGGGACTCGCTGAAGCTTGGCGCAGCCAACAGCAGGGCTCTGTCGGGGACGACCAGTGTATGGTCCTCCCGCTATGGGAAATTGAGGGGTAGATTCTGGTTTAGACACCCCTCAAACAAGGGAAGGGATATCACCCCAGGGGGCCACATGAGTGGCAAGGGTGCTTGGTTTAAGGACAGCTTGCGAGCACTACCACATATGACACTATGGAATGAACAGATGTTGGGAATGTCGGAAAAGTTAATGCACTGTTCTTGTTTTGTATATATTTTTTAGAGAGTCATAGAGTGATACACAGTGGAAACGGGTCCTTTTGCCCAACTTGCCCATACCGGCCACATGACCCAGCTACACTAGTCCCAACTTCCTGCATTTTGTCCATATCCCTCCAACAAGTCCTATCCATGTACCTGTAACTGTTTAAATGTTGGGATAGTCCCTGCCTCAATTACCTCTTCTTTTCTAGCATTCCTGGATATATCTGATCAGGGCCCAGAGATTTATCTACTTTAATGTTTTTAAATGAATGATTCTGGTATGAAGCTTGGTATCTGGTATGAAAAGCTATGAAGGGAGAGGCAAGGGTATCCAAGACGAAGACAAATCTGAAGCCAAGGAGGAGGTGCTTGCTATGAAGACAAAGAATATCATGGGAAAGTTGAGGGGTACAATGAGGGATATACAAAGGCACCGAGAGCGAGAGGCTGGGTGTGAGGTGAGCAGCAGTGGATGTGCAATTAGACAATTTATTTTTGTGGATCCTACCTAGTCCCTTTTTATTTCCTTTACCCTGTATCTGTACATTGTGGACAGCTTGGTTGTAATCATGTATAGTCTTTTCGCTGACTGGAGAGCACACAACAAAAAAAAGCTTTACACTGCATCTTGGTACACGTGATAAATTAAACTAGTCTTAACTTGTACATGCATCACTTAAACCACAAAACTACCAGAGACCAAAGGGTTAATGTAAGAACCTCATAGAAACCTATTTATTCACTGACCTCTTCATTATGGTTAGGTTAACAATTATGTAATCAAACCCTGGCACACAACAAATGCTGGTTATACTGTTCATCAGAAACACCCATTGAGAACTCAATAACCACCTAACAAAGCAGCCAACAATTTAACCTAGTTTTTTCCACCCTACACTTAATTCAGCTGCAGCTTCTGGAATGTGCCAAGCCAGAAACTCGATTGGGAACCGATTGGGAAAAATGCATAATCTCTAGCTGGTAAATGCACTGAACTTCTTAAACTTCTGTATTTAAATCAATTTGCTTGTTATCTGTCGCAATAAAAATAAAATATTCAGCACAGATTCTGCTGTCAAAGCCTGCCCCATGTATGTCCACCACAACCTCAGGATCCATAAAACTCTGGCAGAACAATTATTGGAAGCTCTTAAACATAATGAAATGTAGTTTTACAAATGATTCCACTCCAATGACAATTTATTCTCCAAATTTGGTGCAGAATTACTTTAATTAGAAGGGCACTATTTCAAGAGGAACTTAATTACCCTATAATTTACACTTGAGGGAAGAGTATTTCAAAAGGCAGTTCAACTTACAAAACAGTTTATCACTACAGCAATCCTGACCTCACATGAGAGATATTCCCTTTGTCTTTTTGATTCCACCCCTCTGTTTTCCCAATTCTGAAAGAGGGTCTTTCATGTAAAACACTAACTGTTTCTCCTTCCACGCATACTGCGAAAAAGAGTTTCAGGCACAGTTTAAAAAAACTTGTAATGTCACCTGGATTGTTGAAACCACAAAACAGCAGAGAGCAGGTAATAAGTGGCCAATACAATACCAGACCAATAAATACAAGTTGAAAGGAATTGCATTGGGGGGGGGGGGGGGGGAATGCTGAAAAACCAGTCTTGAGATTGAAATCCAAGGTGAGCAACTCGCTTTCACAAAACATGACCAAATCCCAAAAGAATCACTCCATGTGATGAGCAAGAATAGCAAAAAGATAACAAAATTTAAAGATGAAAAACAGGCACAATAATTTACGGGTTGGTTACCCTGCTTCAGACCAGACTCGAAACATTGCCTACCTACATCCTCCAGACATGCTGCCTGACCCACTCAGTTATTCCTGCACTTGCTGTCCACCCAATAATTTATCTTGTATTAAGAGTCGAGCAATAGGAAAAGTGGAACATCCGTTAAAAAAGGAAATCAGAATGAGAAGGAAACAGTCACACTTCATGTCCGTTATGGATAGATATGTTTACCCAATTTGTAACTGAATAATTATTGACTGGTGAAAGATCAGCAATCTGAAACATTAACAGACACAAGGCATGACCTTCAGCAACTTCAACTTAAAGTTCATTTTAATTTAATTGGTTACATCTGTAGAGAACACAGCAGTCATAGATGCTGCTCCTTCACCAATATTTCCCCAAATATCTGAAAAAGTCACCCAATTCTTGAAGTAGAGCACTCCATTTGAATAAGACTGTCCACATACTATACAAAGCTGCTATTCAAGAGACATTCCAATGGCTTTACTTGGACCAACATGGAGTAAAAAAATGCAGTTTGAAATAACACAAACTTGGTAGACTGTACAGGACTGGGAAGGGGGGGGGGGTGTTAGTGCCATTTCATGGGAGGGCAAATGTATTCAAACTTCAAATGTATTCTCAAAGAAACACAGGCCAACCATTACAATCTGTGCCACCACATCAGACAATGCCCCTCTTAGTATCTCATGTCCAAGGGCCTTAAAAAGTGTAAAATTCAAAGACATTATACACATGAAGTGTTTCTTTACCAGGTCAGACATCCCAGAAGTCACATTTCTTTTGATAAGAGTATCATTGGCATTTCTCATTCACATCTTTGCAAACTACACAGATTTTGAGGTCTCAATACACATTTAGTTGAGACAGTGTGGAAACAGGCCCATCGGCCCAGAACTTTTCCTGAATCTACATTCAAATATTTTTATTTCCTGTTATTCTCAAACGCATTTTCAAATGAAGTACTCCAAGTGATAGACAGGTTATCAAGTGAAAACGCATGGGATACAGCCACAAATCTCAACATACTGCAACTGCATATACAATATACAAGAACACTCACACTGCAAACAATCAAAATATAAAATATGGAACCTGCCACCCCAATCTCAGACTGGTACTCTCAGCCAGAATGCTGCGCACGCTCACCTGTCCTGTGTTCCCCTTGCATCAGCCGCAGGAACGCCACCAGCATCAGGTTTATTTGCTAATGTAGATGCATCGTCCCATCAAGTACACTGCCCAAGACTACTTTCAGTTCTCCCAGATTCAGATCCCAACTCACAATACACAAGCATAACCAAACGCAACTAATCTCCAAATAGCTCAGTGGAGCCAGAACTGTTAGGAATGCTGCCATCCTGTCAAGTCAAATCCAAGATAAAAGCCACTTGCAGCTCTTCAGTCACAGAGCCCATTGAAGTCAGTCATTTGCTGGGTAGTCATGCAGCAATTGACATAGTCAGCAAAGCTTCAAAAGAATCAGACTGAACAGGGAACATAAATCAGCTTCATTCCACTCTCCGCGCATTCCACTCTCTAGGCCCCCACCCCCTCATCTTCACCATGGACGTCCAGTCACTGTACACCTCCATCCCCCACCAGGATGGTCTCAAAGCCCTCCGTTTTTTCCTCGACCGTAGAAGCAATCTATACCCGGCCACTGACACCCTCCTCCGCCTAGCGGAGCTGGTACTTACACTTAATAACTTTTCATTCGACTCCTCCCATTTCCTCCAAATACAAGGCGTAGCTATGGGCACACGCATGGGCCCCAGCTACGCCTGCCTCTTTGTCGGGTACGTAGAACAATCCCTGTTCAATGCGTACCAGGGCCCCATCCCCGACCTCTACCTCCGCTACATCGATGATTGTTTTGGTGCCACATCCTGCACCCACACACAACTGACTGACTTCATCCGCTTCACCACCAACTTCCATCCGGCACTTAAATACACCTGGACCATTTCCGACACTTCCCTACCATTCCTTGACCTCACTATCTCCATCGCAGGTGATAGACTCCTTACCGACATCCACTACAAACCTACCGACTCCCATGGCTATCTGGACTACACTTCTTCCCACCCTGCTTCCTGTAAGGACTCCATCCCCCACTCCCAATTCCTCCGTCTACGCCGCATCTGCTCCCAGGATGAGGCGTTCCACACCAGGGCATCTGAAATGTCCTCATTCTTCAGGGAACGGGGGTTCCCCTCCTCCACCATAGATGAGGCTCGCACCAGGGTCTCTGCCATACCCCACAACACTGCTCTCTCTCCCCATCCCCCCACTCACAACAAAGGCAGAGTCCCCCTAGTCCTCACCTTTCACCCCACCAGCCGTCACATACAACAAGTGATCCTCCGTCAGTTTCGCCACCTCCAACGTGACCCCACCACTCGCCACATCTTCCCATCTCCCCCTATGTCTGCCTTCCGCAAAGACCGCTCCCTCCGTAACTCCCTTGTCAATTCTTCCCTTCCCTCCCATACCACCCCCTCCCCTGGTACTTTCCCTTGCAACCGCAAGAGATGCAACACTTGTCCCTTCACTTCCCCCCTCCACTCCATTCCAGGACCCAAGCAGTCGTTCCAGGTGCGACAGAGGTTCACCTGCATCTCCTCCAACCTCATCTATTGCATTCGCTGCTCTAGATGCCAGCTGATCTACATCGGTGAGACCAAGCGGAGGCTTGGCGATCGTTTCGCCGAACACCTCCGGTCGGTCCGCAATAACCAACCTGAACTCCCGGTGGCTCAGCACTTCAACTCCCCCTCCCATTCCGTATCTGACCTCTCTGTCCTGGGTCTCCTCCATGGCCACAGCGAGCAACACCGTAAATTGGAGGAAATGCACCTCATATTCCGCTTGGGCAGTCTACACCCTGGTGGCCTGAACGTTGAATTCTCCCAATTCTGCTAGCCCTGGCTGTCCCCTCCCCTTCATCAGCCATCTGGTTGTCTCCTCCCCTCCCCCAACCCTCGGGCTCCTCCTCCTCCTTTTCCTTTTTTCCTTTCTTCTCCCCACCCCCTATCAGTCTGAAGAAGGGTTTCGGCCCGAAACGTTACCTATTTCCTTCGCTCCATAGATGCTGCTGCACCCGCTGAGTTTCTCCAGCATTTTTGTGTACCTTCGATTTTCCAGCATCTGCAGTTCCTTCTTTAACACATAAATCAGCTTCAGTCAGTTTCCAGAGAGCCTGGCTAATTTAGCATCACCTCTGCTTTCTATTGCTCCACCACAATAACATTTCACAAGGGATCTTCAAAAGTAGTTTTTTTATTTTTTATTATTCATGCAATGTGATCAGCAAGAGAGATATTCATACTGACAGATTTGTTTGTGTTCGTTGACTTACAAGGATTGTTGCCCATCCTTAAATGCCCTTTGCTGGACTGTTTTAAGGCAAGGCATAGGAGGATACAGACCTAATGTGGAAATGGGCAAATAGTCAGCATCGACATGTGCCCCTATTTTAGAAGGAAATTAAGAGTTATACACATTTGTGGCCCAACTTCACAAATAGGTCAAACTGAAATATATTCTTCATCCAGGTGATTCCGTTTTTAAAACAATCCAGCAGTTTCATGATTACCTTCACTGATAATAGGTTTTCAATCCAAATGAATGTAAGCCACCCAGGTGCTGTGCTGGGGTTTAAATAGGTCTTGCTGGATCAACAGTCAAGCTTTAGGATATCAGTCCAGTAGTTTTAACTGTTATGACTCCCTCCCCGACACCTCAGCAATATTCAACCACCAAATAAGGAGCTCCAAATTTGGCAGATCTCCAACAGATCTTGCTTTAATATCAGGGGCTCTAATCATCAGACTGCAACCACCCCCCTCACCACAGCATGTCCAGCACCTGCCTTTCCAGTCATATACTACAAGAGACGGTCTATTAACATGCTACCAAGGTATGGAAAATAGCGCACACGAACCCTCCAAATCAATTTATGGAATCAAAATCAAAACAAAGGCAGCTACATCGAAGCTTTGTAAATGAGGGAAATAAAATCTCTAAAATAAACTCAAATTCAGGTCCAATGAGTGGTAGTGTGTAATTATAAACTGACTGCAAATATTTGCTGCTACAGATGACAATACACTTTAAAAAAATACTTCAGGCTGTTAAAATATATAGTTATGAACATTTTAACTAGTGTTTAAAAACTTGTTTGAATGGCAGATATTGATGTGAAATGGGAAACAGTAGAACACCTCCACATATCTGCAAGTATTTAAAAATAGATGATCAGCTTTGTTTCAGACAAGTGCTTTCCTCCAAAGGACTGATCGTCCTACCGTGTACCATTAGCACCTTACAATCTTTCACATCCAATTTTCATTTCACATAAAAAAACAAGGCCAACCTTATTGTGCTCTTCAGATTATAGAAGCAATCCAAGTGCCCCAAAGGCCCCAACTTGGAAGATTTGGACTTCAAGCCAAATGGATCACACTACTTGCTAGGAACATGTTGGATTGCATTACTAAGGAATTGATAAGTGAGAACCTAACAGGATTAGTTCCAGTCGACATGAATTTGAAGGGGAAAATGTGTAACCAGCAGGGTTGGGAGGGAGCTAGGTAAAGGACATCACTGTAGCACACAAAAGAACCAAGTGCAGAGTTTAGGAAGCAGAGGGGGAATTGATTGATATAGCAGTCCAAGCAGAATGGGCAAGGAGTGCAGAAGTCCTCCACATGTATCTTTCAATCAAACCATTATTCCATACCACAGGAACTCAGATGTACAAGTCAGGAAGAAGGTCAAGAAAATTACAGTGATAAGCAACTCAATAATAATGCATGCAAAAAAAAAGCATCAAGTGAAAATATAACCAAGCTATTTTCCTTGCATCCCCAATGCAAGTGCCAGTCTTACTGGGGGGGGGGGCAGCATTGGACAATGCAAAGTTTGCAAGCCAGCGGCTTCTGGTAAAATACATGGGCAGCTATTAACAGAGGATGCAAGGTCCAACAAGAACTATAACACGGAGCTCCCTCCCCACATTTCTGCCACGTATCCACCGCCAGTGATCTCAATCACTGTAAATATCAGGTGCTTGGAAAAAGCAATGTCAGGTGTCAGCTGCAGTCAAGTATAAAAGGAGCCAAGAATTTTATTTGTAGAACGTTCTAATTTTAAAAAAACAACAAGCATTTTACGCAAACAAAGAACAGAGAATTAAAAAGTTCCTTGAGGGCAAGTAAAAAAATGAATAGTATTTTAGGTACATGGTTAGTGGAGTTAATGTAATAAATAGAGCCACGGCAGGCCAGCCAAGATCATAGAATGTACATTATGTACTACAAAACCGCCAGTGCAGAAAGTATTGTCCACAGCTCAGGCTTTCGGAGATGGAGCAACAGCTGCCATCATTGTGGCACAGAGGACAAGTGCTTTATGGGAAATACCTTTCAGCAGCAGGTAACCCAGCAGCTCCAGAACATGCAACTGGAAAGGGAATGAGTGATGGTCACAGCAGGGAAAAGGGCAACCTTATCTTTTCCCATGACGACCATGAAACTTACCGAATAATGGTTAATGTGTCCTTCACATACAATTCCACCAGGTGTCCATCTCTGGAACTCTCTGCCACAGAGGGTAGTTGAGGCCAGTTCATTGGTTATATTTAAGAGGGAATTAGATGTGGCCCTTGTGGCTAAAGGGATCAGGGGGTATGGAGAGAAGGCAGGTACGGGATACTGAGTTGGATGATCAGCCATGATCGTATTGAATGGCGGTGCAGGCTCGAAGGGCCGAATGGCCTACTCCTGCACCTAATTTCTATGTATCTATGTATCTTCAAAGGTGCTTTATTCTTCACATGTGCTTGGTACAGTGAAATTCCTTTTTTTGCACAGTTCAATAAAAATCTTACTAGTCATAGGCACAATTATTCTTAAGTTGAAGAGTGCAAGAATAGTAGATTATACTGAGGCAATACACAAGAGTCGCCACATTTTCCAAGAGCATCTTGTATCCTTCAGTTTCAAAGTTGTTAAAAATGCAGTCTTAACTTGGCCTTAAAGGCCAGTTATCCTGGCAGTGGTGTTGGATCAAAGTTGCAGGGGTCAGCCTGACCAAGTGATGTTGTCGGTGTCCTCCACCACTGTGCCACTGTAGGCCATGTCCAATCCATGCACCTTGGAGCAGCACTCTAGCGGCCCACTCCACCAACACATTGGTCCGGACACGACCTGCGAATGCGCCATCACGCGCCTCACTGCCACTGCTGACGGTGTGCCAGGGCACCTCCCATAGCCGACCCCAGAGGGCCTCCAAGGATGTGGGAGGTAAGCCCACAGCCTGCTCACTGGCAGGGGTTTCATAATACAATGACTCTAATACAAGGTTAAGTACAGTCCCTTCCTTAGTAGGAGCCTCTACATACTGCTCTAAAAATCTTTTAGATGCATTTTACAAATTCTACCTCATCTAAACCCCTTACGCCAAGTCATGGGTTCATCAACTTTCCTTAGCACCCTACCATCTACAGTATATGTCCTACCTTATTTGCATCTCAAAATGCATCACTTCACTTTTTTTAAGTTGATTATTGGGGTACACCAACCTGATTCAGAAAACATGGGAATTTACAGCTAAATGGATACATCTCAGTAGATTGGAAATACATTTGTTAATTTTAAATTTGTCATATGAACAAGTACGGTGAGGTGCAGGTACATTGAAAACATTTACCTGCAACAACTTCACAGGCACAGATTCCAAAACAAGAAACATTTATACATAAAGTACACATAACATTTCAAAAAGCAAAAGGGCTGCTTGTTGTGGTAGTGGGAAGGTTATCTAATGCTGTGGGATGAGTAAACAGAGCAGTCAAACCTCATGATAATGGAACAAAGACAGTTGACAAAAGAATCTAAAGGCTGAAACAAAAGCATTTCTGTTATAAACAAAGCAAATGGTTAGGGTCAGGGTTACAATAGTATCAGACACAATAAGTGTTCAGAATGGAGTTGGATGAAAAAGGAAATAATTTAATTGGGATACGAGAGCAAATTAATGGATGGATTAATTGCACAAACAAATTCGATGGGCTGATTTGGCCACTCTCCATCGCATGACCATTTTAAAATCACAAGAAAATCAAGTGCAACCTGATAATCTGGGAGATTTTATTTTTCGGAGGGGGGGAGGGAGGGATGAAATAGAGACAGTTCTTCTGGAATGTGGAGATACATTCCATCAAACTGAGCTCACCAAACTGGTCTGGTCACTTAATGCTGATTGCGACTATATCAGACAGGTACAAAATCCTCAAGCATTATTGGACAAAACCCCTCTCACCCTCAAATGCTTCAAGCTAGTTTTGTGACATACACAGGCAATTGAAGTGCAGAAAATACCTGAATGAGCATTTGAATCTTCAAAGAATAAACAGCTACTGACTAGGTGTTGGTCAATGGGATTAGGATAGGACAGCGTGAAATGGTGGGCCGAAGAGCCTGCTGTGGTGAATGACTACGGCCAATCTATATTCAGATTCTTTATAAACCATTTAAAAAATTTTTTTTTATATAAAGACAACAAAACATAGTCTTTCGATGACATCTGGAATATAGTGTCCAGGTTGGTCTCCCTACTTGCAGCAGGAGCACAACTAGGGTTATATTCAAGTTTAGAAAAATTAGAATCTTTATGAAATGTACAATATTTTCAAGGAGCTTGACAGAGTGGATGTTTCCCCCAACTGGGTGGGCAGTTAACAAGGATCAAAGTCTTAAAATAAAGGAGTTAGCGATTCAGGATAAATAAGAAATATCTTCACCCAGAGGTTATTGAAGTTTTGAATTGTTTACCCAGGGAAGATGGAGGCTCAGTTGTTAAGTACATTCAACAAAGATCGAGATTTTTAAGATGCAATGGGAATCAAAGGGTATGGAGTTACTGCAGCAACGTAGTGCAGAACTATCTGCTGTGATGAAATGAATGGCAGAATGACCTACTCCTACCATCATTAGGAAAAAGATTTCAGAGAAGATCTGATCTCAGACGAACCAGGAGCCACTCTGCCAGTGGTGTCATCAGCTTGATTCAGGCCAACAGATTGGAAATATCTGCCACTGGTTATGGAGATCAACTGATGGAGTAAAGTGCCTCCACAGAATCAACACATCATCCACTTGCACTGCAGATTTATAAAGAAATCAGCTATTCTGCAGCAGGCTCAGTGGAGCTACCTGCAAGGAATTTCTAAAGCACTGAAGAGAGCTTCACTGCATTCAGACATTGCACAAAATTTCAAATATACGTCTGAACACAAGGAATGTACCACTGAAGCAGTCATTGATCCGAAAGGTTAACTTTGTGGCTTTCTCCACAGATGCAGCAGGACCTGCTGACAATCTCCAGAACTTTCTTCTTATTTCAGATTTCCATACATCTCCTTTTTTCAAGAGTGCCCTGCAGACTGACAACACTGGCGATGGTACACAATGTTTGAGTATTGGGCAATGGGTGGTGTGCTAATTATAGGTCAATAACACTAGCAATTTGTTCCATGCAACGAACACGGCACACGCTTCTTTACCAAAAGCAGCAGGGCTCAGATCTCTGGTTGACACTAACCAATTAGGACATAACTAGTTCCGTTTATAATTCAGCCAAGATCTGTAAACTTGACTTAAAACTCTATTTAATATAGGAAGTACCATTCTAAAATGACCCCCAAAGCACATCAAACAACTTCTCCCATCATTTCCAGCAGTTAGATATCCTTCAGTTAGATAGCTGTATTACCTTGCGTATACCTTATATGCAGCATCTACAGGCAAGTCTTTAAGTTTCTGGTTTCCTTTTTTCCAATGGCTAGTGATGCAAACCGAGCACCAAGTGTCACACTCCAAGAAGGACATGCAAAATTGAGCAAGAGGTGGTATTTTTGTGTCTTCTGGGTTTTTTTTCAGGCCGACTGCATCGAAAGGTAGCTGCGATTAGAACCCCAATAAAAGCAAAGATCACAGAAACTACCCAACACCAGGAAAATATCACTCAATGGCAACATCAGCTAAACATCATGACCACAACAGTGGATCTTACTGAGCTTCAAACAATGATGGGACATCGCAGCCAAGAGGATGAAGATCAAGCCACAAAGGCCAGGACTGGACAACACAAAAGCCAGCCACAACCATAGGAAAAGAAAACTGATGTTTCAGGTTGAAACCTCTTTATCAGAAACGTTCATTCTGTTTGCCTTGCCACAGATGTGGCCAGACATGCCGAAGATGCCAAGCATTTTCTGTACTTGGATTTCCAGCATCGACAGTGAATTTCAGCACCTAGCTGAATTTCAGCACCTCTGGTTACATTTTCCATGATAATTTTCAAAAATACTTATTCTGTTATCAAAATAGCTCCAAAACTTACACCAAATGTGAAGAATTTCACAATACAATTAGCAAAATGCAAGGCAGATGTTTCAGCGCTGACAGGCAACACATTCCAACAAGCAGATAGGCCAAGCATAACCTTTGCTCTGGCCATGCTGATGGCAGCTCCTTGCTGCACCAACTGGCCTTTCAAATGATGTCATAACTCCACGGCCATGGCAACAGCCAGTCATTCAACAACAGCAGCAAATTTACATTTACCCAGCTAAATGCTTCAACGTATTTCACAGAAGCATGAACAAAATTTGACACCACATATCTGTGGCATCCTTCCATGACAACATACTAAATCTTAGGATAATTGACCAAAAGATTTGCATGGGGTAAGTTTCAAGGAGCACCTCAAAGTAGAGGCAAGAGGCTCAGGAACAAATTACTTTTTGCAAATGCTACCAATGATGAGCAAGGGGGTGGCCAAGGCTCCAGAATCAGAGTTGAACAGAAGCCGTGGAGGATGCCTGGCAAGTGATGACAAAAATAATTGATGCTGCTTATTTGGAATCCACATAAGCCAGTGAGTGAGAGGGTAATGGGCAAGAGGGATTTGGAGTGAGTTAAAGCAGGCAGTTTCATATGATCTTAAAAAAAAAATTAAAGAGTAGTACAGCAGAGCCCAGCCAGGGGTTTATATGAAGTGTCCAGATTAGAGGTAATTGTGACATTTGCGTCCTGGATTCTGGAACCTCGGCCCGAGCCGGCAGATCCTTTCCCATAGCCGACTTCCGAGGAAAACTTTGCAGACCAGTATCTCATCCGCGGCAGCCTAGGTGGACAGTCCCGACTCCTCTCAGAGGACGTGACCTCTGTTGGTCTGGCAAAACAGATAATCCGGCAAGGCTCTGGAACCAAGGGTGCCGGGAAATTGGTGGTGGACCTGTATATTGGAAAGAACGTTACATAAATCCATCCCACTTAACATAGATGTAATCATGTGAATGCACAGACTAACTTACTTTCAATGGACTCTCCTTTGAGGCATCATGGTTTACAATAAGAATTGATCAAATACATTCTGCCATCTACACATAGCCCACCTCTGTGAACATCACTAGACTGAGGTACATTGCTACAACTATTTACCCGATCTACATCATTCAACTGACAACACTGTCATGCCAATATCCAGTACCACTCTACTACAAGGTTGAGCTCCATTTAAGTCAAGTCAAGAGAGTTTATCGTCATGTGTCCCAGATAGGACAATGAAATTCTTGCATTCCCCTGGAATTTAAACTTCTGATGTCTCTCTATTTCTCCAAACCCACAGCAGCTCAAATAAATTTGTATGGGTGACATCTAGACTATACGGCACCTTCACAATAGCTACCAATACCACATTCCTCAACATCTTTTCCTTCTATGCTTGTGAAAGATTGCAGCAGGATCTTGATCACTTAGCCAGGTGGTCGAGGATTGGTTGATGGAATTTAATACTGAGAAATGTGAGGTGTTGAATTTTGGGACGTCTAACTATGGCAGGACTACACAGTGAATGGTAGGCCTCTGGGGATTGTTGTAGACCAGAGGGATCTAGGAGTGCAGGTGCATGGTTCCTTGAAGGTGGAGTCGCAGGTAGATAAAGTGGTCAAAGAGGCTTTTGACATATTAACCTTCATCAGGCAGAGTATTGAGTATAGAAGTTGGAAGGTTATGTTGCAGTTGTATAAGACGTTGATGAAACTGCATTTAGAGTATTGTGTTCAGTTCTGGGCACCATGTTATAGGAAAGATATTGTCAAACTTGAAAGGGTTCAGAGAAGATTTACGAGGATGTTGGCAGGACTAGAGGGTCCGAGCTATATGGAGAGGTTGAGTAGACCGAGTCTCTATTCCTTGGAGCACAAGAGGATGAGGGGTGATCTTATAGAGGTGTATAAAATCATGAGAGGAATAGATTGGGTAGATGCACAGAATCTCTTGCCCAAAGATGGGGAATTGAGGACCAGAGGACTTAGGTTCAAGGTGAAGGGGAAAAGATTTAATAGGAATCCACACAAATGGTGGTGGGTGTTTGGAACAAGCTGCCAGTGGAGGTAGTTGAGGCTAGGACTATCCCAATGTTTAAGAAGCAGTTAGACAGGTACATGGATAGGACAGGTTTGGGGGGATGTGGACCAAGCACAGGCAGGTGGGACTTATGTATCTGGGACATGTTGGCCAATGTGGGCAAGTTGGGCCAAAGGGCCTATTTCCACACTGTATTACTCTATGACTATGCTCTTTCATAAAGATCTCAATTCCGTTTAGAACGCTCCTTGAACAGCAAGTAATGAACACTATTCATTGGAAAGATTTCCTTTCAACTACATTGTGCCAATGAAAACAAATTTTCTCTGACCCTGTACAAGGGTGCCTTGACGTTCCTACCCAAGGAATTACATGCATCCAATTTTTCCCCCCGTATTATTTAAACTCATTCTGAACAGAAAGATTCCTGCGCACAATGGCCATTACACCCCATGCTACATGTTGTCAAGTTTGCTACAGTCAGACATTCAGTATTTAAAACGGGATGTGATGGAGGAACCCATTTCCTCTTTGTATGCCAAGTTCATATACATATGCAACAGATACAAATACATATTGTATTCAAGGTTAAGTTTCTCAGTAGGGATATCGTTGAAGGCCAAAAACTTGTTACAGTTATACTTGAAGCAAGAAATAAAGTCAGTCATCCTTGATAATGGCACAACTCCCACTTCGGTTCACCTCAGGAAACTCCCATATTTTAATTTTTTGACAAAGTTTCTGTCACAGCCACCCCACAAATTGTTCAAATCAAAAACGACACAAGTGATCTTTGGGGCTTGGTGCACTTTCCCTTCTCAATAGGTCTGCAGTCACTGACACCACCTCAATCTTAAAATGAATCAGGTTCCATTAAAATGAATCAGTAAACATGACATTTTCTTATGACCCACAGCTCTGCTGCACATCATCAGTTTCCATCTTCACATCACTACTCATTTCCTGCCTTACCCCATCTCAGTTTCATTGTCATATAAACCGAGAATGGAAACACAAACATCTTACTTGCTGCAGATTTATAGGCACATTAAATCACAAATATACAATAATCAATAGTACCACAAATCAGTAATACTTGGTAACTAGTCCAAAACAGTACGAAATACAGAGTACAATCTCGACAAAAGCCAACAGTAGATCCCTGCTGAGGTAGGGTTGAGCAAGACCCCAGGCTTGCTGATGAAACCTTAATCCATGTTTGATACTCATCTTATTCTCAACAGCTCTCCCATCCACTAAATCCAGATTTATTCAAGATTCACTACGTAATGTAATACAGTTAATCTGCATTTAATTAAGTGCAGGTTATCTTTAAAATGTTGTATGTTCAAGCCTCCACACCCTCAAAGTCATAAAAATCCTCCAGGCCCTTTCTCGCCACCAATCACCCCACCTCCTATCTGCCAAATGTATTTTGCAACACGAGATTAGAAATTCCAAAGCCACTTCTACAGGCAGCATCTTTCAGAAGACAAAGATTCACCGAGGCAACCAGCAAGCAAAACCTGCAAACCACTGCTGACAGAGCTAATTACAAGCAGCCAGATGCCATTGAAGATTTAATTATATCTAGGAAGGACAGTATCAGAGGCATGTCAAAGATACATGCAATCCCATGCTGCAGATTTAGACACAAATTTCCTAATTGAACTAGTTTATTTTCAAGAATGGAGTCTCAACCAATTGGATAAATAACACCTTGTGATTTATCTATATGCATATAGATTACGACAATTTATAGTGTCATAGCACACACAAACAATGCTCTTCTGCACCAATTATTAGGCATTAATACCCCATCTCACAAATCTACAATCAACAAAAAGGCATTCCTTTGGTAATAATCTACAAACGACATTGTCCTCAAAGTGTAGGTAAACGGTTATTAGTACTTCCTCAAAACATAACATCCACTTTCCATTTTAAGAAAGTGCGAAGCTTTGAGTCCAACTCCACCCACAGCAATGCTTACACTTGCGCCATGTTAAATTAGCCAACTCCCGTTAATAATGAGACTGTGGCCTCAGGAATGTGCTCAATTTTAAGAGTTATCCCTCCTGCCCCAGGGAACAGAACCCGTACCAGTGCGCTCGAGTTTCAAGAAGGGAAACCCTCTTTAGTTGATCCCAAGTTACAACTTTGATGCCTCATTCTTTTACGTAGTTTCTGGAGCTGAACACCAGGGTGAGACCCAGTGATGGGGAAGGAGGGACACAGTATTCGCGCAGATATCTCACGTGACCAGCCGCATTTGGACGTAAAACACACAACGACAGCGGTTTTACAGAAAACATCCTTGCATCAAATCTTCTAACGCGACTGCATGGAAGAAACCAAGATTCAAGAGTTCCCGACCAAAATAAGATGATTTGGTTTATCTAAATCTTGCAGCAATGACCTAAATAACTCGCTGGAAGCCTAACAAAACATGAGTCAAGCACCTTTTATAGCTCGGTACGGATGTGTCGTTTATCTCATCTCGCCACCTGAATCATAAAATCCCCGTTATATCTTATCTTTGTGCTTTTCATTTTGATGGCCGGATTGTTTAATCTGACTGAAGTTATCCGTTGTGCAGAGGAAGGCGAATCCTCCATGATACCAGCAGAACAATGATCTGCGAGTTTTCTCCGCCTCCCACACATTCACATCACGCTATCATCCTACCTGTTCCGCGCCGTAGCTGCTGGCGATCTGGCAGAAATCCTCCAGCCGGATGAGTCCTTCCCCGGCCAGGTCAAACATGTCGAACACCACCCGCAACCTCTCGCACTCTCCCGGCTCAAAGCACGGGTTCTCGTCCCCCTCGGGCCCGGGGGACTGACAATCAATCCCCGGGCTTTCGTCCCCCTCGGGCCGTAGGAACTGGCACTCAATCCCCGGGCTCATGTCCCTCTCCAGCCCGGGGGCAGACTCCATGCCCGGTGCGGCGCCGCTCCGATCCCCGTTCACTGGGGATCGGGACGATCCATTTCGGCGCCGGTCACCGGGCTCGGTCTCCACCCACCCCTCACTGCGGGCCCTGGGCTCCTCACTCTGCTTCCCGGCGCTGATCCCCGCACTCGCCCGGCCGGCGGGCCCCGGTCTTCTCTTCTTCCCCACCCCCCTCGCTCAGCGGGACCCCGGGCCTCCCTCCCTCACTTGGTGGGCCCCAACCTCTGCTCTCGATCTGTGTGCCTCGCCCCCCGGCCTCTCCCGTTCGCTGGGCGGGCCCCGGGCCTGTTTCCCCGCAAGGCGGCCCCCCTGGCCTCTCTCCCCCGCTCCCCTCAGTCGCTCCCCCGGCAGCTCCGCGCCGCCATCACTCGACTCGCGATGACGTAACCCGTCTCCCGGCGCGCCCGCGCGGCCCTGGAGACGCTGCATAGCAACCGTGCGCCGCATGCGCGGCCGGCCGCTGCCACTGCGCGTGCGCGTTGCTAACAGGCGGGGGCTTGGCTAGTGTGCGCGTGCGACCCGGCCATTCATAATTGACCCGCGGCGGGATAAGAGAGAGGGAATGCACTCCCCAAATAACGCAATGCCAGCACGGCGATATTTAAACAATGCAGTGACTACCTCTCTTCCTGCAGAAGAGTCCTGACTCGAAACGTCGTCTATCGACCTAGAAACAAAGAACTGCAGATGTTGGTTTATCCCACACAAGGTGCTGAAGTAACTCAACTGGCCACGTGACGTAGCATCTCTGGAGAATAGGTGTCATTTTTATTTTTCTCCAGAGTTGCTGCCCGGCATCCAGCACTTTGTGTTTATCGCCGCCTATCCATGTTCTTCACATATGCTCCCTGATCATCTGAGTAACTCCGGCACTTTGTGTCTGTTTTTGTAAGCCAGCATTATGTAGTTTCTATGTGTAGGAAGGAACTGGAGATGCTGGTTTAAACCGAAGATAGACACAAAATGCTGGACTGAAGAAGGGTCTCGACCCGATACGTCACATTCATTCTTTGCAGAGATGCTGCCTGCCTGCTGAGTTACACCAGCATTGTATCTATCTTCGGTAGTTTCTACATTGTTCTGCTCTCGAAAGATAACTTCCCAAATACATTTAACGTGGATACCAAGATATCCGCACAGATGCACGTCGACTACCGTTAAGTGACCGCTTCCTAATAGAAAAGGTACCAGTATAAGTTGGGTGAATCAGTCGCATCGCATATTCGCTGCAACTGGCTAAACAAAAATACAACAACAAACTCCGTGCAGCGCAAACTCAAATATCTGCAAGTGCTACCAATTTGAAGCAAAAGTAGAGAAAATACTGGAAGCACTCGGCAGCTCGGGCAGTTTCTGGAGAGAGAGAAACAGAGCTAACAAATATTGCAGGTCGAAGGCCCTTCCTCAAAACTGGGAGAGGGAAATAGTTGCAGGGAGGGTGGAGTCGAGAGGGAAATGGATGGGACGAGGTCAGGATTACCCACAAGATCCCAACACAAGCGTGTCTGTGTGGGGAAATCAGTGCCCAGCCTCATATTGCTTCCTCACACAACGAAAGGACGCGCCAAGTCAACAACTGAAGCACAGTGCAGGTAAGTTAAAGCGAAGCCCGTTGGCGGCTTCTACCTCTGCTCTGGTGCGTTGCTATTGTCCATCGAATAGACCGGGAACCCGACGTTGCCGATGGGAGGGCAGATGCTGAGGAACGGTTCGCCTTTTGGTTCTCCGGGGCTGAACCGATGAATATGTCAATAGAAGGCCTGGAGTGGCAACGCTCACTGCCATTCTTTAGGAAACGTCTCGGCAAATAACAAAAGGAGATTCAAGCCAAGTGGCAAAGCTCAATAGCAAAACGATTAAAAACAAAGACGCCAAACATTCACCTGGACCAAGGCCATAATGTCACCAAGAAGGATTGTGTGGCTGACACGCGCCAGGCGAAGAATTAAGCCCTCCGCCGCCGCTGTCATTGGCTAACAAGGAACAGGTTGCTTTGCTTTCATTGGTCTACCTGGAGGCCCTGGTCGAACTTAGTCCTGATTTCACTGGCCGAGCCGAAGATCCTGATTTCATTGGCTGAGCCGAAGATCCTGATTTCATTGGCTGAGCTGGAGGGTCCTCATTTCATTGGACTGTGAGTTTTGACGAAAGGTCACCCCTGCTTTCATTGGCGATGAGGCAAACTTTCACTGATTGGTCGTGTTGGAGGAGACAAACCATGACTTCCATTGGTCGACGGGGGTTCCCCTCCTCCACCATAGATGAGGCTCGCACCAGGGTCTCTGCCATACCCCGCAACACTGCTCTCTCTCCCCATCCCCCCACTCACAACAAGGGCAGAGTCCCCCTAGTCTTCACCTTTCACCCCACCAGCCGTCACATACAAGTGATCCTCCGTCAGTTTCGCCATCTCCAACGTGACCCCACCACTCGCCACATCTTCCCATCTCCCCCCATGTCTGCCTTCCGCAAAGACCACTCCGTAACTCCCTTGTCAATTCTTCCCTTCCCTCCCATACCACCCCCACCCCAGGTACTTTCCCTTGCAACCGCAAGAGATGCAACACTTGTCCCTTCACCTCCCCCCTCGACTCCATTCAAGGACCTAAGCAGTCGTTCCAGGTGCGACAGAGGTTCACCTGCATCTCCTCCAACCTCATCTATTGCATCCGCTGCTCTAGATGCCAGCTGATCTACATCGGTAAGACCAAGCGGAGGCTTGGCGATCGTTTCGCCGAACACCTCCGGTCGGTCCGCAATAACCAACCTGACCTCCCGGTGGCTCAGCACTTCAACTCCCCTCCCATTCCGTATCTGACCTCTCTGTCCTGGGTCTCCTCCATGGCCACAGCGAGCAACACCGGAAATTGGAGGAAATGCACCTCATATTCCGCTTGGGCAGTCTACATCCTGGGGGCTTGAACATTGAATTCTCCCAATTCTGCTAGCCCCTGCTGTCCCCTCCCCTTCATCAGCCCTCTGGTTGTCTCCTCCCCTCCCCTAGCCCTCGGGCTCCTCCTCCACCTTTTTTCCTTTTTTCCTTTCTTCTCCCCACCCCCTATCAGTCTGAAGAAGGGTTTCGGCCCGAAACGTTGCCTATTTCCTTAGCTCCATAGATGCTGCTGCACCCGCTGAGTTTCTCCAGCATTTTTGTGTACCATGACTTCCATTGGTTGGGATGGAAGTTTGCTGAGACGCTCCTGCCCTGGCGCCGCTGGGTTGGGAGATGGGTTGCTCGCTCTTATCTGGCGGACACAGGGGTGATGTCCACTCCCTGACCTGCTCGGTGGGCGGGACAAGCTCTCCTAACCGAAGGCACAATGCTGCTCATCTGGACATTCTCAGTAGAGCGTGGTTCCTGATGGCTGGCAGCTCTTCCCAGTCCTGGCTGCTCGTGATCCATATCCCTCCATTCCCTTGCATATCCATGTGCCTATCTAAAAGCCTATTAAACACCACATCTGGCAGCACGTCCCAGGCACCCACCGTAAAATAACTTTGCCCCACTCACCGAAAAGGTATGCCCTCTAGTCTTTGACATTTCCACCCTTTGACAAACATTCTGACCTGTCAACCCTGTCTACATATCATCATTTTATGTTCTATGTTCCTCGTTTGATTGTTGCCATCCACACTGCTTCAGAAACTCAGACTCAGCAAATTTCATATGGATACTCTCCAAAATCAAAAGCTGTAAGATTCCATCATCTCAAAACTTTCTGCCGGATTATCTAATTCACGTTCTATCACATTTCTTTTGGGAGATATATTTTACTTAAATCCTTAGAGTCTGAAGGAAGAAAACCACTAAAGTTGTCTGTCCATTCCCTCCACTGATGTTGTTTAACCATTGATTTCCTCCAGCACTTAGTGTTTTGCTACATGTCTGCCAGCGTTTCAAGATCCATTTAAAAGCTACGTTGCACCATAATGGACACAGGTAACTAATGACATTCTTGTCCAACCTGTTGCCTGGTTAAGGTTCATCAATGGGTTCCTCCGGTTCTCCACCTAACACATGTGATGGATGTTGACCAAAACACCCACCCATTCATCCCTGGGGTGGTCACTGATTTTCTGAATCATTGGTTCTGCTCTAGACTGCCTGCCTTGTGCCATCATTACTGAATAACTCTCCCAATCTACCACAATTATTTCCTGTGCCCCTTTATTTGCTTCCAATCTATTACATCAAACTATTTATTTCTAATGACAGAGACCTTAGAGATTAATCTTTTCTCTTTCTACAGATGTCAATCAACATGCTAACATTTCCAGATTTGATTTCTGGTTGCCAGATCTGTGCTATTTCATATTCTTAAACTTCAAAATCATACAGCAGATGTAGGCCCTCCAAGTTTAGTCCCATTTGCTAGTATTTGGTCCATATCCCTCTAACCCTTTCCTATCTATTTGTTGTTCAAATGCCCTTTAAATATTATTATTGTGCCTGCCTCAACTACTTCCTCTGGTAGCTCGTTCCATATACCCCCTCAGTGTGAAAAAGGTGCCTCTCAGATCCCCTTTAAATCTTTCCTGTCTCACTTCAAACCTGTGCCCTCTAGTTATATACACTTTCCTGAAAAAAAAGCTGCCACAAGGTTTTGCTGAAAGTTGGTTTATCTTTTCAATCTGTATTCCAATATTTTGGCAATGACTAAGATTTCTCAGTGGCTTGGAGCAAAGCCACATCTTGTTTTGATCACCACAGAATATCCTTGGGGAATTCTAAATAATTTTAGAGCAATGGGAACAGCAATAAAGTACACACTTGTGTCATAAGGAAGAATTTGCATTTCTATCACCTCTTTCAAGATGTACAGTGCCCTCCATAATGTTTGGGACAAAGACCCATAATTTATTTATTTGCCTCTGTACTCCACAATTTGAGATTTGTCATAGAAAAAATCACATGTGGTTAAAGTGCACATTGACAGATTTTATTAAAGGCCATTTTTATACATTTTGGCTTCACCACGTAGAAATTACAGCTGTGTTTATACAGTCCCCCCCATTTCAGGGCACCATGATGTTTGGGACACATGGCTTCACAGGCGTTTGTAATTGCTCTGGTGTGTTTAATTGCCTCCTTGATGCAGGTATAAGAGAGCTCTCAGCACCTAGTCTTTACTCCAGTCTTTTCAACACCTTTGGAAACTTTAATTGCCGTTTATCAACATGAGGACCAAAGTTGTGCCAATGAAAGTCAAATAAGCCATTATGTGACTGAGAAACAAGAATAAAACTGTTAGAAACATCAGCCAAACTTTAGGCTTACCAAAATCAACTGTTTGGAACATCATTAAGAAGAAAGAGAGCACTGGTGAGCTTACTAATCGCAAAGGGACTGGCAGGCCAAGGAAGAGCTCCACAGCTGATAACAGAAGAATTCGCTCTATAATAAAGAAAAATCCCCAATCACCCGTCCCACAGATCAGAAACACTCTTCAGGAGTCGAGTGTGGATTTGTCAATGACCACTGTCCGCAGAAGACTTCATGAACAGAAATACAGAGGCTACACTGCAATATGTAAACCACTGGTTTGCTGCAAAAATAGGATGACTTGGTTAGTTTGCCAAGAGGTACTTAAAAGAGCAACCATAGTTCTGGAAAAAGGTCTTGTGGACAGATGAGACAAAGATTAACTTATATCAGAATGATGGCAAGATAAATGTATAGTGGAGAGAAGGAACTGCCGAAGATCCAAAGCAAACCACTTCATCTGTGAAACACGGTGGTGGGGTTGTTATGTCCTGGGCATGTATGGCTGCTGAAGGTACTGGCTCACTTATCTTCATTGATGATACAACTGCTGATGGCAGTAGCATAATGAATTCTGAAGTGTATAGACACATCCTATCTGCTCAAATTCTAACAAATGCCTCAAAATGCATTCGCCGGCGGTTCATTCTACAGCAAGACAATGATCCCAAACATACTGCTGAAGCAACAAAGGTGATTTTCAAAGCTAAAAAATTGTAAATTCTTGAGTGGCCAAGTCAATCACCCGATGCAAACACAATTGAGCATGCCTTTTATATGCTGAAGAGAAAACTGAAGGGTACTAGCCCCCAAACAAGCATAAGCTAAAGATGGCAGAGCATCACCAGAGAAGACACCCAGCAACTGGTGATGTCCATGAATCGCTGACTTCAAGCAGCCATTCCATGCAAAGGATATCAAGTGTTTTATTGTCATATTTTTATTGCTAAGTGTTTTATTGTCATATAAAACAAGTGTTTTATTGTCATATGTCCCAGAAAGGACAATGAAATTCTAGCTTGCTGCAGCGCAACAGAATATGTAAACATAGTACATAACATGAGAAAAAAAGTTCAGTGTGCAATGTATAAAAAACGGACACATGCACACATACTCAATAAATAAACAAATATAGTGCAATAATAATAATAGTCTGTTGTAGTTCAGAGCTTATTTGTTGTCATGTTTAATAGCCTGATGGGTGTAGGAAAGAAGCTGTTCCTGAACCTGGACGTTAGTTTTCAGGCTCCTGTACCTTCTTCCCGATGGCAACGGTGAAATGAGTGTGTGGCCAGTATGGTGTGGGTCTTTGATGATGTTGGCAGCCTTTTTGAAGCAGCGACTTCGATAGATCCCTACGATGGTGGGGAGGTCAGAGCCAGTGATGGACTGGGCAGTGGTCACAACCTTTTGCATTCTTTTCTGCTCCTGGACGTTCAAGTCGCCGAACCAGGCCACGATGCAACCAGTCAGTATGCTCTTTGACTGTGCACCTGTAGAAGTTTGAGAGAATCCTCCTTGACATACCGAGTCTCCGTTATCTTCTCAGGAAGTAGAGGCGCTATGTGCCTTCTTTATAATTGCATCAGTGTGCTGGGTCCAGGAAAGATCTTCTGGAAATATGCACGCCCACGAATTTCTTGACCCTCTCCACTATCGTCCCATTGATATAAACAGGATTGTGTGTCCTCATCCTTCCCCTTCCAAAGTCCACAATCAGTTCCTTGGTTTTACTGATGTTGAGAGCCAGGTTGTTGTGCTGGCACCATTTGGTCGATCTCACTACTATACTCTGACTCATCACCATCTGTAATTCGTCCAACAACAGTGGTGTCATCGGTGAACTTGATGATGGAGTTTGCACTATGTCCGGCTACACAGTCATGGGTATAGAGTGAGTAAAGCAGGGGGCTGAGCACGCATCCTTAAGGTACTCCCGTACTGATTGTTACTGAGGATGAAGTGTTTCTGCCAATGTGGTCTGTGGTTGAGGAAGTCGAGGATCCAATTGCAGAGGGATGCGCAGAGACCCAGTTCATTGAGCTTGGTAACCAGCTTGGAGGGGATGATGGTATTGAACCCCGAGCTGTAGTCTATAAACAACAGCCTGACGTAAGTGTTTTTATTGTCCAAGTGGTCCAATGCGGAGTGGAGAACCAGTGAGATTGCATCCTCTGTTGACCTGTTGTGGTGGTAAGTGAACAAAATACTAAAATTACTACTTTCATTTACATGACATTGCTGTGTCCCAAACATAATGGTGCCCTGAAATGGGGGGACTATGTATAAACACAGCTGTAATTTCTACATGGTGAAACCAAAATGTATAAAAATGGCCTTTATTAAAATCTGACAATGTGCACTTTCACCACATGTGATTGTTATTCTATTACAAATCTCAAATTGTGGAGCACAGAGACACATAAATAAATGATGGGTCTTTGTCCCAAACATTATGGAGGGCACTGTAGTTTACCTGTGTTTTTAAAAGTCATTTGATGAGGAATCACATAAACGTTTGCACATACAATTGCATGGGGTTGTAGATTTATACAGAATGACTAAGGAAAGAATTTAGGAATAATAATCAAGTCTTTTGCAGATTGGTAGACTGTCACTACAGTGCAGTTCTACAAAGATCAATGCAGCATGAAGAAAAACTGCAGACGCAAGAAATCTGAAATAAAAGTAGACAATATTGTAAACTCTCAGAATGTCAGGCAGCTTCTGTGGAAATAGGAACAGAGTTATTTCAGGTCAAAGAGTGAGAAAAAAACTGCAGGAGAAACTCATTCCCTCCGCAGATGCTGCCCGACCCGCTGAGTCCCTTCAGCGCTTTATTTTTTTATTCAAAATTCCAGCAACTGCAGTTTCTAGTTTCTCCACTTCAGGTCGAAGACCCCTTTTCAGGAAAGTGAGAAAATTAGTTAGTTTCCAGTTGCAGAGAAAGATTATGCAAGGAAGAAGGAAATGGATAAGTCAAAGGGAATACCTCTGATAGGGTTTCTGATATCTGATGCAAGTCCTAATTTGATGCCATACAAAGCAAGAAAGGAGAGTGAACAGTGAGGGATCAAAAAGTCCGGAATGTGGCATGGACACATTAAACGAGCGAGCAACAAGTTAGCAAAAAGAGCATAATGTTGGAAAATGTGTGGTTATTCACTTTGCTAAGAAGAGATATACATTATTTTGAAAAGCTGAGAAATTAGTTGATGTACTGTGGGATCTTCTTATGTTGTGAATTGAAATGTAGAAAGTTAACACACAGGTAGAGCTAATAATTAGGACAAAGACTGCATTAATCTTCATTGCACAGGGTTGGAGTACATGAGTAAGGATTTATTGCAGCTGTACATGACATTGATGTGACCACAGATGGAGAACTGAGAGTCGATTTAATCTCTCTATTGATGGAAGAATACGGAAGGAGGAGAGCAAAGATGTGGAGGGATTCTAGAACCAGGAAACAGAGTACCAAGATGAGGGTGACACAAGGAACTGCAGATGCTAAAATCTTACAGTTTTACATAGAAACATAGAAACATAGAAACATAGAAAGTAGGTGCGAGAGTAGACCACCAGGCCCATCGAGCCCGCACCGCCATTCGCTCATGGCTGAACACTAAACAGACACCCTTACCCACAAACAGTAGACACAAGACACAGAACACAAGACACTACCCTCCCCTTTATATCGCTATCACCCCTCTCCACCCCAAGAACCGCGTGATCTCCTGGGGGAGGCAAAAAAACGGATAAAAACCCAGGTCCAATTCGGGAAAAAAATCCGGGAAATTCCTCTCTGACCCCAATCCAGGCGATCGACACTTGTCCAGGAGATCACTCAGGTCTTACTATACTAACCATACCTAGGTCCATATCCCTGCCCTCTCCCCGTAGCCCCTTATCCCCTTGGCAGCTAAAAAACCATCTATTTTAGACTTAAATATATTTAATGTTTCTGCTTCCACTGCTCCCTGGGGCAGTGAATTCCATAAATTAACCACCCTCTGGGTGAAGAAGTTCTTCCTCATCTCAGTTTTAAAAGAGCCCCCTCTTATTCTACAACTATGTCCCCTAGTTCTAGTTTCCCCGATCATTGGGAACATCCTCGGTGCATCCACCCGATCAAGGCCCCTCACGATCTTATATGTTTCAATGAGATCGCCTCTCATTCTTCTAAACTCCAAAGAGTAGAGTTCCAGCCTACTTAACCTTTTCTTGAGTAACTCAGCAGCATCTGTGGAGGGAATAGGCAGATAACATTTCAGGTCAGGGCCCATTGCAATAGCTCAACCCAAAATCTCACCTATCCATTCCCTCCAATAATTGGCACATTATCAATTCATGAGGAATGTTTTGCAATCGGTGGGTGGTTGGGGTATGGAGTACCAGGGGCAGTAATGCACTCAAATTCACATTTAGTCAGAGCACATGCATAAGGTTCTTAAATGAAATAATTTGCAGGG
Organism: Malacoraja senta; assembly: GCA_038087875.1. NCBI lineage: Eukaryota > Metazoa > Chordata > Chondrichthyes > Rajiformes > Rajidae > Malacoraja > Malacoraja senta. The sequence continues at coordinate 62,825,022 of CM075981.1, read as the reverse complement.
CTCTGGGACAAGAGCAAGGAAGTGGGACTCGATGGTTCGTGTTGCACATCACCACTATTGCTCAATACACCTCTTACAACGGTGATTTCATGATCTTCTATTGTACAACTAACTAGTGTTTGAATTGCAGTCACTGTAATATGGCAGTCATTAAATACAATCCAGAAATGAACTGGCAGTGATACTGAACGATACAGTGCATTCAGAAAGTATTCAGATCCCTTCACTTTTCCACATTTTGTTACGTTACAGCCTTATTCTAAAATGGATTAAATTCATTTTTTTATCATCAATCTATATACAATTCCCCATAATTAAAAAAAGCAAAAATAGGTGTTGAGAAATTTTTGCAAAGTAATTAAAAATAAATAACTGAAATATCACATTTAAATAAGTATTCAAACCCCTTACTCAGTACTTTGTTGAGGCACCTTTGGCAGTGATTACAGCCTCAAGTCTTTTTGGATATGACGCTACATGTTTGGCACACCTGTATTTGGGTAATGTCTCCCTTTCTTCTCTGCAGATCCTCTCAAGCTCTGTCAAGTTGGATGAGGAGCGTCGATGCACAGCTATTTTCAGGTCCCTCCAGAGATATTAGATCAGGTTCAAGTCCGGTCTCTGGCTGGGCCACTCAAGGACATTCACAGACTTGTCACGAAGCCACTCCTGCATTGTCTTGGCTGTGTGCTTAGCGTCGTTGTCCTGTTGGAAGGTGAATCTCTGCCCCAGTCTGAGGTCCTGAACGCTCTGGAGCAGGTTTTCATCAAGGATCTCTCTGTACTTTGCTCCGTTCATCCTTCCCTTGATCCTGACTAGTCTCCCAGTTCCTGCCGCTGAAAATCATCCCCACAGCATGATGCTGCCACCACCATGCTTCAATGTAGGTATGGTATTGGCTAGGTGATGAGCAGTGACTGGTTTCCTCCAGATGTGACACTTGACATCCAGGCCAAAGAGTTCAATCTTAGTTTCATCAGACCAGAGAATCTTTTTTCTCATGCCTTTTGGCAAACTCCAAGTGGGCTGTCATGTGCCTTTCACTGAGGAGTGGCCTCCATCTGGCCACTCTAACATAAAGGCCTGATTGGGAGTGCTGCAGATACAGTTGTCCTTCTGGAAGTTTCTCCCATCTCCACAGAGAAACTCTGGAGCTCTGTCAGAGTGACCATCGGGTTCTTGGTCACCTTCCTGACCAAGGCCCTTCTCCCCCGATTGCACAGTTTGGCCGGGCGGCCAATTCTATGAAGAGTCCTGGTGGTTTCAAAGTTCTTCCATTTAAGAATGACGGAGGCCACTGTGCTCTTTGGGACCTGCAAAGCTGCAGAAATTGTTTTATACCCTTCCCCAGATCTGTGTCGTGACACAATCCTGTCTTGGAGGTCTACGGACAATTCCTTCGTCTTCATGGCTTGGTTTTTGCTCTGACATGCACTGTCAACTGCGGGACCTTATATAGACAGGTGTGCCTTTCCAAATCATGTACAATCAATTTAATTTACCACTTGTGGACTCTAATCAAGTTGTAGAAACATCTCAAGGATAATTAATGGAAACAGAATGAACCTAAGCTCAATTTTGAGTGTCATAGCAAAGGGTCTGAATACTTATGTAAATGTGATATTTCAGTTATTTCTTTTTAATTACTTTGCAAACATTTCTAAACACCTGTTTTCACTTTTATATTATGAGGTATTGTGTGTAGATTGATGATAAAAAAAATAATTGATATCTATTTTAGAATAAGGCTGTAATGTAATAAAATGTGGAAAAAGTGAAGGGGTCTGAATACTTTCTGAATGCACTGTATTGACCAAAACAACAACTTGCCTGTTCCTCTTCAAAATAATGTCATAAATTACATCCATCCGGGTGACAAGACAGGTTGGTTTAACATCTCGTGTTGGAGCAGGCAACGGAGAGAGTGCTTTGCATCTATTGTACTCGAGTGGTTTGTCTTTATAGGGTTGGATGGGACTTGAACCTTCCGATTCAGAGGCAAGACAATGACCTATGTAGCCACAGCTGATGAGGTAAACACATGGGCTCACAAACAACATAAATTTGTATAGCGCCCGAAGAGAAAAACATCAACACTTCAAAGGCATTATCCAAAGCAAACTAATAGCCAGGTGAACTGTTTTTCATGGAGCTGAACTCCCAGCTTGTCTATAACTATCACCATGGGAATTTAATGTATCACCAAATCAGTATATGCCACAACTAACATTGCATCCAAATGACACACCACTGAACATGATTCCTCAAGCATTGCACTGAAATGTCAATCTGGAATACTCCTAGGACTCAAACTCATAACATTTGGAGTCAAATGGGAACCCCGGACAAGCTGGTAATCCCACTGTGGGAATGATGGAGAGTAGTGGGTTATGACCCAGTCAAGCACTGAGGGCAGGTCACTCACACTGCAGTATATGTGAATCAGTCTGAAGAAGGGTCTCGACCCAAAACATCACCTATCCATGTTCGCCTGAGATGCTGCCTGACCCACTCAGCTACTCCAGCACTCTGTGTCTGCTTTTGTAAACCAGCATCTGCAGTTCCTTGTTCTTGTGTATGTGACTGGTTGTTTTCTGCAACCGACTTTCTCATCAACTGGAAAGCAGCAAACGATGCTTTCAATAATGAACAAATTAACAAAAAGAAACAAATTGCAGTTGGAGAATTGTTTTATTGACGGTTGGCCAGAGTTAGCTCTGATTGGCACAGGATGCTCCAACAGACTGACACACGAGGTTGTTGCAGGGACTCCCAATTGTTTACCGGCTGATGATCAGTTGATGCCCAGTGAAACATTTCCGAAGGTAGAACAAATGGCACGAGGCTTCAGGACCAGTGAACGGTTGCTCAAGAGCCAAGGGTGACAGCTCTGCATCAGGATGGCATCGATATTACTATTGGTTTATTATTGTCAGGTGTATCAGATACAGTGAAAAGCTTTCTGTGTACTATCCAGGAAAATCATACCACACATGAGTACAATCAAACCATACACAAGTACAACAAGTAGTTTGCGATAAACAGAGAACAGTGCATAATAGTGTCATGGCTACAGGGAAAGTGCAGATTACAAAAAAGTGCAAGGGCTGCAATAAGGTAGATTGGGGGATCAGGATGACACCCATAGCTTACGAAAGTTCTGATTAGTAGGGGAAGAAGCGGTTCTTGAATCTGGTGGTACGTGCGGGTTTATATCTTCTGCCCGACGGGAGAGGGAATGACTCGGGTGTGAGTGGTCCTTAATTACGTTGGCTGCTTTCCCGAGGTAGCGTGAAGCATAGATGGTCGATGGGGGATAGGGGGACTGCCTGGTTTATGTGGTGGACTGGGCTGCATCGACTTCTCTCGGTGAGTGGGTGTGTGCACGAGCCTTGCTATGCACCATGATGCATTTGAGATGGTATCAGAACATGGTGATTCACCTTTGGGTTCACAGCTTGGCCGACGTTTGCAGGAGCCCCAGCATGACCGACATGTTGTTGGCTCCGCTAAGCCAATGCCCACCGTCGATCACGAGCGATGTGCCAGTCACGTACGATGCAGCCGGGCTCACAAGGTACAGCACGCCGTGGGCTATTTCTGTCTTTGTCCCCACTCTCTGCAGCGGAATCAGTTTATGGTGATCTGCTGCAGCCCTTGCCAAACCACCTGGCAAGGAGAGAAGGAACAAGGTTGAGGAATTGCAAAATCCCTTATGCCCCACAATAATCATTTACACAGAAATAATCATCTACCTGGAAAGTGTTTAGGTTTTGCTACATACAAAGAATGGAGAGAATATAGGCGACAAAATCTTGGACGGTTTTAAGGTCCAGTTGGTAACAGGATCAATGATGAAGACTCCCAATTTCCAGACACCCAGATAAGGGAAAGAAAGCATACCGTGCTGGAGTAACTCAGTGGATCAGGCAGCATCCCCGCAGAACATGGATAGGTGGTATTTCGGGTCAGGACCCTTCTTCAAACTGATTGCGTGGGGTGAGGGGAAGAAAACTGAAAGAGAGGAGGGGCTGGACAAAGCCTGGCAGGTAATAGGTTGATACAGGTGAGAGTTTTTTTGACAGGCAGATGGTGGACATTGGCCAGAGATGAAAAGACAGAAGGTGTGTGGCAAAAGGATTGAGGAGTTGCAAGTGACCCCGGTCACTCCGTCTTTTCCCCCTCTCCCATCAGGTAAGAGGTTCCGAAGTATGCATACCTCCAGGTTCAGAGACAGTTTCTTCCCAGCTGTCATCAGGCAACTGAACCATCCTCTCACCAACTAGAGAGCAGTCCTGAGCTACCCCAGCGACCTCTTTGGAGAGCCTTGGACCATCTTTAATCGGACTTCACTGAACTTTATCTTGCACTATTATTCCCTTTATCCTGTATCTGTACACTATGGATGGCCCGATTGTAATGTGTAGGAAAGAACTGCAGATGCTGGTTTAAATCGAAGATAAACACAAAATGCTGGAGTAAGTCAGTGGGACAGGCAGCATCTCTGGAGAGAAGGAATGGGTGATGTTTCGAGTCGAGGCCGTTCTTCGGACTCGATTGTAATCAAGTATAGTCTTTCTGCTGCAAGCAACAAAAAGCTTTTCACTTTACCTCGGTACACATGACAATGAAAACTAAACTAAAAATAATTGTGAAACTAGAGGTGGAAGGGGACATGGAGGGGAGAAATAGGTGTGAGTCCAGGTGGGGCACGGGGTGGGGGTGGAGGTTAGGAAGGAAGAAGGGAGAGAGGCTGGGTTTTGCATTTACCTAGAATTGGAGAATTCATTGTTCATATCGTTGTAGAATATGATAATGGGGTTGGGTGGAAAATTGTAGATACTCAATTACCACAATTAGAGAAGTATGATGGTGTGAAGGATAACACGGCACAAGAAGATCGTGGACAAGGTGGAGACCACAGAGAGAGTGAAAAACAAGCGTGAACACTTTAAAATTGAGGCCTGCTGAAACAAGAGCTAGTGTGGGTGAACAGTCTCGGGGTGAGGAGCCCACCCATGGCCTTTGTTACCCGAACACTATGCTTAGCAGGCACACCATCTCTTACCCAATTTTCGAAAACCTTCCGTGCCAGAAACAGGGCCGGGTGCCAGACTGTTTACGCGGATGTTGTCAGGTCCCCATTCCACCGCTAGGTGCTTTGTCATTGCATCTGTGAAGGGAGCGAGATGTGATCAGTCATGGGCTCATTGTGAAGCAGCAACTCATTGAGTATAGCGTGCAGCTCCAGAGGTAAATTGTGCAGGTTGTCTCTTCCAACCAGTTACCATGTGCTGCTAATGATTGAATGTCCAGGATTGAATCTGTGTTCACAAACCAATTGTGCTGCTGCAAGTAAGAATTTCATTGTTCCGCTTCATTACGTATGACAACAACAAAAAATCTCAACTCCCTCTCTGTCTCTCAAGAAGAAGATTCCTTCATAAACACTATCATAATGATCACCAAATGGAAACAGGCCCTTTGGCCCACCGAGTCCGTGCTTACCAGCAATCAACCCATACACTAGCACGATCCTACACACTAGGCACAATTTCCAGCAGCCAATTAACCTTCAAATCTTTAGAGTGTGTGAGGAAACTAGTGCACCCGGAGAAAACCCATGCAGTCACAGAATGTACAAACTCTGTATCATCAATATCGAACCCGGGTCTCTGGTGCTGTAAGGCAGCAAATCCAGTGACGGAAATCGCTATCAAAATATGGAGGGGACAGAATTTCTTGGCGGCCGCATGCGCACACTCACACACACACGCAAGGCTTCGAAGGCTTCTGCCGTGGGCCCTGCGAACGGTAATTACAGCTGAATCCAGCGCTAAATGCAGCTCAACTCTGCCTCTCGCGGGTTAACCTACAGCCCTGCCTGGACTGACGGAATAAGTCCAGGCAGGGCTGTAGGTTAACCCAGCAGGAGAGGCAGAGTTGAGCTGGGTTTAGCGTTGCTTCTCTGCGCTGGCTGTGGGCCTGGGGGCACCGCGCCCGTCTGACTCCTGATGTCTCTGGCCACCCCCGGACGTGGGGGGGGGGGCACTCCGGTGGGGACAAGGATGGTCCAGTGGCGGTTGGGCAGCGATTGCAGCGCCGGAGAGAGTGGCCAAGGTCAGACAGACAGTGGCCAAGGTCAGTATTGAACCCATGGATCTGGCACTGTGAGGCAGCAGCTCTACCTGCTACACCACTGTGCTGCCGTCCTCAGCCATGAGGATAAACTGGATATTCCAGTTTGTGGCTGTAGATCAGATCTACAGTGCCACAACTTCAGTGGAGCATCTCTTCCCAGTGCTGCGCTGATCCCTGCTGATGATAATATTTCAGACAACAATGACAGAGGTTCAGATTGGTACTGTTTGGTAACTGCAGGAGCCACCTACCTATAGCAGCCTTGGCAGAGCCAGCGTGGACCTGTAGGATCTGCCCCCTGTAGCTCAGTGTAGCCGTGATGTTCACAATAACGCCGCCGTGGTCCTGGGGTAACACTCAGGGTTAGGAACATCAGACACAACATTCCACAAACTTTGGCAGCAACTTCCATTGGACTTTCACTCACACATTTTAACAAACATCACATATGGTGCAGCTAAATTTGATCAGATTATTGGTCCCGTTTCCTACATTGCAGCCTGATAGTAATTTGAGTTGGAGGCACAATGAACTGCAGATGCTGGAATCTTGAGTAAAACACAAAGTGCTGCAGGAACTCAGTGGGTCAGGAAGCATCTGCGGAGGGAATGGACAAGAGATGTTTTGGGGTCAGGATCCTCCTTCAGACAGTTCAGAAAATTTAGTTGAGTGTTTGCAATTTTGTATTCTGTTGCTGTAGCCCTGTTGCAAGAACTGGTTTACGGCAAAGCATAGCTCACTCACAACTCCCAGACAGAAGTTAAACTAAACGGCCTCATAGTGTCGTACAGCGCAGGAACAGGCCCCTTAGTCCATCATGTCTATGCTGAATGTTGTATTTTTCTGCATTCATCCCATTCACCCGCATTTGGACAAATGCCTTCCCTGCCTGGACAGAATCAGAATCACACTTTATTCGGCAAGTATGTTTTGCAACATACGAGGAATTTCATTGGCCAGGTCAGTCATACAATTAAAAGCAACAGATCACTCAAAAACACATTTTAACATGAACATCCACCACAGTGACTCCTACACATTCCTCACTGTGATGGAAGGCGAAATAAAGTTCAAGTCCTTCCCTTAGTTCTTCCTCGGTCGTGGGCCTCGAGCCCCCATTGACGGGACGATCTTGACTCCCATAGCCGGCAGCGTTCGGGCCCACCGCGTCGAGGCGATCAAGCTCCCGCATCGGGGGGGATGTCAGCCTGGCGATTGAACCTCGCTTTGGGGCTGGTCGAACCTTCCGCGATGTTGGAGCTCCTGACTAGCCTCACCCGAGACTGCGAGCCTTTGGTGTTGGTTCCGCGGTGGGAGCGATCCCAGCCAAGGGATCAGCTCCGATGTTAAGTCCGTGCCCCGCAGTGGGGTTCACGACAGTCCGAGGAGGCTTCTAGCTCTAGCGATGGTAGGCAGCAGAGCCCGGAGAATGTGATCCGAAAAATAATCACATCTCCGGCAAGGTAGGAACTTGAAAAAAAGTTTCCCCCGATCCCCTCCCCCCTCCCCCCACATAAAACAAACCGAAGAACATTAAAACAAAAACTTTTAACAAACTAAAAAATAACAAATAGAGTGAAAAGACAAACAGACTGCGGGCAGGGCTGCCATCTCCCCGGCGCCCCTGGTGGTTATCCAGGGATGGAGTGTAGTTTAGAGATATAAATGTCCAGTCCACACCAAGTCTGGTGCTTCCTAAATGTGGTGTGAATCCCTCTCCAACAACTCCCTGTGAAAAAGAAATTCCCCATAGATCCCCTCTGAACCATGACATGAGAGCAGAATCACGCCATTCGGCCTATTGAGTCTGCTCTGCCAATCGACCATGGCTGATCTATTTTTCCCTCTCAACCCCATTCTCCTACTTTCTCCCTGTATCCCTTAACAAACATTAATCAAGAAATTATCAAGCAGTAAAGATACGCAATGACTTGGCCTCCACTGCCATCTGAAGCAATGAATTCAACAGATTCACCACTGTCAGGTTAAAGAAATTCCAACTCATCTCCACTCTAAAAGCGTCTTTTTATTCTGTGGCTGTGACCTCTGGTCCTAGACTCTGCCACTACTGGAAACATCCTCTCCACGACCACTCTCTCTAGGTCTTTCATTATTCGGTAGGTTTCAATGAGATAGCCTCTCATCCTTCTAAACCCGAGCGTGTACCGGCCCAGAGCCTTCAAATGCTCCTCCCACTTGCCATACCTTTTTGACACCGCCACCATAGGAAAAGGTTCACCCTGCACCATCGACCCCCCGCAGAATTATGTACTGGATTATTAGGGGGAAATGTTAGTTTATTTATCTAACTAAAGCCCAGGATACCACCCATCATAGGGCCAGGGGTTACATAGTCAACTGCACCTCCACCCCAACCTACAGGAGGTGCAAGGATCACAAAGGGGCACTCCTGGTGTGTGGGAATCAGCTGATGAGCTATCAGCAGAACTTCCAAAGATTGGCTTCACAGAGACTGCAGATGCTGGAATCTTAAGCAAAACACAAGGTGCTTGAGTAACTCAGCAGGTCAGGCAGGAACAAAGAGGTGTCATTTCAGGTCGGGACCCCTTCTTCTCAAGGGCTCCAATTTGAGCCTGGATCCCAGTGCCCCATCTGTGGTGATAAAACCTGGTCACTAGCCCTCACCCCCTGAAAGAGGTGGGAGATGGCAATTAATTCTGTGGTAAAGGCCCTTGCTATTCAGGGGCCGAGAAATCAACCAGAACAGTTAAACTCGTTATTTAAGTCTTTAGACTTGAGATTCAGCGTGGAAACAGGCCCTTCGGCCCACCGAGATCACCCTGTACACTAGCACTATCCGACACACTAGGGACAATTTACAATTTTTACAGTAGCCAATTACCCTACAAACCTGTATGTCTTTACAGTGTGGGAGGAAACCGGAGCGCCCGGAGAAAACTCAAGTGGCTACAGGGAGAACGTACAAACTCCCTCAAGACAGCACCCATAGTCAGGATCGAACCCGGGTCTCTGGCGCTGTAAGGCAGCAGCTCTACTGCTGCCACACTGTGCCACCCTCTGACAGACAGTAGTACCCAATGACAGAAGCAAGAAGCGTCCATTCTTTCCAGCTGTGCAAAACAAGGCTCACCTTCAACCACTTCTGGTACAAGATTTTGCTGGTGTTGAAGGTTCCCATAGTGTCGATCTCCAGGACGGTTTTGAAAGCATTGAATGATAGTCCACTGGCCGGGCAGAGGAAGTTTCCTGCAGCACCTGGGGCAAGAAAGGAGGAATCAAATAATGGAGTGATTGACAGCTGTAGTGATATTGCCACAGAATGATCTTTCTACGTTACTGCATAGAAAATAAGTCATTTGATTGCTGAAAAGCAGAGATCCAAGGCGTTAGTAATTTATAGGATGTGTAGGAAGGAACTGCAGATGCTGGTTTAAACCGAAGATAGACACAAAATGCTGGAGTAACTCAGCGAGACAGGCAGCATCTCTGGAAAGAAGGAATGGGTGGCATTTCGGCTCAAGACTGTTTGAAGACAGGTCTCGACCCAAAATGTCAACCATTCATTCTCTCCAGAGATGCTGATGTCTCACTGAGTTACTCCAGCATTTTGTGTCTATCTTTGCGTTATTAATTTAGTACCTTTTAGAAGTTATTTGGTCTTCAACCAAAAGGCCAAAGTACTACGAGATTACGTGAGATGTTTTCAATTTACACTTTTGGGTCCTTCCTGGTCTGTGGGACTCAATTGATTACCAATTTACAAGCAGAGAGACGAGGAGACCTCCAAAGAAAGGCTTCAACTCAAGCCAGGAACCCTGCTCCCCACCTGGAGTGACAAGACGTCGTAACCATGACTGAAGACGGCACTGCACAGTCACAGGGAGAGTCAGGACCGTATGTTCCGCTGGCTGCTTGTCAATAGCGACACTGTGCTTTGTCGGTCAAGAGGTGAGACCGCCAGGACAAGCGAACAAATGTCTCAGGGAAGAAGACAAAGAAAGTAGGTGCAGGAGTAGGCCCTTCGGCCCTTCGGGCCAGCATCACCTTTCAATATGATCATGGCTGATCATCCCGAATCAATAGCCTGTTCCTGTTTTTTCCCCATATCCCTTGATTCCATTAGTCCTAGGAGTTATATCTAACTCTCTCTTGAATACATCCAGCGAATTGGCCTCCACTGCCTTCTGTGGCAGAGAATTCCAGATTCATAACTCTCTGGGTGAAAAAGTTTTTCCTCATCTCAGTCCTAAATGGCCTATCCCTTATTCTTAAACTGTGACCCCTTGTTCTGGACTCCCCAACATCAGGAACATTTTTCCTGCATCTAGCCTGTCCAATCCCAAAGTGCAGGAGTAACTCAGTGGGTCAGGCAGCATCTCTGGAGAACATGGACAGGTGACGTTTCAGGTCGGGACCCTTCTTCAGACCGTCTGAATTACTCCATCACTTTGTGATCTAGGCCAGATTCCAGCGTCTGCAGTTCCTCGTCTGAATGTTCCAGGTACCCCCTCCTGGCAGCAAGAACATGCCGGAACTTACTGTTGATGAGGATGTCGACTTTGCCAAACTCCTGCAGCGCTGCGTCCACGGCAGCAACGATGGTCTCCGGCCTCCTGACGTCCGCTGACGCTGGGAGACAGCGCTGCCCAGTGGCTGCACGAAGCTTTGCAGCAGACTGGGTCAGAAGGAAAGGATGCTGACGTTATTGAACACAACACACATAACCATCACATCTGCTGCTCCCATTTCACAAAACTATGACATAGGAGCAGAATTAGGCCATTCAGCCCTCGAGCCTGCTCCACCATTTGATCATGGCTGATCTATTTTTCCCTCTCAACCACATTCTCCTGCCATCTCCCAGTAACCTTTGACACCCTTACCAATCAAGTACCTGTCAATCTCCGCTTTAAAAATACGCAATCACTTGGCTTCCACCGTTGTCTGTGGCAATGAATTCCACAGATTCACCACCCTCTGGCTAAAGAAATTCATCCTCGTCTCCATTGGAAAGGTACATACTTATATTCTGAGGCTGTGCCCTCTGGTCCTAGACTCTCTTTTTACTGGAAACATCCTTTCCACATCCACTCTATCCAGACCTTTCATTTGATGGTTATGTGGATGGATTTAGGATATGCTGCCTTGGCAGGTTCACTGCTCATGCCTGTGAGACCAGAAACTATTTCATTTCTCACTGACTGAAAGAGCACTTGCTGGGAACAACAATGAGGGGGTCATATAAAACTGATTCATAGTTTCGAGATACAGCATGGAAACAGGCCCTTTGGCCCACTGAGTCCACGCCGACCATCCATCACCCGTTCACACTAGTTCTATGTTATCCCACTTTCTCATCCACTCCCTACACACTAGAGGCAATTTACAGAGGGCCAATTAACCTACAAACCCACATGTCTTTGGGATGTGGGAGGAAACCGGAGCACCCGGAGGAAACCCATGGAGTCACAGGGAGAATGTGCAAACTCTGCACAGACTGCACCCAAGGCCAGGATCGAACCCGAGTGTGTGATGCTGTGAGGCAGCGGCTCTACCCGCTGAGCTGATGTGCAAGTCTTTCCTAGTCAATCTCTCCTGGACAGCGAGAGTGACTGCCGATATTTTGTTTTGGGGATTAAGGTCACTGCAGCTTAACCTTATTAGCAGAATCATGCTCAAGTAAAAAGCCGTGAGAATAACAGATCTCTCCCTCAGGGAGAGAGATGAAAGGAGTAGTTGGAACGGTAATTTAGCAGTAAATAATTAGCAGGCAAAGCCCACAACATGGGAAGATGAATTGAGGAGCAATGTTCCAAGTGTTAGCACGAGATGTTACCATATGGATTATTTTTTTCAGCAGCTAACATTTCTCCCTGGGGCAGGTAATACAACTCAAGCCAATATAAACTCAAATCCAATCATCTATTGCCAAGCAGACAGTTGTGAAAGCTCAGTAAAGCAAGGAAGCACAAAAGAGTGAAGATACTGGAATCTGGAACTACAAACAATCTGCTGGAGGAACTCAGTGGATCAGGCAACATCTGGGGGGGGGGGGGGGGAAGGAATTGTCCACATGTTGGGTCAAAACCATGCATCAAGACTGTTACAGTCCTGTCCTTCTTAATCATACAGTTTGCAGATGAAATAAAGTTGGGGTTCAAAGTGCGTAGTGAGGAGAAGCTTCAGGAGGCAAAATAGACAGGTGAAATGAGAGGGAGGATCTGGCAGCTAGGGGGTGGGCGGAAAATCCCTTTGGGAAATAGAAAAACAGAGTGTTTTTGTTACAGAAGGTCATTGAAAGATGTTTCGTTCAGCTGTCCTCGTATACAAATCACTCAAAATAAATCGTAAAGTTTTATTTTACTCCCTTGATCACAACTAGGTAGAGAAAGCAGACTTCTGTAGGCACAGCAAGCAAATGGAAAGGGAAGTTGAAAGTTGGTTCTAATTCTGAGATAATTTGAATACAACAGTAAAAATGCTTTACTGCATTTATTTAGTGCTCTGGTAAGGTGGCAGCTGGAATATTGTGTACAGCTCTGGTCTCTCTACCACTTGTGATCAAGGGAGTGCAACAAAGTTTTTCCAGGTTAATTTTTATGATAATGTGTTTGTCATATGAGGAGAGACAGAGCAGAGAGAGACTATACACATAGTTTAGAAAATGAGAAGTAATTTGTTGGAAAGACAAAATTCTGAGGGGGTTTGACAGGGTAGATCAAGGGATGATACCTCCCCTGGCGAGGGTTAAGAACCAGGGATTAGTCTCAAAATAGAAGATGACATTACAGAGTGTGAAAACATTTCTTCACCTTAGATAGTGACCTTTTGGAATTCTCTACCCAGGGGCACAGAGGAGGTTGTATCGCTGAGTATATATATATAGAGATTGATAGATTTTGAATAAAATAATGGATGGTCTTTTACCACTTGTACTAATTCCATATAGAATATATATGGAGTTAGAGCAAAAGGTAGGGTCAGATATTGGGTAAGAGCAGGAGGTCAAAGGCCAGCGTTATTTTATTGAATGGTGAAGCAGTCTCATGGGGCTGACTGGTCCATTGCTGCTTCTGTTTATGTTCCTGTATTGGTAAAACCATGTCTACTCACTGCCTGCACTCGCTCCAAGCTCCTGCTGGCAATTACGGTCTGACATCCATGTCTGCAACACAAGTCGGCTTTAGAAAAATTCTTACAGACTATAATGGTCAAGAGTTAATGTCCAATTTCTTCTGTTTACATCTGGGGGCTAAAAATACCCACCTCCTGCAGGGTGAAAGAGTGAGGATGTGCCGCTGAGAACAAAGGAGGACCCAGCGTTGGGGGTGGGGGGGAAGGCGCCGAGGGCATAGAGGGACCCAGCATTGTTGGGCCGCTGAGAACAAAGAGGGACCATAATTAATCATTTGCAATTCTGTCAGTGCCCTATACGTGGCAGCTCTTTGCGTACCTTGTGCACGGTATACGAAACAAAGAATTGTCACATGTGATAATAAAGTATCAATTAATCAAATATTCAGAATGCACAAATGCAATTTGGTCATCATTTTTGCAACTCTCAAACAGGAGAGCTGGGAGGGAGAATAAATTAACTTCATAACAAATTCCTCGAGACAGGAGATTTGTACATCCTATGCCTCGCTGTCGGCAACACCCATCACTTCATGCACTAACAGCATTATTATCACAAAACTTTACTGAAGTACATGTGTCACCCATTCATTTTGCAATATCCACACGATACCTCATCAAGATCTCTGCAATTCGGAATCCGATGCCTGATCCTCCTCCTGTGATGAAGGCAACTTTGTCCCTGTTCACGAGAGACAGCAGTGATTATTTTATTCAAATAAAGACAATGCCATAAAATAGACAAGAAGGGATTTGCAGAAGGCTGTGGAAGTCTGCTCCCATGGCACAAACGTTTCAGAGAACCTCATTTCTGGGAATCTTTGCATTAAAGCAGTTTTGTTAAACACAACTCAAAATTAAATGGTCCAAATTTCACTCCATTGTACGCCTCTTTTATCAGATCATTTCCTGGGACAATAATGTCCTATCACCAGCAGCTAAAGAAATTGGATCTGTATTCTTTGGAATTTAGAAGGAAGAGTTTTTTGTAAAGGCACTACCAGGGAACAAAGGTGATCGGGTGAGGTAGTTTGCAGGTTGACCCACACGTCCAAAGGAAGGCGATGGCTGGAGGTCCGCAATAGCTTGGGCTTGCCTGGAACGGGCACTGCTCTGAACACCTGGAGCGCGAACTGGACTTTGAAAATGGCGGCAAAACATGGCACCTCTTGCACGCGGGATCACTGGACTATTTCTGTACAATTTGCTCATCGGAGACGTGCTTAGGTAAGGGAACACTCTACAAGAATGTAAGAAAATAATTACACTGTGCGTTTGCATTTCGCACTTGACAATAAAAGCACCATTGAAACATACAAGGTCCAAAGGGGGCAAAATGTCAGGTGTTTCCAATAGTGGGAGAATTTCAAATGAGGGGACAAAGTTACAACTTTAGGGGGCAATTATTTAAAAACGGAGGTTTGGTTTAGTTTAGAGATTTAGCATGGAATCAAGCCCTTCGGCCCGCCAAGCCCGCACAAACCATCAACCCTCCCCCAGCCCTCGGGCTCCTCCTCCTCCTTTTCCTTTTTTCCTTTCTTCTCCCCACCCCCTATCAGTCTGAAGAAGGGTTTCGGCCCGAAACGTTACCTATTTCCTTCGCTCCATAGATGCTGCTGCACCCGCTGAGTTTCTCCAGCATTTTTGTGTACCCATTCACAATTGTTCTACGTTATTCCACTTTCTCATCCACACAAGGAGCGTTTAAAGAGGGTAATTAACCTTCAAACGCGCATGTCTGAGATATGGGAGGAAACTGGAGCACCCGGTGGCAACCCATGTGGTCACAGGGAAAACGTGCAAACTCCACTTGAACAGCACCCGAGGTCAGAATCGAACACGGGTCTCTGGCGCTGTGAGGCAGCAGCTCTACCAGGTGCGTTACTGTGTGTAGGAATTATTTTTCACAGAGGGTGGTGAATCTCTATGAATTTCTACCCCAATGCGTTATTGAGGCTGGATCACCCATGGTGTTTAGAGGAAGAATATACTTATTTTAAAGATCAGAGAATGGCGGGATATGGGGTGGCCGCCACTAAAGAGATGGGGCAAATCAGCCATAGGGAATGCTCGAGTTACCAGGTGGGCTCCTCCGTCCGAGTTCCTGTGTTTTTATCGTTAAGAATGGGTCAAGAGCTTGTCTACGTGCTGTCTACAGAATAACGACTCTTACTTTATACTTAAAATAACACTACTTACTTTAGGATATCAGGGCTAAAAATGTAGGAGTAGTTCAGTAGGCAGTCATCAGAGTCCACATCTTGAGGGACGCTGCCGGCGGCAGACATGACCACTGCTTGGTAGTGGGCAGAGTGCTGGGTGCAGGATCGGCCGGCGCGGCAGCTACGATCGACCCTGTCCCTGGGACAGTCCCTCACAAGCCCGGGGGCGCTGTCCCCTCACTGACCCCTCACCACCTGGGCAACGACCCCCTGACGCTGCTGCAGGCCCCGGGTTACAGACCGGGTTTAAACCCTCCTCCCCAGCGCCACACCCTGGGCGGGAACTCCTCACAAACCGGCGCGGAGACAACAAACTGCACTTAGAACCAAAGATCCTATAGCTATAGGATCTTTGCTTAGAACGGGACAGAAACCTAGCACCGAGCCTGCGCAGCAAGCCGCGGGACGCTGTTGAACTACGTTTCCCGGAATGCCTGGGCGCAACTGGATCCGTCCGGCCGGGAACCGACTGGGAAACTCACTGCCTTCATAAAGTGTCCGGGAGAATATTCCTGATATCAGGAGAAATCTCAAAACACAAGAGACTGTCTGCAGATGATGGAATCTGAGAAAAACAGATTGATCGAGGAACTTCATCAGCAGCGTCTGTGGAGGGAATACACAGGCAACATTTCAGTTTGGGCCGCTTCTTCAGATTGAGTCGAGTTTATTGCCATATGCACAAGTGAGATGAGTTCAGGGTTGAAAAGGGGACAAGGTGTTGATATTTCACAGAAAAGGCCAGCTGGTTATGTTTTTTATTTCAAATTTTCAGCGTCTGCAATTATTTTGATTATTAAGAAGAGTTTAACAGGAAAATATATTGAGGTGTTGTTCAAAATTAAGTAACTAATCGATTTTAGCCCAAAGGATTTAGAGCTTGATTTTGTCACTGTCACCTTTCGAACCCTCGTGTGTTTCCGGCACGGCTCGGCTATTTCCGCCTCCTCGGTCCTTTGACACTTCGTGCACTTTCGGTCCCGCTCGACAAACTGAGGCGAAGAGCGGCGTTGCTTCCTGTCTGGCTGGTTGTTACGGTAACTGCGGGAACGCCGATGGCTTCATTGCGGAGGGAAAGGTAGACCGATGCTGAAGCCGCTGTACCAGGGTGGGAAGGCGGCCTGTTACCGCTATAACTCGGGGAACGCCGCACCAGGTACCAGTGGGGATATTTTACCCGCCTTGGTTGGGGCGGTGGGTTAGATAGGCCAAAGCCAGGGTCTCGAGTAGAAGTTGAGACAAACCTGCTGAACGCCACCCACACCTGTCCACACCGCACAGGCTGTCTGTAGATGATGCCATTCGCCGGGGAGTTGATGTTGTGAATGTCTCCTGCTCTGATCTGTGTAAAGGCTGCACACTTTTTCACAAAATGTTCAACTGAAAGTCATTAAGTTAAAGGAGACGTGCGGGGCATGATTTTTGTACACAGAGGATGATAGGTGCTTGGAATGCGCTGCAAGGGGTGGTGATGGAGGCAGATACGACAGTGGTGTTTAAGAGGCTTTTGGATATGCATATGGATATGCAGGGAATGGATTGATAGAGGAGATCAATTTAATCTGGCATACAGTTTGACGCAGATATTGTGGGCTGAAACCTGTTCCTGTGTTGCACTGTTCTGTGTTAAACCTATTATTGATGAGATGTATTTTAAGATATCCTTGTCTCCTGACAGAATTGGACTGAATTTGATAATGTGAACATGGCAGTCTACTTTGATCATCGAATTGAGGCACCCTGTACCGTGGGCTCCCCATCAGAGATCGCTTGGCATCGTGTCCATCCTTTGCTGGCAGTAGCTTCTATCGGTACCAATAGCACACCAGCAGGCAGTGTGGATGTATATCTCGAACAGGTGGGTATTTCACAAATTCTTTCCTCCTTCTGAAGACTATAGTTTGGATATATTTATTATTCATATGGCACCTCAACAGCAAGATACCAATTCGAGTCATCAAAAGTGTATTACAAAGAGCTGCTAATCATAGCTCTGCCATGACCACACTCATCACATTGGGGTGAAAATGTTTTTCCTCAGCTCTGCTCTAATTCTTCTACCATTTACTACACTGGCTAGTATTTGACCCCTTTGCAATAGAAAATAGTCAACTAACTAGAGGAAACGTGTCATGTCGTGTTATTGTCATAAGCATAAGTGCGATCAGGTACAGGTACAATGAAAATCTTGCTTGCTGCAGCATCACAGGCACATAGATTCAGACAACACACAGAATTAATTTAAATTATAAATTATACATAAATTACATAAGCTCTACAGGTAGTGAAAAGTAAAAGACTGAGGAATTAAACAAGACATGAATGCAAAACACAATCAGAAAACAAGTCCACAATGGTGCAGGAGGAGGTCCGTAGTGTTCCATTGCTGAGATCGGATTCGGGTTGTGCAAGTCAATTCAAGAATCTGATGGCTGTGAGAAAGTAGGCAATCCTGAAAATCTCAAACTAAAACCAGCAAATGCTGGCAACATACTTCCAGTAATTGGTCTTTCCTGACCTGGTGTGATCTGCTGCTGTCTGACCTGCTTAGCTTTTCCAACATTATTTGTTCTTCTGACGGGTGGTGCAGAAGGTAGCATTTGAAAGTTTGTTTGGTGAACAGAAGTTCTTCCTCAGTAGTGCAGTTTCTGGTGGACCTGAATTTGCACCAAACTAAATTACTGGAATTGACAACAGTGGTGTAGCTGGTAGAGCTGCTGCCTCACAGCACCAGAGACCTGGGTTAGATTCTGACCTCTGGTGCTGGCTATGTGGAGTTTGCATATTCTTCCTAGTGACCACGTGGGTTTCCTCCAGGTGCTCTGGATTCCTCCCACATCCCAAAGGCGTGCGAGTTTGTAGGTTAATTAAAATTGCCTCTAGTGTGCAGTGAGTGGATGTGAAAGTGGGATGACATAGAACTAGTGTAAACAGGTGATGGATGGTTGGCGTGGACTCAATGGGCTGAAGGGCCTGTTGCCTTGCTTTATATTTCAGTTTGTAACTGTTGGAGATAGTGATGTGAACACTGAGTTTGATGCTATATTCTGATGTCTTCCTGTTCACAGGGAGAACACATTCCCAATGCACACATTGACTGTCCCTTCCTGCCAGGACTCATCAGATGGCATCCTTCCAAGAGGATTCTGGCAGTTGGTTGGCAGACAGGAGTGGTGATATTTTGGTCTGATCAGGGTTGGGACGAACACCAGATAGCAGGTGGAACGCACCGAGCTGAGATCACCATCTTAGAATGGAGCAATGACGGCACTCGGCTGCTCTCTGCTGATAAGGTACCTGAGAAATTGTGATGAATCAAGCTATAAAATGTGAACACAGAAAGCATTCACTTGTGGAAAACAAGGAAGCTTCGAATTCAGGATGCTAAAGGATAATTAATCAACTATGGGTGGGGAGAAACAACAGAATCTCTACCATTGGAGAAAAAGTATTTGCCAAAGTAATGGGGCTAAAGGAACTGCAGTGGCTGGAATCTTAAGCAAAACACAAAGTACTAGAGGAACTCAGTAGCAGCATCTGTGGAGGGAATGGATAAGTTATATTTTGGATCAAGACTATTCTTCAGATTGGAGGTAGACACAAAAAGCTGGAGTAACTCAGTGGGATAGGCAGCATCTCTGGAGGGAAGGAATGGGTGACGTTTCGGGTCGAGACCCTTCTTGACACGTTGCCTATCAATTCACCCCATGGATGCTGCTGGATGTGCTGAGGCTCCACCACTTTGTGTTTTAATCAAAACTCAACTTGATTGACAATTTGACCTATGTGTTGTAGTACATTGTAGATGTTGAAAATAAGTACTTAATGAGTGATGAAACAGCTCCAATTCCCACGTTTGCTGTAACCATGATTTGTCTGACACCAGGCTGGAGTTCTGATGGTGTGGAGGGTGGACCAACATGGACGAGTACAAGGAGCACCACTCGGTAAACAGGACTATGGCAAGCACCTTGTCCACTGCATCTTCAAACCGCCAGCCCCAGGGGAGTAAGTATCTCAACGTCTTGTCTAAGAAGCATTTTCTGCAGCTTATTACTTTGTGTCCTTCGACGTCAGGCCTGTCAGCACTATTGCTTCTTTGTCATAGTGACAGAATGTTACAGAAGAGAAGCAGGCCCACTGAGGCATGTTGACCATCAACCCTCCCATTTAACATGAACTCTACATGAATCCCACATTCTAATCCACATCCCTTTCCTTCAGATTCTGCCACTTGCTTACACTGTGCAATTTACATTGGCCAATAAACCTACAAATTGCACGTCTTAGGAAATTGGAGCACCCAAAGGAAACTCAGCGGTGACATAACCAATATACAAACTATTCAGACAGCAACCAAAGTCAAGATTTGAACCCGGGTCTCTGTCTTGTGAGGCAGCAGCTCTACCAGCTGTGCCTCTTTGCTGCCCAAGTGGTAATGAATTCAAGCTGTCATCAGAAACCGAGCTGGTCTCGATTAATTTCTCATTACACCTCTGTGAAGATGTTCTGTGATATCTGAAATGTTGTTTTTCTGGCATGGTGTCAACATTTATTGCCGTTACCCAAGGCTGTGGTTCAGATGGATATCGAAGATCACGTAATAAGCGAGTTCGGTATTCCGACTGCGCATGCCCAGGTCATAAGTCACTAGCTATAAAACAAATTCGGCACCGGTGGTGCTGCATTGTGTGCAGGCTTGCGTTTCGTCTGTAGTCGGGATCGGGGTCTGCGTCGGCTCCCCGTAGCTGCGCATGCTGTTGAGCTGCTGCTGGGCCATCTCTGTCCTCTCCCTGGTGTCCTGTCCCTGTCCGGGGTGGCACTGGGCTGGCGGGGCGGCCCCGGACTTGCAACTGCTGGCTCCAGCTCAGCTCTGCCTATCCCGCCGGGTTGGCCAGCAGCCCTCCACCTCCACCCCCCCTCCCCTCAGTCCGACACCGAGATCCTGCTGAAGACTGGTGACTCGGAGCCGCTGTTGCTGGAGTCGTCTTGGTCAGAGAGAGAGTCTGCGGATGGGCTCCTGCCGACCATGGGCAGGCTGGGCACCCGCAGCAGCATCCTCCTCCCCCTCCCTTGCCCAGCCCCAAGCCCAGAGTCTGGGTCAGCTCCAACCCCAGGTCGGGGCTGAAGGCCGCCCGCAGCATGGGTCAGTGGTGCGCCGGGCTGGAGGAGGCCTAGCCCAGGCTGTCGCTCTGGCGCAGGCGAGGCCGGGGCCTTCGTTCCTCCTCGGGATTGTGGATGAAGTGGCAGCGGGTACCTTGGGGCAGAAGCCGGTGGTGTGCAAGGTACGGCTTGTACTTGGGGTGGCGGCTGAGGGAACGCAGCTCTGCCAGGCCGTGGGTGAACTGGCACTTGTTGCCGTAGCGGCCCATCGGGGAGCGGGTTCCTCTGGAGTTGGAGCGGGGTTGAGCTGGAGTTGGCGCTGACTGTGGGTCTGTGGGTTCTATGGGCCCGGGGCAGCTGGTGTTGTAGGCCAGGGCTGTCAGTTGGCCCGGCGGGAGAGGTGGATGTGAGCTGGGTTCGACGCTTCTCCGCGCTGGGCCTGGGGGCCTTGTCCCTTCGGTCTAGACATCGCCAGCCTCTACCCGGGCGGGGATGGGACACTTGAGTGGGGGGGGGCGGGGTGCGGGGACCGTCCAGTGGTGGTTCGGCAGAGCTTGCGGCGCCGGGGACATGGGTTCGATCCTGGCTGCAGATGAGGTGCGGTTCTGTGTGCATCAGCTTCTGAGAGCCGGTCCAGTCTTGTGTTTTTTTCGGAATAATCTGGCAAACATACTTTCCACACCAACATGTATGACCTTTCACAGTTTGTAAAGCCCCTTAATTTCTCTTGCGAGAACTAATGAAGCAGCTTTCAGTTGCTGAGGCAGAGGCATATGAGCAAGATCTTCACACTGGAGAGACAGGGATCGCGTGCAGGCAGAGGAGATTAGTTTATCTTAGCATTATGTTCCACACAGTCATTGTGGACCATATGGCCTTTTCCTGTGATGTACTTTTCTATATTCCATGTTCTTGCAGCCGGCAGGAATTCCACATGAGTTGATAACTGTTTCTATGCAGATAGGAATGCGAAACTGACTGGAGTGCTTCATTCTGCAGGGACCTGGTACAATTGGCCAAAGCAGCCGTAAGTGGGGATGAGAATGCTTTGGATATGTTTAACTGGAGGAAGGTTGGCAAGGGAGACGCACCATTTAAAGTCGGACTTCAGGAAGGAATCGTGTGCTTTGTCACTACCACAGATGGTGAGGAAAGTACCCTGTACAAACATTGCACTTCATGCAAACGATACTTCAAACTCTGTGATGTGGTTTCTAATGTTACAATCATTTCGTTAAAAACAGTACAATCAGTAAGAAGGAGGTGAAATGTTACTTTTCAAATTAAATTTTAGACTTGCATTGTTTTCCTGGAACGCTAGAGGTTGCGGGGAAAACTTATATAGGTTTATAAAAATGATGAGAGGCACAGATAGGGTAGACAGTCAGAACCTTTTTCCCAGGGTGGAAAAATCAAATCTCAGAGGTGAGAGGAGCAAACTTTAAAGGGGATGTGTGGGGCACATTTTGTTATACCGAGTGGTGAGTGCCTGGAACACACTGCCAGAGCTGATGGTGGAGGCAGATATGATAGTGGTGTTTAAAAGACTTTTAGATAGGCACATCGATGGATACGCAGGGATATGTGTTATGTGCAGGTAAATAAGTTGAATTTGGCATCATGTTTGGCACAGACATTGTGGGCTGAAGGGCATGTTCCTGTGCTATACTGTTCTGTTCTATTTAAATAAGAAGCTACTGAACCCTGTTAGTAGTTTCATTCAATAGTCAGCTGATTACTAATATTTTTTCTCTGGGAAGAACAGCCTCCTACAAGGTTATCTCATTGATGGGTGACACAGATCTTAAAATCAGAGTAAATTGATACATGTGCATTTTCTTATCACAGTGACAAAAAAAATACCTTGGAACAAAACCATTTTGTGAAGGCTACATTATTGTCCATTATTTACAGAGAATAATACATCGAAACAGAAATAATTAGAAAATTAGAGCAAAACCTCAGGCAAACTGCCATAAACATAAATAGAGGCTTACAGTCATACCACAGGCAAATAGGCTGTTAGGTCCACTGTAATCATGTCAGCCATCAAGTAGCTATCCATACTAATCCCATTTCTCAACAGAGCCCATAGCCTTCTATGCCATGGGTTTCAAGTAGTCATCTAAATACTTCTTAAATGTTGTGGGAATACCTGCAAATTAGGAGACCAAAACTGCACACAATACTCCAAATGTGGTCTCACCAGGGCCCTGTACAACTGCAGAAGGACCTCTTTAATCCTATACTCAAATCCTCTCGTTATGAAGGCCAACATGCATTTGCTTTCTTCGCCTGCTGTACCTGCAAGTTTATTTTCAGTGACTGGTGCCCAAGGAGACCAAGGTCTCATTGCACTTCCCTTTTTCCAAATCTGACACCATTGAGATAATAATCTGCCTCCTTGTTCTTGCCGCCAAAGTGGATAACCTCACATTTATCTACATTTTTACTGTATCTGCCATGCATCTGCCCACTCACTCAACCTGTCCAAGTCACCCTGCAACCTCCTAGCATCCTCTTTGCAGTTCACACTGCCACCCAGCTTTGTGTCATCTGCAAATTTTTTAGTGTTACTTTTAATTCCATCATCTAAATCATTAATATATATTGAAAGTAGTTGCAGCCCCAGCACTGAGCCTTGCGGCACTCCACTCGCCACTGTCTGCCATTCTGACAGGGACCCGTTTATTCCTACTCTTTGGTTCCTGTCTACCAACCAATTCTCTATCCATGTCGATACCCTACCCACAATACCATGTGCTCTAAATTTGCCCACTAATCTCCTGTGTGGGACCTTATCACAGGCTTTCTGAAAGTCCAGATACACTACATCCACTGCCTCTCCTTCATCCATTTTACTTGTCACATCCTCAAAAAAATTCCAGAAGATTAGTCAAGCAGGATTTCCCCGTCATAAACCCATGCTTCCTTGGACCAATTCTTTCCCTGCTATCCAAATGTGCCATTATCACTTCTTTAATAATTGACTCCAGCATCTTCGCCACCACCGATGCCAGGTTAACTGGTCTATAATTCCCCGTTTCCTCTCGCTCCTTTCTTGAAAAGTGTGATAACATTAGCTACCCTCCAATCCACAGGAATTGATCCTGAATCTATAAAACATTGGAAAATGATCACCAATGCGTCCACGATTTCTAGAGCCACATCCTTAAGTACCCTGGGATGCAGACCATCAGGCCCTGGGGATTTATCAGCCTTCAGTCCCATCAGTCTACCCAATACTATTTCTCGCCTAATGCAAATTTCTTTCAATTCCTCTGTTTCCCTAGATCCCCTGTCCTCTAGTACATCTTGGAGATTGTTTATGTCTTCCTTTGAAGACAGAACCAAAGTACATGTTCAACTCTTCTGCCATTTCCTTATTCCCCATAATAATTTCACCTGTTTCTGCCTTCAAGGGACCCACATCTGTCTTTACTAATCTTTTTCTCTTAACATACCTGAAGAAGTATCGTCCTTTATTCTTGGAAAGCTTCCCTTCGTACTTCATCTTTTCACCCCGTATTGCCCTTTTTGTTACCTTCTAATGTCCTTTGAAAGTTTCACAATCCTCTGGCTTCCCGCTACTCTTTGCTATGTTATACACCTTTTCTTTTAGTTTTATACCGTCCCTAACTTCTCTTGTCAGCCACGATTGCCTCTTACTCCCCTTAGGATCTTTCTTCCTCTTTGGAATGAAATGATCCTGCATCTTCTGGATTATGTCCAGAAATTCCTGCCATTGCTGTTCCATCGTCTTTCCTGCTAGGATCCTTTTCCAGTCATCCTTGGCCAGCTCCTCCCTCATGCCTTCATAGTCCCCTTTGTACAACTGCAGCACTGACACTTCTGATTTAACCTTCTCCCTCTCAAACTGCAGATTAAAACGTTTTCTCAGTCAGGGTGGTGTGTGGCAAGGGCAATTTCCAGGTGAGGATGTTCCCATGTATTTGCTGCCCTTTGCCTTGTAGCTGGCACAGGTGGTGGGTTTGGAAGGTGCTGTCTCAGGAGTATTGGTGGGTTGCTGCAGTGCATCCTGTAGATGGTATAAACTGCAGCTATGTGTGTTGGTGGTGGAGTGAGTAAATGGTTCTGGATGGGGTGCCTATCAAGTCAGATACTATGTCTTGAGTGTTTCGAGTGTTGAACCTGCACTAATCTGATGAAGGGTCTTGACCCGAAACATCACCTATTCCTTTTCCCCAGCTATGCTCCCTGATCTGCTGAGTTACCCCAGCAATTTGTGTCTAATCCTGGCTATCCTGACTTGAGCTTTGTTGATGGTGGACAGGCTTTGGGGTTTTGGGAGGTGAGTTCAGACTGCAGGATTCCTATCCGCAGACCTGAACTAATAGCCACTGTGCATATGACTATTCTAGTTCAGTGTCTGGTCGATGGTAGCCCCCTGATATTGACCAGAATATTGTCCGTCCTGCTGTAGCCCTAGATGTCAGTACTGGTGAGTACCGTTCTGTTGCTATAACTCCTACAATAACTTATAGTTTAACTTCTAATCACTCCTATTTTCTACCCTGGATTAATGTACTGTAAGTTTAACAGAAAAATGATACAAAGTGCTGGAGTAACTCAGCAGGTTAGGTAGCATCTCTAGAGAACATAGATAGGTGATATTTCAGGTCGGGACCCTTTTTCAGACCTCAAGCCGAAACGCCACCTATCCATATTCTCCAGAATGCTGCTTGACCCGCTGGGTTACTCTAGTGCTCGGTGTCCTTTGATGTAAACTAGTTTCTACAGTTCCTTGTGTCTACAAGCTTAATGGAAAGTTGCAAGTGGTTTTGCGAGTCTTTGCATGTGGTATATTTTGTTTGTGAGTGGAGTTCTCCAATACAGCTGAGGGCCATTGGAACTAATCTGGATTTCTGAATTAGGGATCGTGTACTATGTTGGTGAGAAAGGGAAGAGCATACAAGTCCTCCGCACTGATGGGCCCATCAGGAAGCTCATGTACATGGAGGAGAAGGAGATCCTGATGATTGTGACTGAGGCACTCTTCCTGTCACAGCACCGCATTGGTCTTGATGGAACAAGTCAAGAGCTGATGAAGGTATGAATGCGTATTCTGTATGACCTTTGTGGGACTAGAGCAGATCCCAAAGCTACCGTAACATAAATTCCAAGTAACTTGGGTTGCTAGTATTGTACAGTCAGTGTAATGTATGGTCAGGCTGAGACGTCTGTGGGTTAGACTATACAAATAAAGGAAAAGTAAAAAAGAACGGCAAGCAACAATATGTTGTATGAGAAATGGCTGTTTTGCAAGACATAAGAATCTTACAAGAGTCTTTCGTTCTTGTTTCAACTTTCAAACAAGTGCATAGAATTTGGTAATATCATTTAAATAAGCAATCTCTGCATGATTTGGAAATGAATGTTGAAGCTGTTTCTCAATAAAAATCAGAACAAAGGTTGTTATCTTTAAGAATAATATTTCTGTTTATCTTTCCCATGTCTGTGAAGATCAGCATGCCTGGGTTCCATTATATTATCTTGCTATGTAACACTTCTGAAGAAAAGGACGAGGCTGTTATAATGGGGCATCTTGGTCGGCACGGAAGAGTTGGATTGAAGAGTCTGCTTCCATGCTGTATCACTTTATGTTCTGTGACTCTAAGAGTTAGACTAAGGGGCAGTCTTATCCTAGCAACAAAAAAAAGAGATATTGTTGGATAAAAATTTGGCCTTTGACAGGAATCCCTCAACCTTGAAAGGTATATGATGTGGATTTGAATTAGGATATGGTTCCACTTTCAGTAGCCCACAAACTGAATTGTTTATTGCTGATTTAGACTCCATGTGTAAATGTTCTGATTTTACAGAGTTTGCATTCTGCTGTGCTGTTTGTATCTGCAGGTTAAGTTGAGTGGAAAGACAGGTCAAACTGCTGATATTATCTGGGCAGAGAGAGAGCTCCTTATCACAGCGTCAGGAGAGACGGTTGTTAGGTGAGGATATGGTTTCACTACTGGGAGAGAATTGTCTGCTTTGGCATTGCACAGTGACAGTTCTGCAATTTGCAAGGTTTTAAAATGTTAACTCATTCTATTATACTATTACATAATATTTTTAATAATATATAAAAATAAAAATATGATTTGTGTTTGATTTGACAAACATTTAGCCCAACTAGTCTATGCTGATTCTCAGATTCTTGCCAACAGCCCCATTCACAGATTTATTTCCATTAACCTTTCTCACATAACCATCGACTGCCAATTTTCCTGCCAATCATGTAACTGGGGTCATTTTACAATAGCCAGTTCACCTCCCAGAACATCTTTGGGATCGGAGGAAACCAGAGCACCTGGAAAACCATCTAGTCTCAGGAAGAATGTGCAACTCCAGATAGACAGTCCCCATGGTCAGGATTGGCAGGTGGCACAATAACCACTGTGTACCACCCTGAAAAGATCTGTTTTGATTAAGGTTGGGTGATGTGATCTGTCATAAATTGTTCTGCTTTTTCATCAGACTCTGGGATTTGGATAGAGATGAAAATTATACCCTCACACTGGATGAACACCTGGGGTTTAGCACTGGCGAAAGCATCAATTGTATCTCCTACTGTGAAAGTAAAGGTAGGTCTGTATCTTGGGGCAGCTTTTTATTTTCTTCATACTCTTTAGTGTGCCTGAGATAACTAAATTCTGCAAAACAGAGCAGTTCTTGAAAGCGTTCCGTAAATCAGTCATCGAGGTCTGAATTAAATGAACAGGCCCGGTTCTGCTCCTACTCCCACCTTTCCCCACCTCCAGCCCACTCACCACCACCTTCCTTTGTCTGCTTTGACATTGCTCACTAGTTCAATCTGCAACCTGTTGATTAGTTTGTAATGAATGTGCACCACAATATCACGTTGGTAGTGCATTCATCAGTTGCGATTTTAGATCAGAGCCAAGTTTCACTTTTTTTGCAAGTATATGACAACCAATAAAATCAGTCTTAGTAAAGAGTGTTTAATTGTAGAATGTACTGACATTCTTATTTGCAGCAACACAACAGGCCTATAAACACAATACACGTAGATAATATCTAATTTGAAAAAAAACCTAAACTAACAGGGCAGCAAGCGGTGGTAGAGCTGCTGCCTCTCAGCGCCATAGACCCAGGTTTGATCCTGACCTTGAATGCTGTCTGGGTAGAGTTTGCAAGTTCTCCCTGTGGGTTTCCTCTGACTGCTCCAGTTTCTTCCCACATCCCAAACACGTGCAGGTTTGTAAGTTAATTGGCATCTGCAAATTGCCCTCGGTGTGTATGGAGTGGCTGCGAAATTGGGATAACATAGAACTAGTGTGAACAAGCGATCAATGGTCGTTGTCGACTAGGAGGGCTGAAGGGCCTGTTTCCACGCTGCATCTCTAAACTAATAACCACAATGCTAGTGCAAAACCTCCCTGATCCTTAGTGCAACCAGATTCAATGCCATGGAATTTAACGGCCGAAGTTTGTGTTGTGCAGCGTTCCAGAGCCTTCTAGTTGCTGGGGAAAAAGATATTCCTGAACCTGGTTTTCATAAAACCGTTCATTACTAAGTCACTCGCATCACACATGAATGTGTGGGGACTAGAGCAAGAAAATATTTTGTACATGTTGGTACTGTAATTGGAATAAAGGGTTTCAAGTGCAGAGACATTTGAATATTCAACACGACAATACACATTTCTAATCGCATTGAATCAGAAGCAGTCGCTTAATTGGATCTGATGAGAATAATAACGTGTTGTTTCCTAGGCATCCTAGCAGCTGGCACCAGTAAAGGACAGATTGCCATGTGGCGAAGAGCTGTCGTCAGCAATATTGGTGGTTCCAGCATTCAGGGGAAGGACCGATGGAAACTGCAGGCCCCAATTGATCTTGAAGGAATTATAATACAGCTGAAGGTAATGGAGGTGAAAAATATGCAGGCGCCAATTCTTCTCGTCCACAGTGCCACATGACATAATCATTGGTACCTGCACAGAGAAGCTAGATTCTGCTCTTGCTGGCACATTTCTGGTTGCTGGTTATTTCAGTCATCATTTCTTATTTTCTGTTAAAGGAGAGATAGACACAAAATGGTGCAGTAACTCATGGGCGTTTCGGGTCGGAACCCTTCTTCAGCTCTGCCCTGAAACATTGCCTATCCAAGTTCTCAAAGATGCTGCCTGACCTGCTGAGTTACTACAACATTTTGTGTCGATCTTTGGTGTAAACCAGAATCTGCCGTGCCTTGTTCTCATATAGCTTTAAAGGAGATGTGTGGGACATGTTCTTTAAACAGTGAGTGGGGGGTGCCTGGCACGTGCTGCTCGGGGTGGTGGTGGAGGCAGATACGATAGTGGCATTGAAGAGGCTTTTAGATAGATACATGTGTATGCAGGAAGTGGAGGGATACGAATCATATGCAGGCAGAGAAGATTAGTTTAACTTGGCATTGTATCCTATACCTGTACAGTATTATTCTATATTCTGGTGACCATTCAAGCTGGGGTTTGGGAAAATTTAAGTTACTTGTTGGACACAATATGTGCTTTACAATGCAATTGCTCTACCATTGCAATTTGTGTTCGGGGAGTAAATTCGATACATTCTGCACACTGAATGAGATTCTTGTGAGATGCCAAACATTCAGGCTTTCCTGCAGTATTTTTGAAGGAGATTTGTGGAGTAAAATGTAAAAACAAGGAACTGCAGATGCTGGTTAATACACAAAAGGACACAAACTGCTGGAGTAACTCAACGGGTCAGGCAGCATCTCTGGGGAACATGGATGGGTGACGTTTCAGGTCTGAAGAAGGGTCTTGATCCGAAACGTTACTTATCCATGTTCTCCGGTGATGCTGCCTGACCCACTTAGTTACTCCAGCGCTTTGAGTCTTTTTTTGTAAACCAGCATCTGCAGTTCCTTGTTTCTACATTGCAGGGCTTGTTATTTTGCAACCTCTAGAACAACACTGGTCACTTTCTGTACACTTTCCTGCAGAGTTGGTGAAATAAATGATGTGTGTAATGCAGCCGATAATAATTGTCCCCAATGATTAGTGAAGCAGGTGAGACTTGCCAGTTTTTTTGCCACTTTCGATAACGCTTTGTGTGTGCTGTTTGTTTAGTGGGGCTCCAGTAAGAACCTGCTCTCGGTGAACAGTGCTGGCACCGTTCTCATCCTCAGCGAGCAGATGATGTCTGCTCACTTCAACCAGCAAGTCGCAGCAGTACAGGTGGCTCCCAACCAGCTCAGCGTCAGCTTCTTCTCGTCCGGAAACCATCAGATGCTGCGAGCGGACATACACGTCAAAGGGGTTTATGTCACCAAGGTAAGAAGCTGAAATCAATGCTCCACTTTATAAGGGGATCGATACAGGCTTATCTTCATGTGTACCCCTGGATCCTACAATGGCAGGTGAATGCACCAACATGTGTATTTTGTGCTGTTCAAGTTCATCAGTAACATTGTATTCATAACATGAGTCTTAAATGGTGTGAAGGAGTTCCAGGGCTATTGACAAGCTGCTATGTTGATGCTGATAATGTGCTTACAATATGGTGTTTTGATTCAAGTTAGACGAAGCACCTACTTTGAAGAATTTAGCACTGAATTGAGTAAAACCCTCTATTTTCTGGTATTACAGGAGATGGTAGTGGTGTGGAATGGGAAACATATCAGTGTTTTTGAACAGTTTGGACCAACACTGAGGAATGCAGGTAACCATATTTTGATCAAATTAATTCAATCAGCAACTTAATTAATACTGACTATTTCTGAACTAAACTGTCAAAGGGGCTGCTCTTGATCCCTAAGTATTGCAAGGATTGTGTTGATTCAAAATGGGTCTGTGAACTTTACTGCTAGAAATAATACCTGAAAGATTGTGAGATTAGTAATTGTGCCAATATAATATATGGCCCTGAGGCTATTAGCAGAAACGACTGGCTTGGGAATTTGAATGTGTAGCTGGGGTTGGTACCGATAGATTACCCCTTTGTCATTAGCCTCACCGTACATCCTATGGCCCTTTTCACTGTTAATGTAAGAATCTAAGCAACAGATATAGAAGTTGGCCATGCCATCCATCGAACCTACCCAACCATTCACTCTCGTGATGGAACCTCTACAGAGCCTACTTTCCTCCTGATCCCAATGTTCCTTTGTATTTGAACATCTGACCACCTCTCTTGGACGTAGTGATTAGGTCTCATGGTGCCCAAGGGCAGAAAATACCACAAATATTAGCAACCTGTTGGAATAAAGTTTTTCCTCCATTTAACCAAACTGACTGAGCCGTTAACCCGGATCGCTGCAAAGAAGCCTGGGTCAGGGCCCGGCCGGGGCTTTGCGGGTAGAAGCCCGGGTCGGGCGAAGCGGCCGACGGAGCCCAGGGCTGGGGCCCAGGTCAGCACCACGGAGGCGTGAAGGGCGCCGACAGCGGTGGGGCCTCGGCGGCGATACCTCGCGGGTCGACCCGTGGTCGACGAGAGTGTGGAGGAACCGCCATGTTGGGGGAGGGGAAGAACAATGGCTGACCTGGCGTGGGGAAAGCCGGCGTACACTGTAACTTTGTCAGCGCCGTAGGTGACCTCTATTTGTATACATTGTGTATGCCAGCAAAGAATTTCACTGTGCCCAGTCACATGTGACAATAAAGTATTCATATTCCTAACCTGAGGCCATGAGCCCAGGTTCTAGATTCTCACCAGGAGAAATGTTTCAGTACTCTTTAACTCCAATCCCCTTGCAATCGTGATTAATGTACCTTATCTTCTTAAATGTTTGTTGTACCTGTGTTAATTTTGCAGTGTTATTCAAAAATAATGAGAACTGTTTGTATTGTTCCAGGTTCATTTCCCTGTGATTCTTCCATTGTGGTTGTCCACGAAGAGAGTATTTACACTGTGGAGCCAAACCGTGTGCAAGTTCGCACTCTGCAGGTGAGTGTAAGGCTTGGTAACACTTTGGTAACACTTTGCCTTTCAGTGTTGAGTGGTGCTCTAATTGTGAAAAAGTTACAGCTCAGAAGGCAGCCATTTAGCCCATCATGGCAATGTCGGCCCTCTTCCAGATCAAATCCACATTCCCTTCACCGGCCCTTTCTCCATGGACTTGAAAACCTTTCTCCAGTCTCCACCATGTATGTATCAAATTCACTCTTGCAGGCCACAGTGAAATCTACCTCCACCACATCCACAGCCATTGCCTTCCAGATTCCAACTTAATACTGTTGAGGATAATTTTCCTCCTGTCTTTCTTAATTTTCTTGGCCTTCAATTTATACCTGTGACCTTCAGTTCTTGCCTCTTTCACCACTGGGAGGCAACGGCTACTATTTGCACTCTCCAGACCTCTGATCATTTGATTATACGTTTATCAAATCTCCCCGTAACATTCTTCAAAGGACACAATCCCAGCTTCTAATCTATCATTCTTATTAGAAGCCCTCATCCCAGGAATCATTCTCTTAAATCTTTTCCTGGCCCATTCTAAAGCCCCAGCTTCCTTCCTATCACAAAGAGAGCAGAAATGAACATGTTTTAAAAGGACTTAGTATGTTCCCTTTTTCTTGTACCCTGTCCCTCTGTTGATATCCACAATTGTGTATGTGAAGAGGATAGTGGTAGATTGGCAGGAGAATGCAATGTCATTATAAATGATATCATTTCTCAATATGCTCTTCCTATAGGCAATGATTGATGCACGAGTCCCTGGATCCCTCCGCTGCTTTATTACCTTTAAGAAACAATAACCAAAGTACATCATCTCCCACTTCTCCACATTAAACGTCATCTTCCACGTGCCTGCTCGTTGCCTGATCACACTCTGCTGCAATATGTTTGTGCAGATGCTGGAATCTTGAGCAAAATCTTGAGTGCTGGAGGAACTCGTCAAATCTACAGAGGGAATGTAACAGACATTTTGAGTCAGGACCGTTCTTCAGTCTGTCCATTCCCTGTCCATCCTTTGCTTGGTGTGCATTATCTAGGTCTGATGCCTGCTGCTGACTTTTGCTACTTGCCAATCATTCTGAGTGTATACTTCCTTTCAGGGCACAGTTAAGCAGCTGCTTGTGTTCAATGAGACTGAGGGAAACCCCTGTCATCTTCAGATCTGTGGCAACTTCCTGGTAGTGGGGACGGACAAAGCTCATGTGAAGGTCTTCGATCTTTCCCGCAGGTATAGTACACGTCGCTGACAATTGAATTACATTTATTTGTAGTGGACAAATTTAAGTAACAAACCTTCAAACAACCCCCCTCCCCCCCCCCCCCCCCCCTCTCTTCCCTGTGACCCACCTTGATTCACCTCCATTTCTCCCCCCTCCCCCCCCATCTCCTTCCATCTATATTGCTTCTTCTGGCTTCACAATTCTCAGCTCTTCTGTCCTTATCTTATACTTATTGCCTTTTCATCTCTGGTCTTTGCCAATCAATAAGCCCCCCTCATCTGTCTCCACCTATCACTTGTTTGACTTTGTCTTGCCTCTCTTTCAGCTTCCCCCCCCATCACAAGCCTCCTGACCCAAACCATCACCTATCCTTGTTCTCCAGAGACGCTGCCTGACCCACTGAGTTACTCCAGCACTTTGTGTCCACTTTCACATAATACAAATTGGCTGTGGTGGATGCCACTGCGACCCTGTCTGCTCCCATATTCTAGAGCTGTAACAGGTCACTTGGCCTGTCTTGTCTGCCTTAAACTAAATTTTAAAACAAATGTATTTATTTCCGTATCTATCTTAACTTTACCAAATCCCTTTGCTCAAAGACCCCATTCGGTGGAGACTGCGCACAGTAGATGCTGTGCTAAATTTTATTGCAGTATTGACATGAATTACTCCCACACTGGAGGGTGCTTGGCTGAAGCTTCCCAACTAAGCAGGACCAAAGACAGCTATTAGAATTCATCGGCTCGGTTCCCTTTCTGTTTATAGTCTTTAGCTCTTCTGGGGTTACATTTGAGATGTTTTAAAGATAAAGTAACTATGAGGGTCATGGGCTGTGTAAACAGCATCTAACATTACAAACACTAGCACACAAAAACAATAGAAAGACTAAACACAGATTGCCTGAGCTCTCGCTGTGTCTCAGTGGGTGGCTTGCTTGCCTTTGATGTAGGAGGGTTATGGGTTTGAGTTCTACTCCATTATGAGACCATAATCCAGGCTGTAAAATTTATTTCAATTGTTGTTAGTTGGCTGTAAAAAAACGTTAGGACATCCGGAGGTCAAGAAAGGCACCATATATGCGCCGGTTTTCTTTTCCTTATTGTCGTACAATGGATCTTGGTTGGTATGTTGTCTGTGGTTATAGAATTTGTGGGGCTCCCTGTCTAGCCTCACACTGAAGGAGGCACCGGAGAAACACATGCTTTAGGATCTCATGGGTTACCTTGGGAGGGGTTTAGAGGGATGAGAACACTTGGCTGTAGCTATGTGGGTAGCTCCACTCTCCAATCCAAAGGTAGCAGGTCACTTATACTCCATGTGAGACGTGCTACCGAACCCACACCAACACTAGAGTACGAAGGAAGCACTGCAGTGTGTGAAGTCTCATCTTTCTGGTGTGGTTCCATCAACATAAGGTGTTTTATACAGGAGCAGACTATTCTACACCTTGTGCCATGGCTGTGTTTATACCTGAGTGTGCCACTTTCCTAACCAGGTACAAGTGCAATCTTGCAGCAGTATCACAGGCACCTGGACACAGACCAATACCTAAAAAATTATACATGAATTAAACATAAAATTTAGCAGGACAGTTAAAAGTAAAAAACGACTGCAAACAAACAATACATCAGTACAAAACACAATGTTTAAAAAAAAATCATGGTAGTACAAGAGGTGGTCCGTAGTATTCTATTGCTGAGCTAGGATTAGGGTTGGTGGGTTGTGTGGGTTCATTCTGTAAACTTATATTGTGCACTTTTGCATTATCTGCTGTACTCATGTATGGTTTGACTGTATTCGTGTATGGTATGATCTGCCTGGTTAGCACACAAAAGGGGCGCACAGTGGTGCAATGGGTAGAGCCCTGAACTCGAGTGCTATCCGTGTGGAGTTTGCATGTTCTCCCTGTGACCATGTGGGTTTCTTCAAAATGCTCTGGTTTTCCATCCACATCACAAAGACGTGTGGGTTTGTAGGTTAATTGGCTTCTGTAAATTGGCTTTAATGTGTAGGGAGTGGATACGAAAGTGGGATAACATAAAACTAATGTGAACGGATGGTCGATGTGGACTCGGTAATTCCATGTTGTCTCTCTAAACTCTAAAAAGCATGTTTTTCATTGACAATAATAAACCAATCCTAATTTTCCTGTCTTCCTGTATCACATTTTTAAAAAGGTAGCTGAAAGTGTGTTTCCCCTCGTGCATAATGATTATTATGCTCTGCTGGTAGTTTACAGAACATAGAGGAACCACTGTTCATTTATTCCATCATTTAGGTGTCTCTGTGGTTGTAAATGAATTGGTGTCAGTGCCCTGACCTGAAATCTCTCTGTTCTGCAGGGAAGCAAAGCCTCACAGCAATGCTAAGAACTTGGCAGAGCACATCCCTAATTTTGGGAGCATCACATCGGTGAAGTGCAGCTTCAATGGTAATAACGTCAGCATTCTTATCAAAAACGTAAGTGTGGTTGGAAATATGCTGGTTGTACTGTGACACTGCCACAAACTTTGAGGTGCAGGGTTTATTTCCATCATTTATTTGTGTAAGGAGTGTGTTTACACAATCGTGCACTCATTGGGTATTTTTAAAGTGCAGATTGACAGATTCTTGATTAGGGTATGGGTATCAAAGTTATGGGGAGATGGCAGGAGAATGGGGTTGAGAGGGAAAGATAGGTCAGCCATGCTTGAATGGCAGGGTAGACTCAATGGGCCAATCGGCCTAAGTTTGCTCCTAAATCACATGAACTGACCAGGAATCATTGCTTGTGGCAGAGGTAGTAGATCTGGCTGAGGTACTGCAAGTCCATCCTCTCGCTGGGAATACAAGTTCACTGAATTAGTCTAGAAGAGATGACCGTTTACACAGACCGTTGAACATACTGCCAGGGGTAGTGGTGGAGGCAAATACAAAAAGGCTTTTGGAAAGGCACATGGATATGCAGGGAGTGGAGGGCTATGAATCACATGCAGGCAGAGGAGATTAGTTTAGCTCGGCATGGACACTGCGGACTAGTTGGGCCCGTTCCTGTGCTGTACTGTTCTGCGTTCTAACAACCACATTTCTAAGTAAAGACTAATCAAGCTCCACTGCGTTGTTGCAGTAACCAGAGAATCAGAGACATTATAAATAAAACGAGGTGCTGTGGTCTCTCCTGGTGGTTTACTGTGCTCTGAAGAAGAGAATTAACATCTTTCTTTTACTAATACTGGCTCATTATTGAGATGTAGAATGCTTGCTACCTTTGCTGAATTCACTCGCATTTCAGAGAGTTTCTGAATATCTGAAATGTTTAGATGGATTTCTAAGAGAAGGTTTCATATAAATGCAAGTTTATTCTCTTTTGTGCTGTGATTCTTGCTGCTTTTCTTTGTCCAGTGTTACTCTTTTTTCCCTAGGTACATTCTTTATAATCTGTCCTTTGTTGGAGTGTTTTTTTAAAGTAAAGGTTTCACTGATTCATAGTGATTGAGGGAAATATTGCAAGCTTATGGAAAATCTGATGTAATTTTAAAGTGAGGACACTACCATACAGAAGAATGTAATGAGTATTATTGGTCTGTGATGTGGGAGTCATGAGTGACTGGCTCCAGTGGAAAGAATGAGAACTCATTGCATCCACATGGTGGCAGAAGGTGTATTGGTTTCAGCCATATATCCGTCCCGGTCTGGTGTGCGAAGCTTTCTAACAGCAGGAATTAACCCATTCCTCAAGGGGACTGCAGCAAAGATAAGACTTGGGCTACTTTCTAGGGCATTGTAGTTAGCTCTATGACCACTGTCTGTGTGAAGGTTGTGCATTCTCCCAATGACCAGAAGACCAAGCACTCTCATTCCAACCAGGCCCTGGTTATCGGTTAATTGGTAACTTTAAGTTAGCCACCTTAATAAATTAATGTAGGTGATTGGCCGAAATAGAGGGAAGTTGATACTGTTTGTGGGAGAATAGTTGCAGGGAATATGGTTTAGGTTTATTATTGACACATGTCCCAACGTACATTGCGAAGTGGGGAATAGGATTAATAGGAATGTTCTGAGGGCTGGTATGGACTCGATGGACCCAATGGTCCCTCTTGCAATTGTAAGGAAGTATAACATGATGTGGGGCTAAATTACAATAATTGCTGGAAGGAACAATCTAAGATGTTTCTTTGATAAAGCTAGAGTGTGTGCAGAAAAAATTACCAAGGATATTGCTGGGACTGGTGGGTTTGGTGACCAGATAAGCTGGGCATGTTTGCCCTGGAACCAAGGAGGCTGAGGGGTGACCATTCAGAAGTTTATAATATCACGAGGGACATTACGTTGGATGGTTAAAGCTTTTTGAATAAGTGCAACATTCCCACTGATTTCTGAAATTCCTGGCACTGCTCAAAATGGAGGAGCATTTTGGATGAGACTGAGAACCTGTAGTCCATGCATCGGAGACACATACAAACCTAGCTTAAACAGTGGATGGAGCACACCATCACAAATTACCAGTTTCCCCATCCCATCCATGCATCTCCCCCCTGTGGGAGATAGAAACAAAATGCTGGAGTAACTCCAGTAAATGCTGGAGGGCCAGGCAGCATCTCTGGAGAAAAGGAATAGGTGGCGGTTAAGGTTGAGACCCTTCTTCAGTCAGTGGAGCGGGAAACTATAGATATAAAAAGGTACAAAGAACAAATTAATGAAAGGTATGCAAAAGGACAAGGGTTACTTGAAGCGATTGGAGGAATAGCACCTCAGTTTGCTTGGGCAGCCTACAACCTAGTGGTATGAATATTCATTTATCTAACTTCAAGTAACCCTTGCATTCCCTCTCTCTCCATTCCTCCCCACACTAGTGGTCCTACTAGTTTCGCTGTTGTCCTGCTTAGTTTCACTGTTTGTATTCACTCTATCACCATCTCCACGGCCAACAATGGACCATTGTAGGCTCCACCTTTCCTTGATTATC
This sequence comes from Malacoraja senta, assembly GCA_038087875.1. NCBI lineage: Eukaryota > Metazoa > Chordata > Chondrichthyes > Rajiformes > Rajidae > Malacoraja > Malacoraja senta. Next base: position 62,787,334 of record CM075981.1, on the reverse strand, counting down.
GTTGCTGGCTTTGATTTATCCTTCTGCATACCTTTCATTCATTTGTTCTTTGTACCCTTTCATATCTCTAGTTTCCCTCTCCCCTGGCTCTCAGTCTGTAGAAGGGGCTCGACCCGAAAGGTCACCTATTCCTTATCTCCAGAGAAGCTGCCTGACCCGCTGAGTTATTCCAGCATTTTGTGTCTATCTTTGGTGCAAACCAGCTTCAGCGGTTCCTTCCTACACTACTTGTGGGGAGAGTCTGCGGTTCACATGTTGGCCTCGTGAGTCATTTATGAACCCGAGTAGACTGAGTGGCAGCAAGACTTCCTTGATCCAGAGGCACGAAGGATGTGTTGAGTTCTGAAAATACTGCTGATCGATCCGATTATTGTCATCCGCATGAGTGGCAGTTATTGCTCTGTCCTGTTACCTTCCCAATGTATTTTATCTATCAATGGGAGCTACCATTAAAGCTCAAGTACCACCTACTCCCATCAGGCACATGGTGACATAAGCGAGCGAGCGGGCAAGATCATCTCTGACCCCTCTCACACTGGCCACAAACTCTTTGAATCACTTCCCTCTGGAAGGCGACTCATTCCCTCTGGAAGGCGACGGATTGTCAAAGCTGCCACAGCCAGACATCAAAACTGTTTTTATCCACGAGTAGTTGCCCTACTCAACAGCCAAAAATCTGTAGCCTCCCTTTGATCTGGTATTTTGTTGGTTCATATGCTTGATCAATGGTGTTTTATGATTAATATTTTATTATTATTAATGTTTAGTGTTTTCTGAGTCATTCGTAACTGTCACTGTATGTCATGTTGTTACTTGTGGGCGGAGCACCAAGGCAAATTCCTTGTATGTGAATACTTGGCCAATAAACTTACTTAAATAATACGATATTTTAATTCAGATGCAAGACATTTTTGGCTAAATGTTTTTCATTAGGAAATAGCCACCATGTTTACGATTGGATTTTGCCTTGATCTGCAGTTATTGGAATACTGTTGAATTGTATTGATATTCCACACAGACAAACGGCAGCCCAGATTCCAAGGTCTTTTTCTATGATGTGGAGACGGACACTATAAATTACTTTGACTTTGAAATTGGCAAAGCAAGCAGTGAAAACTGTTCCGTGTTTCACTTGGAAGAGAATGAAGTGGAAAAGTAAGTAAGTTTGGGTTTGATGCTGACTGAGAGAAAAATCACTTCACTTGATGTTGAAAACTTAAAACTACACACACATGATATGTTAGTGGCATTCCTTATATTGAATCATGTCTCTGAGCTATGTGCAGACAGAGGTGAGTATTGGTGCCAAACAGGATACTGATTCCTGGGATGTCAGGACTTTCATATGAAGAAAGACTGGATAGACTTGGCTTATACTCGCTAGAATTTAGGAGATTGAGAGGGGATCTTATAGAAACGTACAAGATTCTTATGGGGTTGGACAGGCTAGATGCAGGAAGATTGTTCCCGATGTTGGGGAAGTCCAGGACAAGGGGTCACAGCTTAAGGATAAGGGGAAAATCCTTTAAGACCGAGATGAGGAAAAACTTTTTCACACAGAGAGTGGTGAATCTCTGGAACTCTCTGCCACAGAGGGTAGTTGAGGCCAGTTCATTGGCTATATTTAAGAGGGAATTAGATGTGGCCCTTGTGGCTAAAGGGATCAGGGGGTATGGAGAGAAGGCAGGTACGGGATACTGAGTTGGATGATCAGCCATGATCGTATTGAATGGCGGTGCAGGCTCGAAGGGCCGAATGGCCTACTCCTGCACCTAATTTCTATGTATCTATGTATCTATGTAAGAAAGAGGAACACAGGTTTGTGGGAGACTCCTTAAAGCTGATGAGATCGAGGGATTTATGTAAGTGAGGTCACTGTTTAAAGAAAGAGCTGCTGCTTGGGGCACAGAGGGAGTGAGAAGTGAAGGCAGGTTACCTGTTTAATACCACAGGTGAATCCTGAGCATGAGACTGGTAGTGCACTACCAGTCCTTTCCATCCTGCCAGTCCTTGTATATTATGGCAGCAAGTACAAATTCATCTATGGCCAAAAGTACTTCATTCGTGTTACAAGATTTTGTGTGGTATTTTTATGTTTAACTCTACAGAGGACGTTCTGAGATGCGAGAGCTGATGGGACGATACCCAGTCAGTCATTTCTGGGACCAGAATGAACCAAAACTGTTTGTGTGCGAAGCAGCTGTGGCTGCCTCAAAGACACGGCAATCGAACGTTACTGCCGGCTCGGAGAGCATCTCCACAGAGTACAAGGTAGCTATTCTATCACAAGCTAACACCATAAGATTCTAGGGAAGATACCGTGCCTTGGTATTTCTAACTTAAGGCTCCATGAACAACAATCACAAGGCACATTTGTATGAATAACTTTATGTTTGTCTCTAAATATCTAGCTTTTTCTTGCTCATTGTTGCTTACCCAACAATGCCTCATCATTGTTTGCAGCTGATCTCTGTTGCATTTTATTAAATGGTTTCCCCTTGTACTCTTTGATTGTGGTAGGTGGATGTTATGGTGGCATCGTTCTTCAGTACACAGGAACATGGCCTCTTGCTGCAAGACAGCTTCCCCAAGATAGAATCCCATGAGGCCCTGCTGGGTTTGGAGGTCCCTTATTATTATTTTTCGAAGAAGGTAAAGAGAATGTCTAGTCCTAACACAATACACCTGATAATTTGTATGATGCTTCCCCCTCTCAAAAATGTTCAGATGTTTATTGGCGTCTTTCTAATTGGGACTGAGGATGACTTCAACTCTGGTTTTGTGTGTTGAGGTTCTAATGAGACCAATCTGTGAACTGCTCGCTCTTGAACATATGAGGAAGGTGGCGGAAGATGGATCAGGTGGATAGCTTGTGTAGGGTCTGCTTCTTCTGCCGCATACCCGGGTCTCCTCTGCTCCTGATGCACGATCTCAAGATTCCCGACACCATTCCAAATGCTGCTCCATCAATTGAAACAATAATGGGCCAGAGATTCCCAAGAGTCATTGTGCATGTTGCGTTTCTTCAAGGTGGCTTCGAGCACATACTTGAATCTTTTCTGATATTCTCCTAATTTTAAAAAAAATGTCCCGTACTGTGAACTTACTGTTACATGAAGGAGTTACCACTTGTATTATGTGGTGTAGATGATCCCTACAACTTGGTAGTAATGTTTCAGTCCAAAGTTATACATTGTGAGGTGTTTAAAGTTCATTTTCTTTCTCCCTTTCTAATCCGTGCCAGGTTGCCTCTGGAATGTTTAATGGGATTGTGCAGTACCTGTGTTGCACCTTTTGTTGGGAGAGTGTGTGGGAATAATTCTTTGCAGTGTGACAGATGAAAATTGAAAACTAAGTGGCTCATTTTAGTGTTGATTTTGTTCCATGTTTTGTGATTCCAAGAACTAAAGTTGTTTTATTACAATACAACTTTATATAAGTAACACAAACTATCCACCTGCCCCATCTGCCACCACCTTCCTCAGATGTTTAAGACTTTTTCGTTCACTAGAACCTGAGAACTCACAATACCAGAGTTAAAGTCGGTCATCCTCAGTCCTGTGAGTTTGCCTATGAAGAAGCCAATTTAATAAACTCGGACTGAAATACATCACGATCCTGTGATTAGAGCCAGTGTGTGTTGCAATACATACTCAATGTTGAAGAGTCAACTGGCAATGATGACACCTAACATGACATATGGCTTTTAAAAGAATGCTGCTACTGTGTAACCTTGAGGAGAAATGGAAGGGATGTTAAAAAATGAAGCAAATTACCTGATTGTGCTCTCTCACCTCTTGTACATTTTCTTCATTTAATCCCAGTCAGGAGAGACTGAGAATGACGCAGAATCGATGTCTGGAATTCCTTCGGTTCCACAAGTAGTGGCCCGGAGACCCCTGCGAGACTTTGTTGGGCTGGAGGATTGTGACAAGACGACACGCGATGCTATGCTGAACTTCAGCTTGTATTTAACCATAGGGGACATGGACGAGGCTTTCAAATCTATCAAACTAATCAAGAGGTAAGAGGTCATTCGTTTTGTTCTTTTATGGACCTGTCCCACTTAGGCGACTGCAGGAGACTATGCAGTCGCCACATTTTCACGGGTGGTTACCGGGGAGTCGCCTTCATGGTCGTGAGGAGTTCTCGCATTCTGGGAACTATTCGCGGCCTCATTATGGTTGCTGTGAATTTTTCAACATGTCGAAAAATTAGCAGCGTCTGGAATGAAGCCGCCATGGAGAGTAGCGAGAATTCTCGTGCTGTAGGTGGGTCGCCAGGAGGTCCTAATGGGTTGCCAGGAGGTCGGAGGTTCTTGCAGGTTGTAGCCGGTGCAGACCGGTGAATTTCATTGGCTCATTGGGGAGAAAAAAAAGGTAAGCAGTAGTTTTCAGAACCAAGGATAACCGACCGGTAATGTTAAATGCTCACCGAGCTTCACAGCCATGTATCTCTGGCTTCTTAAAAGTTGTTTCCCCCCCCCCCCCCCCCGACGTTTCTCTGTTGCACATGATCAGTGAAAATTGTTCAATCAATAGGGCTCCGGCGTGGTAACGAGAATTCACTTTAGTAGCTTCTAATCCTTTGTGGCAATGGACGGACTGAGTAACTGTAGCTCAGTCAGCTTAATGTCAGTAGTGGACAATTGTAAAGTTCTGAAGGATACTTTAAGCAGCTGTTTAATCAAAGACTCTGTATGGTTCTATTAAAGAGTTGGGGTTTGTTTCTGCCTGACTTCATTTTTTGAGTAGATAACAAGAAAAGTCATTGAGGATTTTTATTTGAGGTGGTCTGTGTAGATTTTAGCCACATGTGTGATAAACGTTCACGTGGCTGATTTAAAAAAGGAAAGCAGTTCAGTAAATAAAAATAAAAAATTAAAAAAACTGCATGGGACCCGCATACTGGGTTAGGCCGCTACCTACATCCTCGATATCCCCATACTCGCTGCACCGCTAGGACACCAGGCATTAAAGTTACACATGTGAGAAGACGAGATGCAAATCTCCTTAGCTCATGGTCAGAATTGATATTTGCAGGGACGTGAGAGTTGATGGATGCAAGATGCTGCCGGCTCTCTGCGTGCTTTTGCAGAAGGGGATCTACTATTATTCACTGTAATCATTCCACTCTTTCACTTATGTGCAATTGTACTCGTGTGGGATGATTGGACTGGGTAGCACACAAATTGTCAGTCTCACTACACATGGCAATAATAATAAATTAAACTAAACTATAAAATATGAAATAAAAACAGAAGATGCTGGAATCCCTCAGGAGGGCAGCATCTGGAAAAAGAAAAGGTGTTAGCATTTCAGTCCTGAGATCCACTTGGACCTGAAATGTTAACTCTGTTTCTCTTCACAGCGGTTGCTTGATCTGAGGAGTTTTCTCAGCATTTTCGAGTCAAATTATTATCCTATGCGCAAATACAACGAGGTAGTTACAATTGAAGGATTGCTTTTATGGAAAAGTCCAAATAAAAGTGGATTAGAAAGTAGTTTCAGTAGAAGAGAGCAGAATGTAATGGTTGATAATAATTATAGTGAAAGGGAGATTTAAACAGAGTATACCAATGCATAAACTCTCCCATTCACTAAAACCCACAGTTTTTTCCACCGAGACTGAGGTTAAAAAGGTGGTGAATACCTAAATTGGAGCAGGCTTGATCGCGAAAAAGAATGCATTAGACTGAAGGAAGAACTAGTGTCAGAACAACAACCCAGCTAGATGAAAGTGTAGGATGTTGATCAGAAAGTGAGGGGATGAACACAAGCTGTGCTCATTAATGCTGAAGAGATGGTCAACAGCTTCAAATTCATTGACTTCCATATTGCTAGCAGCCCAACCTAGCCTGGTCCCTTCATGCTGCTGAAGAAAATGCATCAGCCTATTTACTTCCTTGGGTGCCTCAGAAGATTCAGCATATCCATGAGGATTCTTTCAAACTTCTACAGATGTGCGACAGAAAATACTCTGATGGGCTGCATCTCAGTCTGGTATGTCAACTGCTCTTTTCTTAACTGCCTGAACCTGCACAGCGTGGTGAACACAGCCCAGTCCATCACAGGCACATTGCTTCCTTCCATCCAGAAATCTCTACAGTGCATTGCATCAGGAAGATTGAATGTGTTGTCCAGGATGCCTGCCACCCTGGCCATTCCCTTTTCTCTCTTCGGCCTTCTGGAAGAAGATACAGGCACTTGAAAGTCCGGGTGTCCAGACTTAAGAGCAGCTTCTTCTTCACTGCCATCCGACTCTTGAACCAATCACTTCTTTCACACCTGTTTTCCAGAGGCTGCTGCATACCCTTATTCTTAACGTTACCTCATTCGATTATTCCGTCATTGCACTTGTGCTTTTCTTTGCACCAGAACCGGCTCATCGGTTCTGATGCGGCTTTTCTCCGAGCCGTATCTTCGCCCCTTCCTCGCAGCCTACGGGCAGACTGGAGCGCCGTTTTCCTGCCGGGACCGGCCAGGACTTCAGCTTCGGCGGCGGCACAGCGCTGAGGTACCATCGCGGAGCGGGCGATGCCTAACCCGGGTCGCCGTGCAGTAAGCTGTGCTGTGAGTGCTGTGACAGCCGGCACCAACATCGCGGAGCTGCGGTCTGCGGTCAGCGGTCAGCGGTCAGTGGAGCTTCCAGCCGCGGGCGGCGCTGAGCTTCAAACACCGTGGAGCCTGGGATCTCACGGCGAGGTCGCCAGAGTCGGAGCATCGACCAGCGCGGCTCGTGGACTTCGGGAGCCGCGGTCTACTGGGAGGAGGCGGCCGCTCCAGACACTCCGGGCCGCTGAGAGTGTTCACCCGATGCCAGAATTCCATCATCCGGCGAGAGGGCCTGAGGCATCGTGCTGCCGTAGCGGCGACTGCAGAGGCCTCAATAGGCCCCGACTATGGGTGAACTGGGGATGGGACTGGACTTTGCTGCCTTCCCCCACAGTGGGAACCATTGTGGGGGGATGTTTTTATGTTGTTGTTAAATTCTTGGATGTTATCTTTATTTGTGTGCTGCATGGCAAGTCAAATTTCACTGCACCAATTGGTGTATGTGACAATAAATGTTTATCTATCTATCTATCTATCTATCAATCCTTGCACCATTCTGCTATTTTGCATTTGTATTTATTGTGGAACACCTACGTCAGGCTGTTGCTCATCAACTGCAGCTCGGCATTCGACACTAACCTACACCATCAGATCAGATGGTGCATGTTCAGTACGTCTAGTCTTTTGTAACCATGATGTTATCCTCATTTCAGATAGGCAATAATTGTCAAAATTAAATAACACTCTCCAAACCCCCTTGAGCATTCTTTATGAACTGCTGCACTAACTGAAGGTCAATTTGGCTGGTTTCTCTAGTCTTTGTGCTATATCAAAATTGCCACGTTATTCAGAATATTTAACACCTATAGTGAAGCTGGAGAACATATTGGAATAAATACAAACTTAAAATAACTTTATTGTAAGTGTTTTATTTTTGGAAATGCAAGGGTTTTAAATTAGCTGCACAAGAGAAGTGTGTGCTGCTGTCTGAAATACTTCAGTAACCAACTAGTCTATACCAGAATTATTTGGGACCCACCTTAAAGAACAAAAAAGAACTCGCCACGTAAACTTGTGAAGTTATACTCGGATATACTTACATTTTGTATCGCACAATAATACCATTTATCCAATGCATGCTATTCGACTAATAATAGATTTAAGTCGATTTCCAAGAGTCAATTTAGCCCCTGCTAAAACCATTCAGCAAAATTGGGGCAATGTATTTAGGTCTTGGTTAGCAAAGCAGAACAATAAAAGCAACTTCTGTGCTGTAGGCACCAGGTGTTGTTGGATTATATTCCAACTGATGAAACAGAGTAAATTAGTGTGCAAAACTCTGTGCACGGAAGTATTTATTTCATTGCTCCAAGTGCAAGTGACGCGATTGGATTTGTTACAAGGAAGAAGTGAGCTGGAAGACTATCTGGTTGCAAGCTATATAATAGCACTTCCACAGGTCAGCGGCCCGCATCTGCACTCCAATAGTGGATGAAGGTCTGTCATGGGAGATTTGCACCACAGTTCTGTCAGCAAGCACTGCTGTGCTGCAGGAGTACTAGAAGTTTAACTATACTGCCAAGAGCGAACAGTGAAGCATCCTGAGATATTTCATTGGTATAAAAAGTGATAATGAATTACAATTATTACTTTTCTTGTGTAGCCCACACTATCTTTACAGGAAACAGACTGATGGTTTTAGTTCTGGAGATACAAGGAATGTCAGATGCTGGAAATTTGAGAAAACACAAAGTGCTGGAGTAAGGAGCAGGTCAGGCAGCATCTGTGGAGGGAATGGATGTTTGGGTCGGGGTCCTTCTTCAGACTCCAGATAATTTCTATCTTCAGATTGTTTCTGTCACTGGAATAGAACTAGGCATTGTCCTGGTAGTAATGTGTGCTGGTGCCTAGCCAAGATAAATCTTGAATAATGTATGTGCCATCTACTGGTTATTTGAAGGTTTTTTTTACAGTGAAATAATGTCACAATGTTGAATTTAATGTGACAAAATTTAAGTGTTACCAACTTTGCCAATAAAATATTCAGATTCCTACAGGACATTTGAAGTCAATTTAGAATATTCTAGTTAATCCTTGCCAGTTTTTATGCATTTGAAAATGAACCATGTGTGGCTGAGCAGTGAACAGACATGCTTTGTTGCCTATACATGGAGCTTGCAGAACAGCTACATGGTCTAGCACTGTTAAACAGCCGGCTGAAGCTTGACATGCCAGTCTACTTGTGCTCATGCCAATCTAGAGGGTGGGGAGTGAGAAAGACTGGGACCTATGGCCCGCCAGGTGCCTCCCATCCAGTGGTCCTGGGCTTGGACCTGGGCTCTGTGCATCCGCACACTTTGTGTTATCACCTACATCTATGGGACAATGGTGGTGGCTGTGGCAGTCAGACACCTGGGAGATAAAGGGATTTAAAATCACCGCACACAAGCTGCGTGACCTGTCTGTGTAATGTAGACAATGTATTGAGCATCATATTCAGACCAACACAATGGTGGGAATCTCGTGCTGCTCTGTATGAAGCAAAGATCCTTATCAGGCAGGGATATTACTGGTCTCTTGTTGCTGGGTGAGAGCCAAGGAAAAAGGCCTGGGCTAACAGTAATCATCAACGTCACTCTCCTCCATGAGAATATCCAGAAAACCTCAGGCTCTGTCACTGATCACATCTCCTGGCCCGATGCCACTGCAAAGCTCAGCCCAGTGACATGCTACTGTAGAGGTACGCCTGGATGTGGCACTCATCCTAAGACCTAGGAGATGCAGCAAGCATCCAGCAGGCACTTGTAGAGACAACTGGCGAGTGTGCTCCAATGTAGTGCAGATGCACTGATTACATGACTGTTATGTTAAATGCCAACCCAAGTGTGGCAGAACTAACTGCAGTGGTGACTGAGCTTTCAACCTAGATTTGGCCCATTTATTGCAATACTGTACGATTTAAATACACTTTGAAAAACTACTGCAAATTTTGTAAAACAACCTTAACAAGAGACGTCTTCACTTTAACCTCATCCAATGGTGTGTGCATGCTCCTGCCTTAAAGTACAATGATGAATACAGGTTGCCCATGCTGGTTGTCATGTTATAAAAATCCTGCCTTTTGTGGTAAAGATAACTAATGATAACACTCAGCAGGTCAGGCAGTGTCTGTAGCAAACGAGGCAGAGTTGATGCGGCAGAACTGATGAACACTCTTTAATTTGGCACATCAACCCTATTTCCCTTTCTACAGAATCTTCCTGATCTACTGAGTCTGTTACATATTCCGTTCTTATTTTAAGATTTGTAGTTCTTTGAATTTCAGCTCTTCATATGTAAGCTTTCCTGATATAATGGTATCGGTCCTGTTGTATACTGAGGTTCCCAGTTTAAGAAACATAGCAAAACCCACTCTTCTCTTGGTTCGGTCTATTGTTACATAAAAATGTGTATCGTGTGTTATCTAATTAGATGCTTTAAATTAAAGTCTAGTTTATTGAGTACTATTCCTATAAATATTTGACAATCAGGACACCTCTGAATCCACAATAAAGTACAGATACTCGTGAGCAGATGCTTGTACTGGGTGAATATATTTACTAAAGGGAGAGCAGTAAGATTCATTCAGCTTCAAAGTATTCCTTGGCCCAGTGTCCCAGCCACGAACAGACAAGATCCTATATCTATTGTGCCCATCTTAGCAGTGCACCAGATACTGTCTGAAGATGAGAACCTTGTTGGGAATTGGATCACAGGAAATGCCTTTAGCCCTGTGAAAGATTTGTTTCCTTCAGTTGCTGAGTTCCTCCTCCCATCGGTTTATGCCGCTTTCCTGTTCTGTTGTGGTACATTGAATCCATGGTTTACATTGCTCTCTGGAAAATGTGCTGGGATCGCAAGTCGGAATTGTTAGTCGTGTTTAGGATGAAAGCCTTTCTTTCTCCTTCCCCCTCGATGTGCCCACTCGCCCAACCTTGCAGACGCAGGCTGTTAAGCAGAAATGTGGTTATTTTCATGAGTAAGCTGAGATCTGGCAATTCTCCAGCGTGCGTGCACATTGTTGCGCACCGCACTCTGCGTTTGTTCAGCACGGCGACTCCACGTAGTCGTTTTCGAAGCGTGGACGTGGGCGGGAGCGGCGGATAACAATAACGCGGGGTGTCATACAGTCCTCCCGCCGGTGTAGGATATTCCAGATTAGTATGGCTGCTGCAAGTGTGGATGAGAGACAGGCACTGATGTCCAGGTAGCAGGACCACGAGAGGTGAGTGTAGGGGCCAATGCGGTAGAACGTCACCAGTCCAATCACCAACACAAAACCTAATGGTTGCAAGGAAAAGTATCAATGAGAGGATGGATCAAAGGCAGACATACCAACAATCACTTTCAAAGGTCAAGGACCAGGGCAGCTTATCAAGCTTCCGCAGTAATAGTGTGCAACTGCTGCTGCCTGCTCTAAACCCTTTTACTCATCCTTTATCCCATGATACTTTATATATTATTCCCCTTTGCTGTAAAACACAGCTTGCCTGCGCAGTGGAGGGAGAGGGTAGCACAAACCTTACCCTGTCCCAGTTCTGGTGATTATCCTTGTCCTGCCATTGCAGACGGGGTTAATGTGAAATACCCACTCCACTCTTTGCTGTTTGTTCTTGGCACTCCCAGCCTACATAAACAACAGATGCTCTTTACTCATCTGCCCCTTCATGTGCTGGGTGCTGTGCTCTGGGAGGGCTGTTATTGTTGCACTCCTCTTTAGTGCTTCTCAGTCAAACAGTTATTCATCAGGAGATGGCAGGAAATCAGTGCTGGCGATTTCATTGTGGAGCCCAAAATAAAAGGATCCAGTTGATAAGTCATTTCCCTTCACAGGCCCTTTGTGTGAACTGCAGCTACGAGAAGCACGTGACGCACATTCCCAGATCCTTGCTCGTTACTCAGACTACAAGTATCTCCCCAACCTGTTACTAGGCCCCTGACCGGTCCTCTCATCGGCTAGAGTGCGGTCCTGACCTCTCAACTACCTCATTTGAGAACTTTGAATTATATTTAATCAGACTTAAGGGTCTGTCTCACTTGGGCGACCTAATAGGTGAGTTTAGAAGAGTTTGAAATAATGGCATGTTGAAGACCTCCTTCGACTATGTTGAAGACCTCCTTCGACTAGCTACTTCGGGAAAATTGCAGAGTGAAGACGACCTCCCTTTGACTATGATGAAGACTATCTATGACTACCTTCGACTACCCTCGATTACCTACGACTTACATGCCGACCTACTACGACTAAACCTACGAGTAAAAAAAGTATTGATTTTTTTCCATGGCGACCTTTTTTTACTCGCAGGCATTTTTTAACGTATGGAAAAAAATGCCGCGACCTAGCTGAGGCTTCGAGTACGCGGAGACCACTCTCGAGCATGAAGGAGAGTTACGAAGACCTCCTACGACCATGCTGCGAGTAGGGGTCGAGGGCAAACTCGCCAGAACTTGCGGATTAGGTCGCCCAAGTGGGACAGGCCCTTTAATGAGACTTTCTTGCACTAAATGTTGTACCCTTTATCTGTTCTCTGTGGACGGCTTGATTGTAATATTGTGTAGTCTTTTCATTGACTGGATAGCACACAAACAAAATGTTCACTGTACCTTGGTACAGGTGACAATAAACTATAAACTAAACAAAAACTAAATCTGAAGACAATGCACAACTTTTTGTGACAACAGATGCGAAAGGACAATCCATTGCAGCGCTCTCAGTGACAAGGGCCGGATAGATCATTTATGCCATGGTATCCACTTCAGTACCAAACTCTGGTACTGTGTGGCAGTCTATTGGAGAGGTCATTCAGAGGAGCTGCATTAACATTTACAATGTGAAATAATGATGTTCACCTATCATTGGTGATGTTGATGTGAATACCCTAAGGGAGCCTCTTTTCACCTTGTTTCAGAGGACCAGTCAACAGAAAAAAGAAGGGAGAATATTCTAGGCTGTTTAACTTTCTGCACGCAAACAAATTCTCCTGAATTCCAATTGCAGTTATTTGAGTGTGAAGAGTGTCCCTACCTGAAACATTGCCCTTTGCTCTGTCTAGTGTACTTGAGCTTGAACTGAATGTATCTATGTAACGTAATATCTGAATCGCATGCAAAACAAAGCTTTTCACTGTACCTCGGTACATGTGACAATAATAAGCCTAAACCTAACCTGCCCATCCCCTCCACAGATGCTGCTTTACCCACTGAATTATACCAGTGCTTGGTGTTTTGCTCACATTTCCAACATCTGCATTTCCTTGTCTCTATTTATTTTACATTTACAACCTGGGTTATTAAGGAGTTCTCCCACCATCAGACACACTTTTCTTTCAAAATAGACACAAAGTGTTGGATAAGTAAGCGGGTCAGGTAGCACCTCTGGAGGAAAAGGATGGGTGACCCTTCTCAAGTACAATACGTGGAGTAAAGGGGAAGATATAGAGTGCAGAATATAGTTCTCGGCATTGTAACACATCCGTTCTATAGACTAAATCTAATGTTCAAAATGGGGTAGAGGTGAATCTGATAGTACCCTAGCTTATGGAAAGGCTGTTCAGAAGCCTAATAACAGAGGGGAAGAAGCTGTTCCTGAGTCCTGGTGATTTATATGAAATATACTACCGTAACACCAAATTATGAAGAATAATCTGAAGGGTCCCCAACCCAAAATGTCACCTATCCTTTTTCTTCAAAGTTGCTGCCTAACCCACTGAGCTACTCCAGTATTTTTAGTCTATCATTCACTTATTTAACCTGACTGTAAATGACATGCAGTTTTTTTTAGACCTCAAGCTAGAAAGAAAACCTTGACATTGATCAAAATTCATCTTGGCTCTCGATTGAAATGGGACGTGAGGATGACACTGACTGCTGGTTTATTTTAGGTTTTGTAATGAGTGAGTGATAATTTAATCTCATTTCCTCTGCTTCCAGTGGCAGAGCTGCATGGATCTGCTTGGCGGGGAGGAAGCAGATAATGGACTGGGGGAGGGGCTGTTAACTTGCAGTTCAATTCCAAGATCAAGTTTCCTGTTCTCTGAAGAGCCCAGTCTGATATCCTGCAGGACTGTTTGCAAGTATATTCACAGTGGACATTCATGTTCTAATGCTATCACTTCAAAGGAAAAGCTTTTTTTTGGAAATTGAGTTGAAACAGCTCTGATCAGCTGATTGAGTATTAATCAATCAGTGGTCTTTTGGCTCAAGCTGTACAGGTTATTGGCTGCGAGTCATTTTTAGTGTTGTATGACACAAAGCCAGTCAAGAATTCATGCCTGACAATACTGAGTATTTCTAGCACTGTTGTATTCAAATATTCACTCTGCATCACTGCCATAGGATCAGATGTGTTTCTGATCAAAGGTTTTTATTTGCAATGATTTTGTTGCAAGTGCAGGACTACCTTATTTGCTCCACCCACCTCTTGCTATCCATCCACTCCACTGCCCACGTCCTTTCCCTCTCTGCCACCCAGCCCACACCCTGCCTCCCCAGCACCAGCCCTCCCCATAGTCCACCTCGTCCCACAATAAGGTGCCCCGTGCAGCATACTGGCTGCAAAAGCAACAGCTGTGTTTTCCTCCGTCTCTTTCTACTCCCGCCACACTGCTGATATATTTGGAAGCACAAGATCACTTTGATTTCAGTGAGTTACAAATTGCTCCATCTTTGCACGACTGTGTGGCATTACTTATAACTCCTGGCACTTGTGATTTGTGTGCATGTGTATTCAGTTCAAAGTAAATTTGATAAGATTGTTTGTAAGAAAAACAAATCCTGTCCAGCCAGACTAGCGGTGATGATCTTGTAGGTTTGTGGCAGCTACCTTCCTGCTGTTTAAAGGTTGTCACATGTATGCTGAAATACAGGCAAGTGGCTCGAGGCAATGAAAAATAAGCCAGGCAGTCAAAGATTGGCAACTGATCAATCAAGAAATTAAATTCAAAAAGAGTAAGCTTAGAAACCTGACTTTCACGGTCCAAGTATCTCCCTTCATTCCAGAACCCTGATTCACTAAGCTGAGGGTATTTTATTTCACCAGACGTCCCATTTACCACATGGATACAAACCAAAGAAGGGTCCTGACGCGAAACGTCGCTTCCATGTTCTCTAGAGATGCCGACTGGCCCACTGAGTTCTTCAAGCACTTTTTTTTTTTAAAGATGGTGCCAAAGCCAGGTGTCTTTCTGTGCGCTGGTCCCAGAAGCGGATCTGCAATCACTCATTACAATCATTCCACTCTTTTAAACCTCGACTCCAACATTAGCATTTCTTACTGTAACTATTCTCTTCTTAATCTCCTTTTGCCTTTATCCTATATATGTACACTGTGGATAGCTCAATTGTAATCATTGATAGTCATTCAGCTGACTGGATAGCAAACAACAAAGCTTTTCACTGCACCTTGATACACGTGACAATCAACTAAACTATATTAGTATCTTTTTACCCCCGTATACCACATCCAGTTGTATTCAATTATCCTCAACTCCCCATATACCAGCTCCAAGTGTGCCTTTGACAGTAGCTTTTTATGAAGTCCATGTATCCCACCAAACTAGAGCTCTCACTTACCAAGTCTCAGGGTTCCTGTACCACCCGAGTGCCAATTTACTGGGTCAGATATCCGATTGCCAATTTGCCAGAACATTTCTTGATTAAGATGCATTGATTGAAGATGGAAGAGAAGTGTGGATGCCATAACCACCCCAGTTTAGAGAGACAGTGTGGAAACAGACCCTTCGAACCACCGAGTGTACCAACCATCGATCACCTATACACAACATTATCCCATTTTCACATCCTTCATGCTAGGGGCATTTTACAGAAGTCAATTAACCTACAAGCCTGCGCATCTTTGGAATGTGGAAGGAAATCACGAAGTAAGCCCGTGTGGTCACGGGGAGAAAGTACAAACTCCGCATAGACAGCACCCACAGTCAGGATCGAACCCTGGTCTCTGGCACAGTAAAGGGCCTGACCCACTTTCCCGAGTTACTCACGAATTCTCCCGAGTTTTCCCCTTGATTCAAACTCGGAGAATTACGGTAATAGCCAGCCATAGGTACTCGGGGCTTTTTTTTACTCGTATACATTTTTTAACATGCTGAAAAAACGTCCCGACTTACCTGATGCCCCGAGTACCTACGGCTGGCATTACGAGCCGCTACGAAATATCTACGGACTCCTATGGACTCGCTACAGACTCCTACGGACTCGCGACGGACATTCTCCGAGTTTGAATCAAGGGGAAAACTCGGGAGAATTTGTAAATAACTCGGGAAAGTAGGACAGGCCCTTAAGGCAGCAGCTCTATTGCTGTGCCAATGTGTCACCCTATGATCAATGAAGGTAAGCTATGCTTGACCACCTTATCAGCTTGCGTTGCCACTTTCAGGGAGCTATGAACTTGTACCCTGAGATTCCCCTGTATGTCACTGCACCCCGAGATCCCTCTGTACTTCAAAGCAAATTGATTTGGAATTAAACCATTCACAGAAGATAGACACAAAAAGCTGGAGTAACTCAGCGGGACAGGCAGCATCTCTGGAGAGAAGGAGTGGTCGATGCTTTGGAGTCGAGACTACCACAGCCTGCTTATAGTAAACTCTACTTTTTATTCTTTTATGATCAATGAACAGCTGTTTGAGAATAGCCCATTCTGAAAACATCACATCTTATAAAATCCTTTAAGTGTATGCAATATTCTGTGAAGGGAATGGGTAGGCGACGTTTCGGGTTGGGACCCAACTTCAGACTCAAATAAATGCAATTGGATTTTATGTTAATTTTCATTGCATCCAGACTGGTCAGAATGAGGTTAAAAAGGAAGCTGAGTTATATTATTTAGGTAGTGGTGGTTTAATATATCTTTCTGTGACATTACATTTACAGATGATTGTGACCTGCTGAGTGATTTGCACTGTTGTGGTTTATTTGCCAGCAGACTTTGGTTTCCCTGAGCCTCATGCACGGCTTTCTGCAGGGTTTCAAGGCTCAGCTTACGTAACAGGTAACAACAGGCATTTCCTGCCCTTGGATCGGGATATCCTGGCGCCCTCCAGTCGCTCGTCACACTCCAAGCAGACATTGGGCAGCAAGTGCAAATTGGCGGGACTAAAATTAGCAGCTTTGCTGAATGGCACAGATCTCCAGCCCTCTGATCGTCAGTGGAATAGGAACGGTGAATACACTTCCTTTCCACTGAGCTCTGTAAATCCATGGATCTCACTCTGAGAAGTGTTTTAACTAAATGAAATCAGTGCAGCTGCTCAGGACAAATCATTGGCTTTTAACAAACCAACTTGATACCCTTCTCTCAGACATTCCTTCTCTCAGGGCAAAGAAAGGTGTTGGAGGAATTCAATGGGTCAGTCAGCATCTGTGGAAGGAATGGCAGGTGATGTTTCAGGTTGGGACCCTTCTTTGGACCTCGAGTAAAGGAAACCTCCTCTTTGGGATATTCATTGTAGTCTATGGAACTGATGCGTTACCATGCTGAGAACTACATTCTGCACTCTATTTTCACTGTACCCAGTACACTTGTCAATGATAAACCTAAACTATAATATAGTTTATAATGACTTCAGAAGCCGTATTCATCTCTCAAGATTGATCAGAGATTGCACCCCAGGCCTGTTCAGGACTTTACCTGATTGGAATGTGTTTGGTCAGAAATTAAAAATCAACAATCTTGCCATCCTCCAGAATGTTCCGAATCAGGAATTAAAATCCAGCAACTCCCGCTGCAATCATGAGAAAGCTAAAGTACAGAATGTCTTTATTATTGAAGTGCATGAGGCTGAGGGTTGATAGTGTAGAGGTGTATAAAACCACGAGGGACATAGTGGCCTTTTTTTCCAGAATAAGGGGATCAAGAACTGGGGGGAAGATGTTTAAAGTGAGAGGGGGACAGTTTTAATAGGAACCAAAGGGGCATGTTTTTCACACAAAGGCAGTGGATTCATTCTATATGGAATGAGGAAATAATTGAGGCAGGTAAAATAACACCACTTTCAAGGCATTTGGAGAGGTACATGGACAGAAAAGGTTTAGGGGGAGACTGGAGATGCTGGAATCTTGTGTCGAACACAATGTGCTGGAGTTACTCAGGAGGTCAGGCAGCACCTCTGGAATACATGGACGAGTGACATTTCACGTCAGAACCCTCTTTCAGACCTCCTATAAAGGAATCCTTCTCTTTAGGAAATTCATTGCAATGTGGCTGCTGATATTGGGGATATATTCAAGCTAATTATGACAGTATCACTAATAATTTAGAATCAGTTCTTGATGAATACTAAACCGCCTCCAACGCAAAGAAAATCTTGGTGTGGCTCACATGATAATGGATATTGCCACACCTCAAGGGATCCCGTGTGAAAGGATTTCTCAGGCTCAATGCCATTAGTTTACAGAGATTGGCTGGCTGTTTAACGTGCATGGTTGCAAAAGATTTTTTTTAGAGCTCTTTCAATTTGAAGATATCTCTATTTATTGAGGCTCCATAAACATGGCACTAAATGATCTCCCCAACATCCCTGAAACCATCTGTCTGAAGAAGTATCCCGGCCCAAAACGTCGTCAGTCCATTTCTGCCCCAAATGCTGCCTGCCCTGTTGAGTTCCTTCAGCACTTTGTGTTTTTCTTAAGATTCCAGCATTTGCACTTCCCTGTCTCCCTGAACCGCTTACACTTGTACTGTTAGTATAAGTGCCTAGAAATTGTTTTTCACTCATTTTTGGTGCACTGAACCAGAGTTGCATATACTGCTAACGCCCAATGAATGATACAAACAATATAAAATTAGCAAAAAATAGATTAGAAACCGCACTAAATTGATTTACATCCGGAAAACGTGTGCTAAATTGAGACCTTCACAGTTCCCTGTGGGATTGGAATCTATTGAATGCACCCTCTGGTGACTTGTCACACATCATTGAATCATTGAATAGGTTGGAAAAAGATGTTCACCCCAGAAAGGCACATCCCCCATGGTGTCCAGGCACCAGCAACACACTCGGAGGCAGCATGGAGAAGGAAAACTGATATTGATATTGATATTGATATTGAAACTGCAAGGAAAAGCTCAGAGGGACATTGAACCAAAAAGATACATGTCTGGAGGCAGTTCTTGCAGGCCAAGGGTGCTGGGAGCCCAGCCAGGTCCACTATAGGAAGAGCCTGATGGGAAGTGGTTCCAGCTGCTTCCTCTCAGTTTACAAATCCCCACACATTCACAAGATGCAGAAATAAATGTTCTGTCCTTGCTAGATATGTCTGGAGAAGCTGCAAACCTGTGGAACTAGTTGTAGCAAGTCATTCACTCAGGGAACTCTTCATTGATGCAAGTAGGTGCAGAGGAGACTGTGAAGGACCTGTCAGTTATCACCTGTTAGCCCAGTGTCAGATGTAGAGAAGATGCTGGATGATGTCATGAAAAATGTAATAACAGAACGGAAGGAATAACATTAAGGAATACGACTGAGTGGATTGAGCATGAAAGGGAAATAATGTTTGAGTAAACTATTGAAGTTGTTAAAGGAAAGCAGAATACATTTCAGTACAATAGATAAATGGGAACCAGTGGAGGTAGTGTATTTAGATGTTCAGAAGGTTTGCAGTAATGTCCCCACAGGTTAATCACCAAAGTTCAAGCATTTGTAATTCAGGGTCTTGTACTGACATGGATGGAGAATTGGTTAAGCAAAAAGTGGAAATGAGTATGTCTTTGTAACGTTAGTAGGCAGTGACTGGTGGTGCAGAACAAGCATTGATGTTTGGGCCCCAGCTACTGACAATTTATAGATACCATTTTGTTTGGGCAGCCAAATATAATGTTTCCAAGTTTGGCTGATGACACAAAACTAAGTGTGACTGTGACTGCAAAGGAGACTTCATAGCGATATAGACAAGCTGAGTGAGGGTGCAAAGATGTGACAAATAGAAAATAAATTAAAAAAAATGTGAGGGTTGATGCACAAACCAGTAAAGCACAGTATTCTGTAAGTGATGAGAGATTGGGAAATGTTGATGTTGAAAGAAGCCTGGATGTCCTTGTGTACGTGTCACTGTAAGCCAAATGTGCAGTGCAGCCAGCAATTACGAAGGCAAATGGTATGTTGATATTTCATGCGATAGGATTTCAGTACTGGAATAAAGATCTCTTACTGCAGGTATATTGGGTAGTGGTCATAAACTCTTACAGCTATACAGAATGGAAACAGGGCCTTGTTCAAGCTGGCAGACTTGCATTTGATCCACAACTCTTGAGACCCTTCCTATCCATATATCCATCCAAATGTCTTTTGAAAGTCGTAATAAGCGAGTTCGGTATTCCGAAAAATGCAAGGAATCATGGGATTTGTCAAAAGGTCATTCGTGATAAAGAAAAAGCGAACAAAGCGCTGTATATGTTAGCTTTCATAACAAAAGGATTTGAGTATAGGAGCAGGGAGGTTCTACTGCAGTTGTACAGGGTCTTGGTGAGACCACACCTGGAGTATTGCGTACAGTTTTGGTCTCCAAATCTGAGGAAGAACATTATAGCCATAGAGGGAGTGCAGAGAAGGTTCACCAGACTGATTCCTGGGATGTCAGGACTTTCATATGAAGAAAGACTGGATAGACTTGGCTTATACTCGCTAGAATTTAGGAGATTGAGAGGGGATCTTATAGAAACGTACAAAATTCTTATGGGGTTGTACAGGCTAGATGCAGGAAGTTTGTTCCCGATGTAGGGGAAGTCCAGGACAAGGGGTCACAGCTTAAGGATAAGGGGGGAATCCTTTAAGACCGAGATGAGGAAAAACTTTTTCACACAGAGAGTGGTGAATCTCTGGAATTCTCTGCCACAGAGGGTAGTTGAGGCCAGTTCATTGGCTATATTTAAGAGGGAGTTAGATGTGGCCCTTGTGGCTAAAGGGATCAGGGGGTATGGAGAGAAGGCAGGTACGGGATACTGAGTTGGATGATCAGCCATGATCATATTGAATGGCGGTGCAGGCTCGAAGGGCCGAATGGCCGACTCCTGCACCTATTTTCTATGTATCTATGTATCTATAAACTGTATAAATTGTTAACCAATCAATTAATCTAGAATTCTGTCAACTCAATAGTTTCCTTTCTTGTTCTGCTGTTCACACACGACTTACACAGTCCCAGTTCTAGTTCAGTTCAATAATCTGCAATTATGAGATATTCAAAAAGTTAAAGAATTTATTATTTTTATTTAATCCTTAATGTGTTTGCTACTGCAATAAGAAAATATTACTTGTGTTTGAAACATTTTCTTATCTTTAGTCATAATTTATGTGTAAAAATATATTTAATCTGAGGCAGGCAGTGACTGTTTCAGTGTGATGTGGGAAGATGCTTTACCTACAGGCGGTGTGAATGTACTGTTAAGGCAACCTACGGCCCACGGGCCGGAACCGGCCCGTAAGCCGAAATCATCCGGCCTGCAGCCGTATTTTTTTAGTGACTAGAATGTTGTTCTTGTCTTCAGTGGGACCTTGCCCAGAGTTGTTCCAGTGCTCGGGCAAGGCAGCTCTCTGGGACGGTTTTGACTGGGATGGTTTTACATTGTGAAGTTCACTGTGCCTGAGTTATTGATCAGAGTGAACACCCGCTCCTGTGGACACGTCTCATTGTGGACGGATTCTACCGCCTGTTGGTCAATAATTGCATCGATCTCCTGAACCAGTGGCCGCGGATCTACCGCCGTGTGTTCTTTCCAAACGGAACTCACTGTGGAATGAATCCATTAACAGAGCCACTCTGCTGCCGGATTCTAAGTTGTCCCTGCCTTCCCTCTGGAACCCTCCTCGTTCCCATCAGATGCCGTGTTCCCAGAGCCCTGGTTAAATACGGCCAGTCACGGTCAAGTCTGTGAAACAGGCCCCATCAGAGACTGCGAGTAGGATTAACGAAAGAAAGGACTATTCCGCCTATTGTAGCGGGTGGCTGTTCGTGAGGAGTGTGAGAGAGAGAGTGGAGGAGTGTGGGCGAGATTTAATTTCTAGCAGCATGTAAATGATGGACCCACAAGGGTTCACGCTGCAACAGCAGTAGTGAGAGCAAGAGTCTTGTTTCAACAGTTTGTTTATTTTCAGCTGAGCTAATAAAATAAAATACAAAGTGACCTGAATGATCACTGCACTTACTGCCATTGATAAAGTTACGTAACTATACCCCAAGGAGTGAACAAATCGAAATATATCACAGAAAACTGTAAAAGTTCATTTCAAATAGAATATGTGCCTGATCCAATTTACACCCTACACGTTTAGTCAGACCCTTGTTGGTCCTGGGTAAGTGCCTCTTAGTGTGAGATCAACATCTAAAACATCACCTATTCTTTTTCTCCAAAGATGCTGCCTGATCCACTGAGTTACGCCAGCATTTTGTGTCTACTCTTGCTTATCAGCATGTCATCAACCTGTGCGCTGAAGTGAATCTGGCTGATTTTACCCATTGCTGTTAGTTTTGGATGAAATAATGAGAATGCAAATACTTGCAGGGCTGGGTAAAAATAGCAAGAGAGTTGAATAAATTAGCAAATGTCCAAATATGTGATTTGATGATTGTTGACAATTACAAAAAAATTAATTGGACTATAGTGAAGGCTGGTAATCACAATGTGTGCAGAAGTGATGAAAGAATGAGCAGTCTGCAGGCTTTGGATTAGTGTGCAGTTTCTTACAGCAGGTCTAGGCCTGGTGAAATAAAGGCTCACTTACTGGACAGCTGGAACAGAGCAGCAATGGCCTCCTCCCACCACTGCGAGTCCTGGGTGATAAGTGGCAGTTCCATCAGTCCCAGGAGGAAGATGAGCTGGCCCGCTGTCAGAGCCACTGTGGCGATCATGTTACAGGCTCGCATCATATCAAACTGAACTGTGGAAGAGGAAGGGAGTGCAGTTAACTGGTCTCAATGCCATCCATGCCTACCAGAGAGTAATACAGCGTGGAAACCGGCCCATTTTGTCTATGCTGACCAGGATGGCATACTGAGCTAATCCCATTTGCCTGCATTTGACCCATACCTCTCTCAGCTCTTCTTATCCGTATATCTGTCCAAATATCTTTCGAAATTCATAACTGTATCCACTTCTATAGCTTTCTCTGGCAGCTCGTTCCAGATACAGACTACCCCCAAGTTGCCCCAGAGTACACCCATAAATATCTTCCCTCTCACCTTAAGACAGTGTCCTCTTAGAATCTGGGAAAAAGACTGTGAACATTCACTTCATCCATGCCATTCATAAATCATAGAGTCACACAACATGGAAGTAGGCCCACCAGCCCAACTCGACCACTCCCTTCACATGAGGGGCAGTTTAAAGAGGCCAATTAACCTACAAACACGCACATCTTGGGGATGTGGGAGGAAACTGGAACACCCAGAGAACACTTATGCAGTCACAGAGAAAATATACGAACTCAGCACAGGCAGCACCCGAGGACAGGATTGAAACCGGGTCTCTGGCATTGTGACGCTGCACCATTGTGCCGCCCACATTATTATTATTATTGTCGTGTTCTTACTCTGCCATCTCTTCATAGAAGAGGATTCATTTTAACAGCCGTTAAATAACAGTGCCCGCTTAGTAACCAAAAGCACCTGTAAGACCTGGATTACTGTCAAAATACAGTGCCCTCCATAATGTTTGGGACAAAGACCCATCATTTATTTATTTGCCTCTGTACTCCACAATTTGAGATTTGTAAGAGAAAAAAAATCATATGCGGTTAAAGTGCACATTGTCAAATTTTATTAAAGGCCATTTTTATACATTTTGGTTTCACCATGTAGAAATTACAGCTGTGTTGTTTATACATAGTCCCCCCATTTCAGGGCACCATAATGTTTGGGACACATGGCTTCACAGGTGTTTGTAAAGCCGGAGGTGTGTTTAAATGCATCACTAAGAGAGCTCTCAGCACCTAGTCTTTCCTCCAGTCTTTCCATCACCTTTGGAAACTTTTATTGCTGTTTATCAACATGGGACCAAAGTTGTGCCGATGAAAGTCAAAGAAGCCACTATGAGACTGAGAAACAAGAATAAAACTGTTAGAGACATCAGCCAAACCTTAGGCTTACCAAAATCAACTGTTTGGAACATCATTAAGAAGAAAGAGAGCACTGGTGAGTTCACTAATCGCAAAGGGACTGGCAGGCCAAGGAAGACCACCACAGCTGATGACGGAATAATTATCTCTATAATAAAGAAAAAAACCTGTCCGACAGATCAGAAACACTCTTCAGGAGTCAGGTGTGGATTTGTCAATGATCACTGTCCGCAGAAGACTTCATGAACAGAAATACAGAGGCTACACTGCAAGATGCAAACCACTGGTTAGCCGCAAAAATAGGATGGCCAGGTTACAGTTTGCCAAGAAGTACTTAAAAGAGCAACCACAGTTCTGGAAAAGGTTCTTGTGGAGAGATGAGACGAAGATTAACTTATATCAGAGTGATGGCAAGAGCAAAGTATGGAGGTGAGAAGGAACTGCCCAAGATCTAAAATATACCACCTCATCTGTGAAACACGGTGGTGGGGGTGTTATGGCCTGGGCATGTATGGCTGCTGAAGGTACTGGCTCACTTATCTTCATTGATGATACAACTGTTGATGGTAGTAGCATAATGAATTCTGAAGTGTATAGACACATCCTATCTGCCCAAGTACAAACAAATGCCTCAAAACTCATTGGCCGGCAGTTCATTCCACAACAAGACAATGAAAGCAAACATACTTTTTCAAGCTAAAAAATGGTCAATTCTTGAGTGGCCAAGTCAATCACCTGATCTGAACCGAATTGAGCATGCCTTTTATATGCTGAAGAGAAAACTGAATGTCATCACCAGAGAAGACATCCAGCAACTGGTGATGTCCATGAATCACAGACTTCAAGCAGTCATTGCATGCAAATGATATGCAACAAAATACTAAGCATGACTACTTTCATTTACATTACATTGCTGTGTCCCGAACATTATGGTGCCTTGAAATGGGGGGGACTATGTATAAACACTGCTGTCATTTCTACATGGTGAAACCAAAATGTATAAAAGTGGCCATAAAATCTGACAATGTGCACTTTAACCGCATGTGATTTTTTCTTTTTCAAATCTCAAATTGTGGAGTACAGAGGGAAATAAATCAATGATGGGTTTTTGATTCATAAATCTAAAAACTAAATAGGATTTGTATTGGTCCACTAACCATGTAATTTCCCACTTGTGAGGATCGTGTGAGTATCGACACGTACACTTCCTGTCCAAACATTTGATGTCACTGACATCTTCCTCTACGTTGATGCTTAACACTGGTGCCTCGCAAGGATTCGTTCTCAGCCCCCTTTACTCCTTATACACCCACGACTGGGAAGCCAAGTGTACATCCAACTCAATTTGTAAATTCACTGATAACACCACTGTGGTGGGCCGGATATCAAATAATGACGAGACTGAGTCCAGGAAGGAGATTGAGAACCTCGTAACCTGATGCCAAGGCACAAGCTTTCCCTCAATGTCAGCAAGACAAAGGATTGTGATCGACTTCATGAAGCGAAATGGTACACATACCTGGTATACATTGACAATGCCGAAATAGAGATGGCTGAAAGCTTCTGCTTCTTTGGGATAAATTGTACCAGCAACTTATCCTGGACCAGCCATATCGAAGCAAAGGCCAAGAACAAACATCAATGCCTCTACTTCCTGACAAGGCTTAGGAAATTTGGCATGTCCCCAAAAATCGCATCAACTTCTAGAAATAATTTTATCGGGATGCATCACAGCATGCTTTGGGAACAGCTCCACCCAAGACCACAAAAAATTGCAGAGTTGTGGATCTAGCCCAAATCATCACACAAACCAACTTCCCTTCCATCAACCCCATCTACACTTTACGCTACCTCGACAAGGCCACCAACACCCCCTCCAAGCTGGTTACCAAGCTCTCAGATCTGGGTCTCTGCGCATCCCTCTGCAATTGGATCCTCGACTTCCTCATCCACAGACCACAGTCTGTCCGTATTGGTGGAAATGTGACATCCTCGATAACAATCAGCACGGGAGCACCTCAAGGCTGCATGCTCAGCCCCCTGCTGTACTCAGTCTATACTCATGACTGCGTAGCCGGACATAGTGTGAACTCCATCATCAAGTTCGTCGACGACACCACTGTTGTGGGACGTATCACTTAAGGGGACGAGTCAGAGTACAGAAGTGAGATCGACCGATTGACCAAATGGTGCCAGCACAATAACCTGACTCCAACACCAGCAAAACCAAGGAACTGATTGTGGACTTTGGAAGGGGGAGGATGGGGACCCACGGTCCCGTTTATATCAACGGGTCGATGGTGGAAAGGGTCAAGAACTTCAAATTCCTGGGCGTGCATATTTCCGAGGATCTCTCCTGGTCCCAGAACACTGATGCAATCATAAAGAATGCACATCAGCGCCTCTAAACTTCCTGAGAAGATTACGGAGAGTCGGTATGTCAAGGAGGACTCTCTCGAACTTCTACAGGTGCACATTAGAGAGCATGCTGACCGGTTGCATCATGGCTTGGTACGGCAACCTGAGCGTCCAGGAGCGGAATAGGCTGCAAAAAGTTGTAAACACTGCCCAGT
The DNA here is from genome assembly GCA_038087875.1 of Malacoraja senta. NCBI lineage: Eukaryota > Metazoa > Chordata > Chondrichthyes > Rajiformes > Rajidae > Malacoraja > Malacoraja senta. The sequence continues at coordinate 62,761,099 of CM075981.1, read as the reverse complement.
CCATCATCGGCTCTGACCTCCCTACCATCGAGGGGATCTATCGCAGTCGCTGTCTCAAAAAGGCTGCCAACATCATCAAGGACCCACACCATCCTGGCCACACACTCATCTTTCCGCTGCCATCAGGTAGAAGGTACGGTAGCCTGAAATCTGCAACATCCAGGTTCAGGAACAGCTTCTTCCCCACAGCCATCAGACTATTAAACACAACTTTAAACAAACTCTGAACTATAACAGCCTATTGCACTTTATCTGTTTATTTATGGGTGTATATACAGTATATACTCTATGGTATATGGACACACTGATCTGATCTGTATTTATGCCTACAATATTCTGTTGTGCTGCAGCAAGCAAGAATTTCCTTGTCCTATCTGGGACACATGACAATAAACTCTCTTGACTTGACACCATAATCATCGACCAGTCTCACTTCCTCTTTCTGCCCGCTCCCATCACGCAAGAGGTACAGATGTGTGAAACGCATACCTCCAGATTGAGGGAAAGTTTCTTCCCAGCTGTTATCAGGCAACGGAACCATCCTATCACCATCTAGAGAGCAGTCCTGACCCACCATCCACCTCACTGGAAACCCTTGGACTATCTTGTATCGGACTTTACTGGATTTTATCTTGCACTAAGCGTTATGTCCTTTATCCTGCATCTGTACACTGTGGTCGGCTTGATTGCAATCACGTATAGTCTTTTTGCTGACTGGATGGCACACAACAAAAAAGCTTTTCTCTGTACTTCGGTACACCTGACAATAATAAACTAAACTAATAAACTAAACTAAACCTTTGTTTATCTCAAACATCAAAGAAACTACAGGCTCCTCACTGGGGTTAGTGATGTGTAGACACAATATTCACCAACGCTAGCAATTTGAATTGTTTATCGTATAGTGAAGTGTATAGATCTTTAGTACAAGATGGCCTATAATTATCAGATATGACACCATGTTATCATCCACCTGCCCAAGATTCTACTTGTTAAAAAGATACATTGTGGACCAATTTGGCTGTCTGCTGAAATTCATCTCCAGTTGATGCAAACCGTGCAAATTGTGATCTAAATGTGATCCACAACAGATCAAATCTCAGTGCAGACCACTATCAATCAAGGCTGAATCGTCCTAGAGCTCCAACAGCCTTCCCTTTACAGTGGAGCTAATCTATAGGACTCACAGTGAGTTGTTCAACCTCTGTCAGGTTCATTCCCGAGCCATGGTCACCTTAACCTCAGGAATTGAAGTACAACATTGTCCTCTAACAACACGTTTTCATGACAAGATCCTGGAAAAAGTGAATTGTTGCCCATATCTCGGTAGCAGAAGCAGACTTTTAAAATTCCTCTACAACTTCATAGTCTATGGCAGCTTGATATAAAGGTGTTTGAAAATCGAGACCTCCGACCTGGCACAACACACGTGAACACTTCCTCAAACCTTCTCGAAACTTGGGAAAAACAGATAAAATATGGAATATGTCCACCATGGAAGGGATCTACAAGAGTCACTGCCTCAAAGGCAGCCAGCATCATCAGAGACCCACACCACCCTGGCCACGCTCTCATTTCACTCCTGCCATCAGAAAGAAGGTAGAGGAGCCTGAAAACTAATGCCCAAGTTCAGGAGCAGCTGCTTCCCTACAACCATCAGGCAATTAAATACTACAACCTCCACATAGGCTCTGAACTATATAGACTTTGGGACACTAGTTCTGACTTTTGCACTACAATTGTCTATTTTTTTTATAGATACTGAACTTTTTGTTTTTGTTTATTATGGGTTTTACAGAATACTATGTTTACTTCTCTGTTGTGCTGCTGCAAGTAAGAACTTCATTGTTCCATTTTGGGACATATGATGCTAAAACACTCTTGACTCTTGGAATCTCTGGTTAAGAGTGGAGGAGCATATCGGACGACACACCTGCTTGTTGGGAGCACAGAGAAGCCCATTGCTAACGATGGTTAGGAGCTCACTGCCTTCCAAACCGTCTACCAGCCAAATAGCTCCTGTTCCCACTGCTGCAAAGATTACTGGCTTCGTCATTCACTTCAGAAGCCTCTGAACCAGACTTTAACATGTCATCTGCAATCCCAAGGGACGTCCTAAGGAAGGAGAAGATTGTGGGCCAGCGTACAATGGTTTTTCCTGTGTTCAATTTGGAAGTGAGTAGTATGAAAGTGTTACTCCTTGATCGGACTTGCTTTGGTCATTCCCCACCCCCAACAGTGATTAATCCCCATTTGCTGCAGGTGCAAAAATCTCTTTAATCACCATCATCGCATACCCCCATCAACAAACAGTACGGGGATTTCATTCACCTCGTCTTCAAAGAATAACATTATTTTGCAACACAAACCCTGATAGATCAAGTTCCAATGTTTCATGGACCAGACTTAGCCTGAGACTCGCACTCAAACTGTCCATGTTCCCAAGTGAAGGAACAGGGACCTAGCACCCTCCCAAGTCTTTAGCAATACTGAAGGGATTTACCCCCGTGGTAGTTGAGAGGTTTTTAGACTTACGTTTGACTGTATTTCGTGATTCTTGAAATCCAGGGTGCTCTGATCCCCAGCTTAAATTCTCACATTCACGATCTGGGGTTTGTTCGTGCTGCATTGACACTTTGCCTTTATCGTTGCCATAGCACATCTTCCATAATCCAACACTGCGCTTTCTCCCATCCTCCAAGGCCTGGTACACCCAGTTGGGAGTGATGGCTGCCGCATTGTTGAGAATCAGGGAAAGGAGAGCCACCGCTGCTGCAGCTGCCACCAGCTTTTGAACAGCCATGCCCAGCCGCCTTCCCCAGCTCCACACCTGCCCTAGTTACCCACTGAACACAAGGAGCCTCTTTATTTCCACACAAAACACATGTGCGTTGGAAATGTGGGAGTAGCTGGAGCTAATGTGAGGCTGCTAGGGGAGCTGGGCGTTCATTCTTGCCTTGCTACTGTCCTCCCGGTAGGGACGTTGTGAATCCAAGTATTCTGCGCTTTTGCTAAGCTTATCCACCCTCTTGTGCCTTCTCGACCAGAGATGCGGCAGTGATGAGCTGCCGAGTTTGCAGGTCCATCCCTTGGGTTGAAGATCTAGATGCTCCAACAGAAGAGTCTTGAATAAAGCCAGTGGGACCAGTCGGTGCCCTCCTGAGGCAGCACACCTGTCTGTCGGCTTGTTAAAAGGCAAGTTACCTAAGCAGCCTGGTATAATGCTTGCAGAAATAATCTTTGTTTCAATCGGAATCTTAACAATTGCAGAATCACAGATCAAACAGTCAAGCAGACATTGGCCATCTTGTTGAATCAGGCTTGATATTTCGACTGTGACACGATCTTTAACATAACGTATTAGATACCAAGGAGAAACAGACTCTTTCTGAAAGCGAGGAGGAAACGGTTGTTTTTCTAGCTCTCTTGCCGGGTCTCTGGGCGTAACTGGCTGCAACAAACATTCAGCACTGCGACTTCACAGTCAAACATTAACAGGATGTGTTTCCTCTGAGGAAGGGACCCGAACGACAATCAAAGCAGCTTTTCCAGCTCCTGGCTCAAATAATTTTGAATCGGGAATTTCTTCAGTGTTCTTCTGTCCGGGCAAGGTCACTGTGGAGGAAATGAGGAGTGTCACCAAACCAGACCATGATTTTCTGCCTTTAATACGCTGCAACTTCTGACAATCTGCAACTGATTAGATTCAATGGCCTTTCGTTACTGGCTCAAAATAATAGTTTTCTCTCGGTAATGGTACAAAATCTACAGTTTGATGATTCTATAATCAGTTCATATTGTTCATGCGCACCCACTACCTCCTCTGACTGCAGGTTGTTTATCTTTCTGAATATTTTTCCTCTCTATTTCTGCAACTCTCCTTCTCTCCTGCATTTCACTCTTCCTCTCGTTGCATTTCTCTTTGCACCTCTCCCTCTCAGTCTGTCTGTCTCGGTCTGCATGCATGTCTCCCACTCTCTATCTGCATGTCTCCCTCCCCTCCCTAGCCCCCCCCCCTCTCTCCCCCTCATATATTTTCTCACCTCCATTTGTTCCTCTGAATATATGATTATTATCCTTGTATGGATGGGGAAAATAAACTATAAGTTTTGTTTTGCGTATACAAAATGCAATTAACATATAATTATAAAAACAAATGCTGGAATCACTCAGCAGGTCAGTCATCATCTGGAGAGTGGGAGAGAGGGAGAGAGGGAGAGCTGTTATGGGTGCCTTGGCTTATGGAATATCCTTGGTTTGGTTTAAATTGCAGTTCTGACTGTAGAGGAGCCTCTGCTTGCAGTCAAAAAACATTTCATGTCACACTTGGGTTCTGCTATAGAGAATAATTAGTAAATTTATTCCTTTTAACTACAATAGATGTACGAATTATTTCCTTAAGATGATACGTCCTGGTATTGAAAGGTCATTGATCTGAAATGTTATCTGTTTCTCTCTTCATGGATGTCTGCTGACCTGTATATTTCTGCCATTTTCTGCTTTGTTTCAAATTTTCAGGATTTTCAGAGTTTTGCTTCAGGATAATGCTGGGTAATTAGAATGAAGGGTACTTATTCATTTTGCTGTCCATTCTTTCTTCTTATGTTTAGAATAAAATGTAGGCAACACTAAATTTATTCAGTCTTATTTTTTGTTTAAGGATATTGCTGAAAATTACAGTTTTTTTAACCCCTGCATACTTATCTGTGATCTGGTGAGAAGATGAAATATAAATGTAGGATCAAAAATCCATATACAATGACAGGTCTTGACTCTGAATATTATCTTTCTGTAACTTTTCTTTGAATACATTAATCAGGATCATTAATCAATTGTATTGATCACACAAGGAACTGCAGAATTGGTTTACAAAATCTCAGTGCTGGAGTAACTCAGTGGTTGAGGCAGCATCTCTGGAGGGACATGGATGGATCTGAACATCACTGATCTGTGTCCTCCACAGATGCTGCCTGACCTGCTGGGTTACTTTCTGTTTTATTGTGTTGGCTGAGGGGTATATATTGGCGTGGGATAATAACTTCCCTGGGATTTTCAGGGATGTTATTATCCTGTGAAATAATGCCACACGATCTTTGATTTAACTTCTCAACTGAAAGGAGGCACATCTACCAGTGCAGCACCAAATACCACACTGAAAAGCCAGCCACACTTCTATGTTCAAGTCTTTGGAGTAGAATTTGAACACATACCCTCTGGCTCCATGACGAGAATACTGCTAACTGAGCCAAAGCTGAAGTGGGAGGATTTTTCTCCAAGAGGAAATTACATTTGGCTCAAACCATCTGTAACTCGCCGATTAAAATCAGTTTTTGGTATCTTTGAAAAAAAATCTCAGCATTAAGCGTAAAGGAATGAACGGATTGCAAAATCCCACATCCATTACCCAATTATAGTTAGAGACAACGAAGGACTTACAGTAAAATTCAGCTTATGATATACGGTTAACAATTATTCAAGTTTTGTATCCGTCTGATTCACTCCATCCTGTTTCGTAGCTCACGCATCTAGAGTACACTTCCACAAACAGTACCATTCCCACAAATAGTTTCTGTACTTTTCTATTTCAATTCTATTACCCGACACATCTGCTCTCTATTAAAAGCTAGTTGCTGTTTCCTGCTAGTTAGGTACATATGCTTGTCATTGTGTTAAAGTCGGAGCAGGAAGAATGCTGAGCACAAAGACTGAATTTTTCCGCAATCTCTCTGGTTTAACCCTTTCATTCTGATTCTATATATAGCCTGGGTACAAAATGTATCAGGGCTTGCTAAATATGGATTATAGGTAGCTTTGTGCATATGCTACTAATTGTTTCCTTGGTAGAAACTGCTATTTTCAACATCTGGCGAAGATTGAACAATGCAAATCATCTATGCATCTTCCATGATGTTAAATTAAGATCAGTTTGATTAGGTTTATGACTCAAATGTTCTCGGAATGAATTTCCATACTCCAGCACAACTCAAATGTCCCAGTCATCGAAAGTCAATGATAGACCTTGCCTACAGACCTTAATAGAGTGAACCTTCATCTGGTTCAGTAATTTGAAGTACAAGAAGATTGACAGTGATTTAAACAGTGAACAAAGAGGCCTCGGCAGTATTTCTGTGGTGACCAGGCATTGACTTGATGGGCGCTGGACTATTGACAGGGATTTCATATCTTGAATGTATAGCAAAATACTGAAACTAACCACAAATGTCTGGCTAGACAAAAATGCTGGAGAAACTCAGCGGGTGAGGCAGCATCTATGGAGCGAAGGAATAGGCGGCATGTCGGGACAAGACCCTTCTTCAGACTGATGTCGGGGGGGGGGAAGAAAGGAAGAGGCGGAGACAGTAGGCTTGGGGGAGAGCTGGGAAGGGGGAGGGGAAGGAGGAAGAAAGCAAGGGCTATTTGAAGTTAGAGAAGTCAATGTTGATACCGCTGGGGTGTAAACTACCCAAGCAAAATATGAGGTGCTGTTCCTCCAATTTGCGCTGTGCCTCACTCTGGCAATGGAGGAGGCCCAGGACAGAAAGGTCAGAATGGGAATGGGAGGGAGAGTTGAAGTGCTGAGCCACCGGGAGATCAGGTTGGTTAGTGCGAACCGAGCGGAGGTGTTGGGCGAAGCGATCGCCGAGCCTGCGCTTATTCTCGCCGATGTAGAGAAGTTGACACCTGGAACAGCGGATGCAGTAGATGAGGTTGGTGAAAGTGCAGGTGAACCTCTGCCTCACCTGCAAAGACTGCTTGGGTCCTTGGATGGAGTCGAGGGGGGAGGTAAAGCGACAGGTGTAGCATTTTCTGCGGTAGCAAGGGAAAGTACCCGGGCAGGGGGTAGTTTGGGTGGGAAGGGACGAATTGGCCAGGGAGTTATGGAGGGAACAGTCTCTGCGGAAAGCAGACAGGGGTGGAGATGGGAAGAGGTGGCCAGTGGTGGGATCCCGTTGGAGGTGGTGAAAATGTCGGAGGATTATATGTTGTATGCGACGGCTGATGGGGTGGAAGGTGAGGACAAGGGGGACTCTGTCCTTGTTACGAGTGGGGGAATGGGGAGTAAGAGCGGAGCTAAGGGATATAGAGGAGACCCTGGTGAGAGCCTTTTTTTATAATAGAAGAGGGGAACCACCGTTCCCTAAAGAATGAGGACATCTCTGATGAACTGGTATGAAACACCTCATCCTGGGTGCAGATGCGGCATAGATGTAGGAATTGGGAGTAGGGGATAGAGTCTTTACAGGAAGCAGGGTGGGAAGAAGTGCAGTGTAGATAGCTATTGGAGTCAGTAAGTTTGTAGTAGATGTCAGTCAACAGTCTGTCTCCTGTGATGGAGACGGTGAGATCCTGAAACGGTAGGGAGATGTCGGAGATGGTCCAAGTGAATTTGAGTGCAGGATGGAAATTAGTCGTGAAGTTGGTGAAGATGTGGAAGTCACTATTTGAAAGAAAATTCCATTTTTCACTCTCAATGAGATCCCATTACTCTGCTGGTGAAATATGTTGCGTAGGAATGTAGAGCATTGAAGGCGTGTTCACAATCCCAAGCTTTGATAATTTAGCATTTAACTTTTCGCAAAGGCTGATGTGCTGTACAGGGAACAGTTAATACTGAGTTGGCAGTGAGTTCCCAAGAATGCTCGCAGAGAAAATAGTTCCAGGACACGCCTCTCCACATTGCACATCATAGTCAACTTCCCAAATGCAAGAATCTGCAAAATATTTCTGGTTACTTTTTCTAGTTGTGTACAGCTGTCATAGATTTCCATCAGATTTTCACGCCTGACTTTGGGTAAAAGGTGAACCTTGAGATATCTGTTCTATTTGTCCTTCAATGTTAAGCTGTCTCGCTGCTCACCGATGAGAACGAACTTGCGTTTATAAAGTTCCTTTTACAACCTCAGTAAATTCCAATGTAAGTTGCAATTAATTTTGTTCTTTAGAAGTGTTGTCATGGCTTTTATATTGCTAGTTATATTAATCATGGAAGTCATGTGTAGTGTAAATACAGTGGGAATTGAATTATTTTTACAATGTGAACTGTTTAATAATATGTTCCCAGCTCACTCCAAAGCTGGGACTGGCCACAATTAATTTCCATCCAGCATTGAGATCACTGAACACAGTTCACCTGCCCTCATCACTGGATGTTGTGTATAGACATGGCTGCTTTTTTATTGGGATCACTGGATAGATATAACTCCTTCCTTTTCCCAGTTATTGGAATCAGTGCACCATCACTCAGCCCATATCACTTCCTTTCCTGTCCAGGCTGTTGTCATCAGTGCACCGATACAATTCCTAGTCTTTCCTCGCTGTTGTGATCAGTGGGCGGATGCAGTACTTCCTCTCCCTGTTATTGGGATGTCTGCGCAGCGCACTCCCTCTTGTTCTCGGTTACTGGGACCACTCACAACCATTATTCCTGCTAACTAGTTACTGTGATCGGAACATGGACACCATTCATTTTCTTCACCAGCTGTTGGGATCATTGCACAAACACATGATTCCTTCCAAATCCCAGGTATTCAGCTCAGTTCAAAGAGACCGGCCCTTCTACTGTTAGTGAGCAGTATTGTCCATGGATTGTCACCTTGTCGTGGTGGAGAAGCTTGTGTGGTCCTGAGAGCGATGTCGTCTGGAGCTGTGCTCTTGGTAGGGCCACCCATGGCGGTACGGTCGAGGGGGAGGTCCCTGACAAAGAGCAATCCAACCAAGATCTCAACGGTGGAACAGGCAGAGGATGATGGCTGACCTTAATGAAGCGTCACAACGGCTGGGAAGGCGGATGAGGGGCTGCAGCAGAAAAGGGTTCCCGGTCGTCTTGGACTCCATGCCGCTGGATTCTGACCCAGATCTGTCAAGAACCGTGTGGTGGCTGTCTGTGCATCCGTCTCCCCACCTTAAACAAAGTCCTCAAAAGAGGACAGTCATACTCATTTTGAGTGACCGCCGATGATGATGAGTGAGCATGCAGGAATCCCAAGGACGATTCTTTCTCTTTTCCAGTTGCTGGATTAGTGCTTGACACTGTAGTTACTTAAAGGTATAAGTGCACAGATTTCATTCGTTACCATTCCTGATAGTTGACATCATTGCGCAGACACTATTTCATCTCACTTCTAATGTCTGTGCAATGATCCAATGATGCTTCCTTCAATCTCCCAGCTACTGGCATCAGTGCATGGACACAATTCCTCCTCCATGTACTTACTGTGTAGCACACCAACACCATTCCTTTCCTCTCCTACTTATTCTGATCAATGCCTAGAAGGCATTCTTTCTCTCTCTCTCTCTCTCTCTCCCAGTTCCTGGGACCAGTCCGCAGACACAATGCTCCTTATTCCTGGTGTCCGTAGATTGATCCCACTAACATATCCTTTTCTCTCAATTCATTGTGATCATACATACATTAACACAATTTCTTCTTCATGACTATAAGGATCAGGTTTCCTGCACAGCCTCTCCCTCCCAATTATCTCTCTCAACATCAGACAGCAGGCAGCTGTGTAAGAGAATTTAACTGGATGGGTTTGAAACAGAGGCAGCAATGGGTGAACATAATATAATCACAACATTTTGACTTGATCTTAATGGGAGCTCTGTTCATTTTGTTTGAGATATAAGCAATTGGATGCAGTAAAGTTGGTGTTGTTTCCGGATATTCCCCATCGCTCGGGTATATTGTGACACACAGTCGGGCTAAGCCACTATACATATTGCAGACCACCACATATGTGGCCGCTCAGTAACGGCGTAGTCTCAGAGCTCTCTGTTTTTCCTGCTGCCCACGTTGGATTGTATCATTTGTAGAATGACATTTTCTTCATGCTTTTCATCAACATGTTTAGGTCCACTTTCAATTATATAACCCATTATATTTGTGATGTTGTGGAATTGGGGAGGGGTGTATAACTCGTGGATACTTTTCATTCAATTAAAAGTTACCTCTGATTTAATTGAGTACTCCCTGCATGTTCTTTATCCTCCCACTCACAGTGGTAGGCAGTTTAGGCACAAATACCAAATCCAAGTGTACTGTTGAATTTCCAGAACATACTCAACTTTTGGGGAATCGCACAAAATCTGCATGCGTGAAATGGGAGCCTCTGGGATAAAGTCAGTTTAGCCACTGAATATACATACACTTAAACTGGGACCCCCTCCAACTATTGTCCTTCCTTTTGGGGGAAATAGCTATTATACTGTATAAACTGTTGCAGCAAATCACATGTATCATAGTTAAGTAACATAATTTTAAAAACGATGAATTCTAAATCACCCAAAACTATATGGATTTTAAGTAAGAAAAAGTTACCCAATCAGAAAGTCCACTTCATCTGTTGCTAACTGTAGTCTGCATTTCTACTGCGACCTTGCCTCATAATGTCATGCCATCCTGGGAGAAAGCTGCGACATTCCCAGCACCTACAGCAAGGGAGCTCTGCGCTGCCTGGTGATAAAGCGGCAGGCGAATGGGAAAGAAGTGTCTTGTTGGGCCTCAGGCTGCAGGAGCTGCCGTGCACGCTCTCTGCCTGCTGACTTCCTCTTCAGCACATCTCCTCATGGAGAGAGCAGCCAGCCAGTTCCCAGCTGTGAGCTCTGACGTACAGGAAGCCAGTCTTGGAAATGATGGGGGAGGGGCTGGGGGCAGGGAGAAGAGAGCATTTCAATCTCAACCATCAGGGGGAACAAATAATAAAAAATGTCCTCTCAAATTCTGGTGCATTAATGTGACCGGTGGTGCCAATCATTTTTTGTCTGCTGTTGTAATCTCATGCGTTTTCGCCTCTAGAGAATAAACTAAAAATGTAAAATTGTTTTTCAGGAGGTTTGTTTTGTAGCTAATCTGGTCAAATCCTGATCAACTCAGTTATTCTGCCAAGAATTGCTCTGTTGGGATTGGGGCTTTATTTCTGGAGTGGCCAGGTCTGTGACACAACTATTTGCTCCAGTATCCGCACCGCATCAGGCCAGCTGACATTAACTAAACTCTCTCATCAGTTTTGCAGTGTGAGCTGATACTTCAATCTCTATTTTAGACTACAATAACCACTTCTCTCAGTCCTTCAGTTAATGTTCAGATTCACTCTTTGAATGGACAAGGAAGTCAGTAAAGGACACTTTGAATTTTTCACAATTTTGCAATCTTTTCCATAATCATTTCAGATCCAGTGAGTGACCTGATGCAGGGTCTCAACTCCAAATCATCAATGATCCCTTTGCTCCAGAGAGGCTACGACCCACTGAGTTCCTCCAGCAGTTTGTGTTTTACTCCAGACTCCTTTTGTCTCGTGTGTCTCCTTAATGCTTACATTTTGCCACTTACTCTCAGAGCAGTGGTAGGCTTTACTAGAGTGGGTTGTCATGTACTTCATTCTGACAACACCCCATCCACCTGAGATGTCAACTCTGTTCCCCTTCATGTGTGTTTTCGGAATTTCCCATTTTTATTTCACACTTCCACTTTCTTTTGCTAATTTGATTTGATTTGATTTTTATTTCTTGTCATTTGAACCTCAAAGAGGCTCAAACGAAACTCCGTTTCCACAGCCATACAAACAAAACAATTCTTACACGACACACAAACAATTCAATTTACAGAAAAACATCCATCACAGTGAATCTCCTCCTCACTGTGATGGAAGGCAAAGTCATTTCTCTCCCCTGCACCATTTTTCTCCCGATGTTGAAGCCCCAGGCGGGCAATGTTAAGTCCCACGGCCGTTGAGGCCGCGCCGGGCGGTATACAGCTTCGCTTCGGGCCCAAAAGTCACAAAGTTGGAGCCCCGGCGGGCGCTGAAATGTCCCGCGGCTTTAACATTAAAGCCGCGCCGGGCGATTTACGACCCCGCTCCGGGTCGTTCCAACCCTGCGACTCGAGCTGGAGAAGTTGCGTTGTGGGAGCTCCGGAAAGCGGTCTCTCACCCGGACCCGCGAGCTCCCGATGTCCCAAACTCCCAAATGTCCCAAATGTACTAAATGTCCCAGATGTCCCAATTGTACTAAACTCCTCTCTTATTGCAAGAGAGAGACACATTTCATGTGTTTATAATTCTGAAGGAGAATGTAGTGTTATATACAATTCCCAGTGTGGAACTGTAAAGAGAACTCTTGACCACATTGATAAATTGTTTAACCAAAGAGATAATTAATTTAAAGGTTTTGGTAAAGCGGTGAGCTTTGAGAGGCTCGTTGTTGCTGCTCATTTCTCTCTGTTAGCTACTGCTTCATACTGGTATATAAGGATTAATAAAGTCTGGATACTGCGTATGATACTTCAATTACATGCGACTCATCTTCTAATGGTCCATTATTTTATATGTAATAGTGTCCCTATCAATATTACATTATCTAACAGTCAGATTCAGGAACAGTTTCTTCCCCTCCTTTATTAGACCTCTGAATAGTCCTCCCATAAGCTACGGTGCAGTCGCAATTTCCCAGCCTGTCTCGTGTCGGACATTGGACTTCTTCTTTGGAATTGGTACGCTATATTGCAGAAAGAACTTAATTCGGCACCCTGGTAATTTTCTCTTTTCTCTACCTTTTGTGCCTTTTCTATCTTTTGTACTTGTATTTGGTTTCATTATATTAATGTACAGTATTATCTGTTATGATGGCACACAAACAAAACCTTTTTACTGTACCTCAGTAAACGAGAAAATAATACGCCTCAACCTAAGGTAGACATGAGGAACTGCAGATGCTGGAATCTTGCATAGAATACAAAGTGCTGGAGTACATCAGCGGGTCTGGGGAACCTCGATCGGCACCATTTCAGATCAGAACCCTTCTTCAGACTGATTGTAATAATCAGTCAATCAGTCTGAAGAAGAGTCCCGACCTGAAATGTCACCTATCCATGTCCTCCAGAGATGCTGCCTGACCTACTGAGTTACTCCAGCACTGTGTGTTCTAAACCCCACGCTCTATAGCAGGGGGCATGAACGCTGTTTTCTCTGAATGCCTTTGAGTTTATGTTGAGTGTCATCAATGGATGCAATGGCAATAGGAAACATCATGGCTATGATTTTCACCATTGACCCTTTCTGCTCTTCCCCACAGTGAGACAGTGTGGGAGAACATGGCCAGGATGTGCGTGAAGACACGGAGGCTGGATGTGGCCAGGGTGTGCCTGGGGAATATGGGCCACGCGCGGGGAGCCAGAGCCCTGCGGGAGGCTGCACAGGAGCCTGAACTGGATGCAAGAGTGGCAATGCTGGCCATACAGCTGGGAATGTTGGTACGTGGAGGTATCTGCATGGCGTACGGTAAAATAAGATCATAAAACATAGAAGCAGGATTAGGCCATTTGGCCCATCAACTCTGCTCCACCATTCCATTCTAGCTGATCTAATTTTCCCTCTCAACCCCATTCTCCTGCCTTCACCCTGTAACCTTTGACATCCTTGCTAATTAAAAACCTAGCAATCTCCGCTTTAAAAGTACCCAATGATTTGGCCTCCTCAGCCATCTGTGGTACTGGATTCCACAGATTTACCATCCTCTAGCTAATGACATTTCTCTTTATCTCTATTCTAAAAAATCATCCTTTATACTGAGGCTGTGCCCTCTGGTCCTAGACTCTCCCATTACTGGAAAATATCCTCTCCACATCCACTCTATGTAGGTCTTACATTATTGGGTAGATTTCATCAAATACATCATGTGTGTTAACATAGAAACATAGAAACATAGAAAGTAGGTGCGAGAGTAGACCACCAGGCCCATCGAGCCCGCACCGCCATTCGCTCATGGCTGAACACTAAACAGACACCCTTACCCACAAACAGTAGACACAAGACACAGAACACAAGACACTACCCTCCCCTTTATATCGCTATCACCCCTCTCCACCCCAAGAACCGCGTGATCTTCTGGGGGAGGCAAAAAACCGGATAAAAACCCAGGTCCAATTCGGGAAAAAAATCCGGGAAATTCCTCTCCGACCCCAATCCAGGCGATCGACACTTGTCCAGGAGATCACTCAGGTCTTACTATACTAACCATACCTAGGTCCATATCCCTGCCCTCTCCCCGTAGCCCCTTATCCCCTTGGCAGCTAAAAAACCATCTATTTTAGACTTAAATATATTTAATGTTTCTGCTTCCACTGCTCCCTGGGGCAGTGAATTCCATAAATTAACCACCCTCTGGGTGAAGAAGTTCTTCCTCATCTCAGTTTTAAAAGAGCCCCCTCTTATTCTACAACTATGTCCCCTAGTTCTAGTTTCCCCGATCATTGGGAACATCCTCGATGCATCCACCCGATCAAGGCCCCTCACGATCTTATATGTTTCAATGAGATCGCCTCTCATTCTTCTAAACTCCAAAGAGTAGAGTTCCAGCCTACTTAACCTTTCCTCATATGTCAATCCCCTCATTGCAGGAATTAATCTTGTAAACCTTCGCTGCACTGCCTCCAGGGCCAGTACATCCTTTCTTAAGTATGGACCCCAGAACTGTACACAGTATTCCAAATGTGGTCTCACTAATACTGTGTACAGCTGCAGCAAGACCTCCGTGTTTTTATACTCAATCCCCCTAGCAATAAAGGCCAAAACTCCATTGGCCTTCCTGATTGCTTGCTGCATCTGCATACTAACTTTTAGTGATTCATGTACTACTACCCCTAGATCCCTTTGCGTTGCATTACAACGCAGCTCCACCTCATTTAGAAAATAACTTGCCCTATCATTTTTTTTCCCAAAGTGAATGACTTCACATTTATTAGTATTAAATTTCATCTGCCAAGTTGTTGCCCACTCACCTAGCTTATCTATATCCTTTTGCAGACTCTTCCTATCCTCCTCATCCCCTACTTTTCCTCCCATTTTTGTATCGTCCGCAAATTTTGATATATTACACTTGGTTCCCTCCTCCAAATCATTTATATAAATTGTGAACAACTGGGGTCCCAGCACCGACCCTTGCGGAACCCCGCTAGTTACCGGTTGCCATCCCGAGTATGAACCATTTATCCCCACTCTCTGCTTCCTATTTGTTAGCCAATCCTCTACCCATGCTAATATATTACCCCCAATCCCATAATTTTTTATTTTTAGCAATAGTCTCTTATGTGGCACCTTGTCAAAAGCCTTTTGGAAGTCCAAGTATACCACATCCACCGGTTCCCCTTTATCCACCCGGGTTGTTACTTCCTCAAAGAATTCGAGCAGATTCGTTAAACAGGACTTCCCCTTCACAAAACCATGCTGGTTCTGTCCGATGAAGTCATGTTCATCCAAGTGCCCCGTTAGTGTTTCTTTAATAATTGTCTCTAACATTTTACCCACCACCGATGTTAGACTAACCGGTCTATAGTTACCCGCCTTTTGTTTACTTCCTTTTTTAAATATAGGTGTTACATTGGCCATTTTCCAATCCACTGGGACCGTTCCTGCCTCCAGGGAGTTTTGGAAAATTATCACCAATGCATCCACAATCCCCACCGCTATCTCCCTCAAGACCCTTGGATGTAATCCATCAGGCCCAGGGGATTTATCCTCCTTCAGTCTCATTAATTTCCCTAATACCACCTCCTTGGTGATCTTAATAGTATTTAGCTCCTCCATTCCTACCGCCCCCTGTTTATCCAGCGTTGGAATATTTTTTGTGTCTTCTATGGTGAAGACTGATACAAAATACTCGTTTAATGCCTTTGCCATTTCCATGTTCCCCACCAACAACTCTCCAGTCTCACCCTCCAATGGACCAACGTTCACCTTAGCCACCCTTTTTCTTTTTATATAGCTATAAAAACTCTTACTATTAGTTTTTATGTTGTTCGCTAAATTCCTTTCATAGTCTATTTTCCCCGTCTTAATTAATCTCTTAGTTATTTTTTGCTGACCTTTAAATGCTTCCCAATCCTCTACCCTCCCACTATCTCTAGCTACCTTATATGCCCTTGCCTTCAGCCGAATACTATCCTTTATAGTTTTACTGAGCCATGGCTGACTGTTCTTTCCCTTACCCCTTTTTTTCTTCATAGGAATAAATTTTTCTTGAAGGTTATACAGTAGATCCTTAAACGTACACCACTGCTCATGTACCGTCTTATTCTTGAGTCTGCTATCCCAGTCAACTTTGATCAGCTCAGTCCTCATACCTTCATAATCCCCCTTATTTAGACTAAGTACCCTAGCCTGAGTTTCAACCTGCTCCCCTTCTATTTGAATATGGAATTCGACCATATTGTGGTCACTTGTTCCCAACGAGTCCCTAACTATGACATTTTTAATTAATCCTGCTTCATTACACAGGACCAGATCCAAGATTGCCTCCCTCCTTGTCGGTTCTGTGACATACTGTTCTAGGAACCCGTCTCTAATACATTCTATAAACTCTTCCTCTAGTCTACCCTGCCCAGTTTGGTTTGCCCAATTAATATGAAAATTGAAGTCCCCCATGATTACAGCAGTTCCCTTTTTACATGCGTCAACTATTTGCAGATTTATGTTCTGACTAACAGCGTCACAGCTATTTGGAGGTCTATAAATTACACCCACTAGTGTTTTTTTCCCCTTGTTATTCTCTATCTGTACCCAAGCTGTTTCACTATCCTGATCCTTCAACGCAATATCCTTCCTCTCTATTGCCGTTATTCCCTCCCTTATTAAAAGGGCCACCCCTCCTCCCTTTCTTTCCTGTCTATCTTTTCTAATTGTCGAGTACCCCTCTATATTTAACTCCCAATCCTGATCCCCTTGCAGCCATGTCTCCGTAATGGCCACGATATCATAACTATATGTACTTAATTGCACCGTTAATTCATTTATCTTATTTCGAATACTCCGTGCATTTAGATACAGCTTTCAGATGATTTTTACTACCCTTCCTTTCTGTTTTTGCCCCTTTTACATCTAGAGCTTTATCTTCACACATTCTGGATCCTCCTGTTCTCATCTAATATCCTAAGCTAGCCTTTTATTCAACAGGAGGTGCCTTGAAAAGCCATGCCCTGCGATTGTTTTGATTGTACTCGTCATTCTGTACACCCCACATTTGCACGTGTGCAGACACTGTGCTTATGGATTGTCTGATACAGAAGGTCTAGGTTTATTATTGTCACGTTTACCGAGGTACAATGAAAAGCTTTGTTTTGCATGCTCTTCAATCAGATCAGATAATACTATATATAAATACATCACGTCAAACTCAAGTACAATATATAAAACAAAGGGGAAGGTACAGAGTGCAGATTATGGTTCTCAGCATTGTAGCACATCAGTCCATATATACAGGACCTTCCATAAGCTAGGGTACAGTCCGATTGGACTTTGAGATGAATCGGACAGTACCCTAGCTTATGGATGGACCATTCAGAAGCCTGATAATAATGGGAGCAGGGAGAAGAAGGAATGACCGGGGTGGGACAAGTCTTTCATTATGTTGGCTGCTTTTATAAGGCAGCTATAATTCAACAAAAAATATTTATTTTCTTTCATGTAACTTTCTAGGAAGACGCCGAGAGACTTTACAGAAACTGTAAACGGTTTGACCTACTTACCAAATTTTACCAAGCCTCAGGACAGTGGCAGAAGGCGATAGAAAATGCTGAGACATTTGACAGAGTCCACCTCAGGACAACATACTACAATTACGCCAAGCACTTAGAAGCTCTGGGCGATCAAAACCTCGCACTCAGCCAGTAAGTGTACAAACAGATTGAGTGATCAGACGAGCTGGTAAGATCCAGGGAGAATGTCATAGCCTTTATATGTACTATCACATAGCTGAAACACTCTCTCATGAAGAGTCTAACAGGACTGTTGTCAGTTAACCCTGTCACCTGTCAAATCTGTACAAAGTAAAGTTCCTCGTGTGAAGCTTTTGAGGGAATGAAGGGATAGTGGTTAAGTTTCTGCACGGCAGCCAGAGTTCTGGACTATTATCCGAAATATGAGTTGGAATTTCACAATGGTAGCTGGAAAATGCATGCTTCAAGTAAATAAATAAAAAATGAACAATTTTTTTAAAGTGCAGCAGGTGCGATAGGTATCCGTAACATTAAGCATGAAACTCGTTTGGTTAATGAAAACCCCCTCTGGGGGGGAATCTGGTGTTCTTTCCTGATCTGATCCACATTTGTTTCCAGATTCACTACACGTGGTTGACCCAAATTCTCCCGTCTCTCGGGGCAGTTCAGGGTGGACTAAATGTCAGCATTTCCAGTCACGTCCATGTCCTTCGAATGAATAAAAAAGAGAGGCATAGTGGAGCTCACACAGAGGAATAATTTTGATCTGGCGGGTTGTGGTTGCAAAATGCTTGACCAAATTTATTTCCATGTCCCACCAGTTATGAAAAGTCAGACACTCACCGATTTGAGGTACCGAGGATGCTTCTGGAAGACCTGCAAGCACTCGAAGTGTACGTCAACAAAACAAAGGACAGGTGAGTGGCAGAGTGCAGGCCTACATCCAGAAACTCGTGGGGCCCACCAACCGTCTCTGGTACTGTGTGTAGAGTGTACTTCAGGGAAGGACAAGTACCATTCTTGTCTGGCTTGGATTTGAGCAGAGTGAGAGGCAACTTGATTGAAACAAATAAGATCATGAGGGATTATGAACGGGTGGATGTGGAGAAGATCTTTCCGAGTGAGAAAATCTAGAACTGTATTGTAAAGAGAGATGAAGAAGTGAGATTACTGTCTTTGGCTGACAAAGGTGTTGAGAGGCTATATGATTTATTTTGAATTGGTAAGGTATGAAAACATTCTAATTCATAGAATGAAAACAGAAGATGCTGGAAATCCTCAGCTGGTTAGGTAGCATCTGTGGAGAAAGAAACACTCAATGTTTCATCAGAAATATTAACTCAATATCCCTCTCCATGAATTCTGCCCAACCTGCTGAGTATTTCCATCACTTTCTGTTTAATTTCAGATTTCCAACATCTGCAGTATTTATTTCTCAGTTCCGCCGCGAAACAGGACATTCAGATCCTCCGTAGACCTTTGTACTCTTTGACATTCTTAATACTGATATCCCAGGAAATTATCCATCCCTGTCTTCATGTATTCATTATCACAACCTTTTGGGGAAGAGATAGATAGAATAGAATAGAATACCATTTATTGTCATACAAACAGACATGGTTCGTACGAAATTCTGTTCCTGCAGTCATAACATCAAAAACAAAAAAACCAAGACACACAATTAACATAAACATCCATCGCAGTGAGTCTCCAAACACCTCCTCACTGTGATGGAAGGCAAAAGTCTTGTCTCTCTAGTCCCTTCCCTGTTCTTTATTCTTCTTCTCCCGAGGCGACCGGGGCTCCCGATGTTAAAGCCCCCGGTGAGCGATGGTAAGTCCCGCGGCCGTTAAGGCCACGCTGGGCGATGTAAGGCCCTGCTCCGGCTCCCGATGTTAAAGCCCCCGGTGAGCGATGGTAAGTCCCGCGGCTGTTAAGGCCACGCTGGGCGATGTAAGGCCCTGCTCCGGGTCTTGATGTTAGGGCCCCCGGCGAGCGATGGTAAGTCCCATGGCCGTTAAGGCCACGCCGGGTGATGTAAGGCCCTGCTCCGGGTCATTTTCGGGCGGGAGAAGTTGCTGTTGCAGGAGCTCCGAAAAGCGGTCTCCCACCAGGGACCTGCGAGCTCCCGATGTTACCGTCCACCAGGCCTGCAGCCGGAGCCTCCGAAGTCGGGTCGCAGCCGTGCGCCACCACAGCTCTCCACGCTCCGAAGTCGGCCAGCTCCGCGATGATGAGTCCGCAGGCTCCATGACTGGAGCCCTCAGGTCGGTTCCGATGGAGGCCGCCGGCTCCACGATGTCAGGCCCAACAACAACATAGACCCGACAGGGAAAAGGTTGGGTCCCCGTACAGGGAAGAGATTAAAAAGTTTAATTACGGTCCTGTTGCTGTCCCGACCTGCATTCCATTATAACAGCATCTGGTTTAGCTCCAAAATTATATAAAACAAAAAGTAGGTGCAGGAATAAGTCCTTTAAGCCTGCTCTGCCTTTCCACAACATCATGGCAGATCTTTTAATGGTACTAACCCCCATATTCATAGATTCCCTTAATATCAAAAACTTTTATCAATTTGTCTTAAATATATCTGCGACTAATTCTCCACAGTTCTCTAGGGTAGAGGATTACAAAGATTTTATGCTCTCTGGGTGAAAATATTTATGCTCATCTCTGAAAAAGATACAAAGTGCTAGAGTAACTCAGTGGGTCAAGCAGCATCTCTGGAGGACATAGATAGGTGACAATTCTTGTCGAGAACCTTCTTCGGACTCATCAGAACCTAAAATATCACTTATCCATGTTCTCCAGAGATGCTGCCTGACCTGACCAGCATTTGCAATTTCCTGTTTCTACATTTTTCTGCTCACCTCAGACTTGAATGGACATGACGATATTTTGAGGCTATTCTAGACCCCCCAGCCAGGGGAATTATCACCCCCACATCCAATTTGGTCATTGTACTGGCAAGAGTTTTTCAAAACAGAGAAAAAGCTTCAAAGACATTTTCACTGACCTGAGAATCACGTCGATGACTGATCCAGATAATGAAGGGGCAGCCAGGATGGCACGGAGTATCGTGAATCATTTCACCCAGAGCATAGAGAGAGCCATCTTAAAAAGTGAAAGGAGCACTCCACACCCAATACTACCCATCCACACTTCCTGCCCATCAGGCCTTCCCTACACAAAAGAGGCCTGAAGTGTAGCTTCAGGAACAGCGACTTTCCCATAACCATCAGGTTCTTGAACTGACCTGCTCCCTTCTACCTAAGCAATGGAACTGTCCCACCACCAAGGCCATTTGCATTGTGTCTACATGCCTGTGATGCTGCTGCAAGCAAGATTTTCATTGTACCTGTTCCTCACCAACTTGTGCACCTGACAATAAACTTGACAATTCTGCTAGTCAATTGTTGTTGTAAAGAGCAGGTAGTCTCTTGCAATGTGGAGCCATGGCTTTAGTCATGGATCTCCGTGGCCTTTGCAGAGTCCCTGTGGTGAGTCTTTTTTCTCTTGTTATTCACAGGAGCTTGTGGAAGTGGTGGGCCCAGTACTTGGAAAGTCAGGCAGACATGGACTCTGCTTTGAAATATTACGAGAAGTCACAAGACTACCTCTCTCTTGTCCGTGTTCATTGTTACCTTGGTAATATCCAAAAGGTAAGTGCATTCTAATGTTGTCTGAGTGTCAAGAACAAGAAGACATAGTCTTACGGTTAAGAGGAGAAGGATTTAATAGGAACCTGAGGGGCAGCTTTTCACACCAAGGGTGGTGGATATATGAAACGAGCTGCCAGAGGAGACAGTTGAGGCAGATACTATATAAAAACATTAAAAAGACACTTGGACAGATACATGGATAGGAAATGTTTAGAGTGATATGGGCCAAATGTGGGCAGGTAGGACTAGCGTAGAGGGGCATTTTGGTCTGCATGGGCAAGTTGCTGTCTGACTCTAGCGTCTATTTCAAAGGTTTAATTAACACAGTGACCTTGCCAAGCAAACGGCAGGTTTTGATGGATTGTGCTTATTGTTTCCCAAGGCCTCTGAAATTGCCAATGAGACAGGGAATCAAGCGGCTTCCTATCACCTGGCTCGCCAGTACGAGGCTCGGGATGATGTCAAACAGGCCATTCACTTCTACACCCGTGCACAGGCTTATAACAACGCAATACGTCTCTGCAAGGTAAGCGCTGCACTGATCCCCGGGTCCTGTCTCTGCACTCCAAGGGCGGCACAGTGCAGAGCGGTAGAGTTAATGCCTTACTGCGCCAGAGACCCAGGTTCGATCCTGACTAAGAGTGCTGTCTACACGGAGTTTATACTTTCTCCCTGTGACCATGGAGGTTTTCTTCGGGTGCTCCGGTTTCTTCCCACACTTCAAAGATATGCAGGTTTGCAGGTTAATTGTCTTCGGTAAAATTGTCCCTAGTGTATAGGATAGTGTTAGTGTACAGGGTGATCGCTGGTCGGTGTGGACTCAGACAGCCGAAGGGCCTGTTTCCGCGCTGTAATCTTTAAAGTCTAAAGTCAAACTTCTCACTTATATTAAGCAAAACTTAATGTGCTGGAGTAACTCAGTGGATCAGGCAGCATATAGAGGGAATGGACAGGTGATGATCAGTCTGAAGGATTCATACCCAAAATATCGTCTGACCATTCCCTCCACAGATGCTGCCTGACCCACTTGGTTACTCCAGCACTTGTGTTTTGTTCCAGATTCCAACATCTGCAGTTCCGTGTGTCTCCAGCTCACATGTATTTATCATCGTTTTCTCTGAGATCTGTAAATCCCTTAAAGTCTACCCAACCCAAGCCTCAGTGAACAATGGCTGGTGAATATATTTGACAGGGCAGCACTTCTGGTAGAGCTGCTGTCTCACAGTGCCAGAGATCTGGGTTAGATCCTGACCTTGGGTGCTGTCTGTATGGAGTTTGCACATTCTCCCTGTGACCACGTGGATTTTCTCTGGGTTTCCTCCCACATCCCAACGACATGTGGGTTTGTAGGTTAATTGCCCCTAGTGTATAGGGCAGCGTTTCTCAACCTTTTTACCCTTGCGGAACACTTGAAATAATGTTCATGTCTCAGGGAACCCCTACATAAAAATTACTATATATCTTTATTAATCTCTTTCTTTCTCTTTCATAAACTTAAAGTTCATAAGGCAAACATAATGTATTTTTCTGATAACTGGTTGATGCAAAAAAGAACTTGTGTTTTTCTCAAGTTTAATGACAATGCAAAGAAAAACCTGAAATCAAACTGACCTCGACTTTTGATAAACTAACAGGGAAAAAAACCATCCTTAAATTTAAAAAATTCACATAACATCCCTGAATGATGGGTAAAAATTACTAAATAACGTGGGTGAATGAGGGACTATACCTGCACGCCAGGAAGCCCGTGGTCGACCACCGGAGCCCTTAATGACCGCCGACCCTGACTTCCGCCGCGCCCACCTCCTCGTCAATAACCGCTCCGACCTCCTCGACGGCCGCCGCCGCCAGATGCATTTCGGATGCCTCCACTTGGTTGACTCAGGCTCCGGCTGCGTGTTCCGTTGACCAGGCACCGAACGTGGGCTGCGTCGATCCAGGCTCCGGCCGCGGTTTCCGCCACTGCCGCCCCATTTCTTCGCGGCTTCTTGGAAGTCGCCTGCGTCTGGGTTTATTAAAGTCGGTTTATTGAAGGCCTTTCACAGGTAGCCACAAAATGCTGGAGAAACTCAGCGGGTGAGGCAGCATCTATGGGGAGAAGGAATTGGCCTTCAGACTGAAGGCCTTAACAGTGTGCACTGACAAAGACTCTGATTAGTATATTTATCACTATTTCTCTCAGAACCCCTAGCCACCTCTCGCGGAACCCTAGCGTTCCGGGGAACCCCGGTTGAGAAACGCTGGTATAGGGAGTGGACGTGAAGGTGGGATAACATAGAACTAATGCAAACAGGAGATCGGTGCTCGGCATGGACTTGTTGGGCCGAAGGGCCTGTTTCCGTGCTGCCATGAATGGATTTGAAATTGTGTCTCTGAATCTAGCCTCTGTATCTAGATCACTCATCCAGTAAATCAACCTCGCAGCAGGACTTGATCATCCATGGAAAGAAATCATTCTTCAAAATGAGTCCATGCAACTTGAGAGTTTATACTTCCAGTAACATGAGTTAGTTCTGGCCATACTGAAGCAGATTGTCCTATTGGGATGGCTGTTATGAGAAAGGAATCGTAGGGGTTGTTCCTGCGCTTGGGACCGAGACACAAAGTATGATTCTGACGGTTGTAGAACACACTCTACTGACCAGGAGTGTAGTCTACAACCTGCTGGCACCTGGAACATTTGGAAAAAAAAAACATTTTGCTGGACACTTCACAGACTACAAAATATTCACCAAAAGAGGAATAAATACAAGTTCCATACTTTCTAAATGCATTCAGTTTTTCTACACGAGCAAAGTACAGACATGTGTGAATCTGTTCTTGTTTAGGAAAGTGGTTTTGATGATCATCTGATGAATTTGTCCCTCCTGAGCTCCCCAGAGGACATGATGGAGGCGGCACGTTACTACGAGGAGAAAGGGCTCCAAATGGACCGGGCTGTGATGCTCTATCATAAGGTAAGCACCGTTCTTCTTCTGTCCAGAATTCTGGTCTAAGTGTTTTTGGATAAAATTACTTTCCAGATCCCTAATTCTCTCCTTTGGATGGAAAGGCCTTGATCAACCCTAGTTAGTCCTCCAGCTTCCAGTGGGAAAGGATGATGGTTCTGATTCACCTATCCAAGTCTTGTAGGTAAACTGAATCAAAGCTACAGCAAGATGGGTGGCACAGTGGTACACCGACACGGGTTCAATCCTGCACAGAATTTGTATGTTTGACCTGTGATGGCGTAGTTTTCCTCTGGGCACTCCGGTTTCCTTCCACACTCCAAAGACACACGGGTTTCTAGGTTAATTGGCCTCTGTAAATTGTAAATTGTCCCTAGTGTGTTGGATAGTGCTTGTGTATGGGGTGATCACTGGTCGGCATGGACTCGGTGGGCAGAAGGGCCTATTTCTGCGCTGTATCTCTAAAGTCTTAAGGGCCTGTCCCACGGGCATGCGACTCCATGCGGCAAGCGCGACCTAACGTGGTCGCTTGAGCCTTACGGCCTCGCGGGGCCGGTCCCACTTCGATCGCCGGAGCCGTATGGAGTTGTGCGGAGCTGGTCCCGACATCGCGCGGGGCTCCGAAAAACTGACCGTGTTCAAAAATTCCACGCGGCAACGGCCTGCCGGCCCGCAGCCGCCTCGACGCCATACGCATCGCCTCGACGCCGTACGCACCGCCTCAACGGGCGTGCGCAGCGTCTTGATGCCATACGTCACGCGTGAACTTCCCGCGTCACACTCAACCTCCGCGCGGCCCCCGCTTCCGGTTTGGTCGCATGCAGCCGCATGCTGGTGGGACCGGCCCTGTGCGGGGATCACTAGACCTCCGCGCGGCCCCCGCTTCCAGTTAGGTCTTGCTTGCCGCATGGAGTCGCATGCCCCTGGGACAGGCCAATTACGCTACGCAGATCTTTCGAATTCGATTGTCTGTGAAAGGCATTGTGTTTACTTAATAAGGCAATAGTTTAAAATCTATGTAGAAGATGGATAATGGTTGTTAATCTTTGGACTTCTCTCAGTCCAAGGGTTGTAAGTACTCAGCCATTGAATATATTCAAGAGTGATTGATTCTGGCAATCAAGGGACATCTGTGAATAAGATACGGCAGGAAAGAGAATTAGTTTTGATATTGAATAGCAGAGCAGCCACCAATGGCTTTAGCTTCTGTTTCTTTTGTTCTTGTGATCTGTAGAACAGTAGCATTGGGTGTTGCTGTACGTTCTTAAGTGAAATGGACCTTCCTCCCAGTGACAGCTCCAAAAGAGAGCATCTGGATAGAAAATAAAATCCTTCCCCCAATTCATGCATTCATGTAAACACTACCTTTTTCAAGTAAAACCTTGCATTGATCTAGTGCTTGAGGAGGATGCATCATGCAACCAATGAACATGATCAGGGTGGTACTTTGGACACACGTTCTGTTCAAATGACCCCAAAGCACTCAGAGTAACTATTGTCCCCCTCGTGCTGAGGTTGGAGCCTCACTCTCTCCCCCCTCCCCCCGACCATGAGGCTGATCACTAATGGCTGCCTGTTTCCTTGCAGAGCGGCCACTTCTCCAAAGCCGTGGAGTTGGCCTTTGCTACGCAGCAGTTCGGTGCTCTGCAGCTCATTGCTGAGGAGCTGGATGAGAACTCCGACCCTACCCTGTTGTCCCGCTGCTCGGACTTCTTCATTGAGCACAGGCAGTTCGAGAAGGCGGTGGAGTTGTTGGTCACTGCAAAGAAGGTAAGAATATTGTGCACGTTCTCCCTGTGACCACGTGGGTTTCCTCCGGGTTTCCTCCCATGTCCCATGCGGGTTTGTAGGTTAATTGGCCTCTGTAAATTGCCCCTAGTGTGCAGAGAGTGGATGACAAAGTGGGATAACAGCACTAGTGAAAGGGTGATTGGTGGTCGGCATAGGCCCGGTGGGCTGAAGGGCCTTTATCCATGCTGTATCTTTAAAATGAAAATGTAACCTGCCCAGCGAGGGAGCCTCCAGTGTGGAGGTTTGCACTGATACACCTGTCTCTTGCTCCAGTATCACGAGGCCCTACAGCTCTGCCTGGAACAGAACCTGACAATCACCGAGGACATGGCGGAGAAAATGACGGTGTCGAAGGACACCACGGGGCTGTCGGACGACTTCCGGCGGGAGCTACTGGAGCGCATTGCTGACTGTTGCCTGCGGCAGGGGAACTACCACCTGGCAACCAAGAAGTACACACAGGCTGGCAACAAGACTAAGGTGAGGGTGTGCCGCCCCTGCTACTGTCAGCTCCTCCCTTCACAGAGGCAGAGCACACTGCACACAGTGGCAGTGCCTGTGTGAGCAACTCATATAAACATACACAGGATAGTACAGCACAGCAACAGGCCCTTCGGCCCACAATGTCCGTGCCAAACATGGTGCCAAATTGAAATAATCTTCACTGCCTGCACATGACCCATATCTCTCCATTCCCTGCATATCCAGGTACCTATCTAAAAGCCTCTTAAATGCCATTATGTAATCTGCCTCCACCACCACTCTTGGCAGCGTGTTCCAGGCTCTCATCACCCTGTGTAAATAACTTGCCCCGCACATCTCCTTTAAACTTTACCCCTCTCATCTTAAAGCTATGCCTTCTATTATTTCACCTTTCCTCCCTGGGAAAAAGATTCTGACTTTCCAATAGGAAAGAACTGCAGATGCTGGTTTAAATCGAAGGTAGACACAAAATGCTGGAGTAACTCAGCGGGACAGGCAGCATCTCTGGAGAGAAGGAATGGGTGACATAAAAACATAGAGACATAGAAAATAGGTGCAGGAGGAGGCCATTCGGCCCTTCGAGCCAGCACTGCCATTCATTGTGATCATGGCTGATCGTCCCCAATCAATAACCCGTGCCTGCCTTCTCCCCATATCCCTTGATTCCACTAGCCCCTAGAGCTCTATCTAACTCTCTCTTAAATCCATCCAGCGATTTGGCCTCCACTGCCCTCTGTGGCAGGGAATTCCACAAATTCACAACTCTCTGGGTGAAAACGTTTTTTCTCACCTTAAATGGCCTCCCCTTTATTCTAAGACTGTGGCCCCTGGTTCTGGACTCGCCCAACATTGGGAACATTTTTCCTGCATCTAGCTTGTCCAGTCCTTTTATAATTGTATATGTTTCTATAAGATATCCCCTCATCCTTCTAAACTCCAGTGAATACAAGCCTAGTCTTTTCAATCCTTCCTTATATGACAGTCCCGCCATCCCAGAAATTAGGAGACCAAAACTACACAATACTCCAGATGTGGTCTTACCAGAGCCCTATACAACTGCAGAAGAACCACTTTACTCCTATACTGAAATCCTCTTGTTATGAAGGCCAACATTCCATTAGCTTTCTTCACTGCCTGCTGTACCTGTAAGCCAACTTTCAGTGACCGGCGTACAAGGACGCCCAGGTCTCGCTGCACCTCCCCCTTACCTAACCTAACCCCATTGAGATAATAATCTGCCCCCTTGTTTTTGCCACCAAAGTGGATAACCTCACATTTATCTATATTATACTGCATCTGCCACGCATCTGCCCACTCACTCAACCTGTCCAGGTCACCCTGCAACCTCCTAACATCCTCTTCACAGTTCACACTGCCACCCAGCTTTGTTTCGAGTCAAGACCGTTCTTCAGACTCGATTGTAATCAAGTATAATCTCTCTGCTGCATGCAACAAACAGCTTTTCACTGTACCTCGGTACACATGACAATAAGACTCGAGACTCTTCTTCAGTCTGCCTGTCCCGCTGAGTTACTCCAGCATTTTGTGTCTACTTTCTGACTTTCTAACCTATCTAAGCCTCTCATAATTTTATAAACTTCCAGCAGGTCTCCGCTCAGCCTCCCATCGCTCCAGAGGAATCAATCCAAGTTTGACAACCTCATATAGCTAATACCCGCTTATCCAGCCAGCATTCTTTTAAACCTCTTCTGCATTCTCTAAAGCCTCCACATCCTTCCTGTAATGGGGCGACCAGAGCTACACACAATATTCCAAATGCGGCCTTACCAAAGTTCTAAAAAGCTGCATCACTCTTATACTCAATGCCCTGACCTGTCTTTACCACTTTTATTGCCACTTTCAGGGAGCTGTGGACTTGGACCCAACATCCTTTATTATCTGAGAGTTTGGTTACAGTTCTCTACTACACCCTTCCCCTCTCTCTTCATCAACATCATTGAACTACTCACTCAGGACGAACTGCAGTTTTTTCTGTACCCAAAACCCCAGCTCCATGCTCTTCCTACATTCGCTGTTTACTCCACTCAGTACAATAAGATTGGCACGGTCATTGAAAAGTGCACGTTTTCTCACACACACAACACACAACACACAACACACAACACACACACACACACACACTGAAACATAAATGCTCACGTAAACACGCAGCGCACATACACGCAGGCAGACACTCTGACATATAGAGACACACACAGACAAAGGCACGAGTAAAACATAATCTGCTCTCTTCCAGGCAATGAGGGCACTGCTCAAATCAGGAGACACAGAAAAGATTGTCTTCTTCACTGGAGTATCTCGTCAAAGGGAAATTTACATAATGGCAGCAAATTACCTGCAGTCATTAGACTGGCGGAGAGATCCAGAAATCATGAAAAATATCATCAGCTTCTACACCAAGGGTCGGGCGCTGGATTTGCTGGCTGGGTTTTATGATGCTTGTGCACAGGTGCGTACGTTCAGTATTGGTAGAGTCGGCTCAGAGTTGGGGTACCACCAGCACCTAAACAGCAGCTAGTATAACAACTCTCCTGCAAACAAGAATTCTTATTGCAGATTCAATCTACCAGATGTGGAGGCATCAATGGGGAGTGTAGCAGATGAACGAGATTGAGTGGAGAGTTACTGTACCAGAGGGGGAAGGCTTCAGACAAGTGCCTGCGCCAGTGGAAGAGGCTTTGGTGGAAACTCCATGCAGCAGAGGGTCTTGGTGGGCTGAATGGACACTTGACCTTCTTGTTCTAGTTCTGTTGGGATGAAGTGGACCCATCACCCCCACGACACTGGGATAATATGGGCCAGTTCTCCTGATTTCTGCTCTGGTTTGTGTGTGTCAGGTGGAGGTGGATGAGTACCAGAACTATGAGAAAGCGCTGGGGGCGCTGACTGAAGCCTACAAGTGCCTGTCCAAAGCCAAAATGCGGAACCAAGGAGAGCAGGAGGAGCGGCTGGAGCAGTTACAGAACAAGCTGACCACAGTGAAGAAATTTGTGCAGGTCCGAAGGTGAGTATGTGCATCGTTACACTTTATGCTACTGTTGGCCATGGCAACACTTCATGTGTCATCACCCTTTCATGCATGGCCTGTAATCTTAACCTGAATCATTATATGTGAATCACAATTGAAAATGCCCAATGCGGTTTAGTTTAGAGCTACAGCATGGAAACATGACCTCAGCCCACCGAGTCCACACCAACCATCGATCACCCGTTCACATTAGTTCAATGTTATCACATTTTTTCATCCACTCCCTACGCGTTAGGGGAAGTTTTTTTTACTGAGGCTAATTAACCTACAAATTCCATCTTAAAATTAGCCGGTGACACCACCACCATTGTTGGACGAATTCCATGTAATGATGAGTCAGTGTATAGGAGGGAGATTGATCGAATGGTGCCAGAACAACAACCTTGTTCTCAATGTCAGTAAAACCAAGGAGCTGATTGTTGACTTTTGGAGAGCAAGGTTGAGGATCCACAAACCTGTTTTCATCAATGGGTCTGTGGTGGACAGTCAACAACTTCCTGGGCCTGCTTATCTCTGAAGATCTGTCCTGGACTTAGTGCATTGATGCAATCATAAAGAAAGCCCATCAATGCCTCCACTTCCGTAGAAGATTGAGGAGATTTGGTGTATCCATGAATACTCTCTTGAACTTCTACAGGTGCACGGTAGAGAACATATCATGACCTAGTTTGGCAACTCGAACGCCCAGGAGCATTGGCGATTACAAAAAGTGATGAACATTGCCCGGTCCATCACAGGTACTGACCTCCCCACCATCAAATGGATCTTCAAGAGTTGCTGTCTCAAAAAGGCGGCCAACATCATCAGAGACCCACACCACCCCCGCCACACTCTCATTTCATTCCTGCCTTCGGGAAGACACTACAGGAGTCTGAAAACTAACATCCATGTTTAGGAACAGCTTCTTCCCAACAACCATCAGGCTATTGAACACTACAAACACCAACTAAACTTCAAACTGTGAACTATAAACTAAGGACTTCAGGCTTTGTTTTGCGCTCTATTAGGTTTTTAATTATTGACCTTTTTGTTTGTTTATTATGTTATTTATTGAGTACGGTGTTTGCAGGCTTGTTATGCTGCCTCAAGTAAGAATTTCATTGTTCCTTTTCAGTACATATGACAATTAAATACCCTTGATTCTTGAACTGGCACATCTTTGGGATGTGGGAGGAAACCCACAGGGTTACAGGGAGAATGTGCAAACTCCACAAAGACAACACCCGAGATCAGGATCAAAACCGGGTCTCTGGTGCTATGAGGCAGCAGCTCTACCCGCTACACCACTGAGCCACTCAAATTCTGGAGCATTTCCAGTAAATCCTGTAGTCTTGTAATTGTATGTGAGTGTTGGCCACAGTGCCCCAGTGTGTCAGCTACATGAATTATTAACCATGAGGTTGCCCTAGGCTCTATGAAGAGGACCCGAAAGAAGCTTTGAAGCAATGTCAGATTCTGCTGGAGGAGTCCGACCTGGACCAAGCTGTGAGGAGCGGTGATGTCTATGCGCTCCTGGTAGAACATCACACACAGCAGGGCAATTATGAGGTGGTGAGTACGCTGGCAAGTCAGGGGGTAAAGTGGCGTTTCCATCTCACGGCATGTGGGAACAATGGGAGGAGAGGACAACTCGACTTGAGCCCACGAGAGAGTTCGGTGGGAGGCTGAGAGGATGGTTGGGAAGTGATATTAATAAGTTTATAAGACTTCAGGCGGAAAGAATTGCAGCCGGCTGAGGCAGCAGAATAAATGCACTACTTGAAATAGGTGGAGGCAGATAATATCACAACACTTAAGAAGCATTTGGAGATGAACGTGAATAGCCAAAGGTTAGAAGGCTGTGTTTAGATTATTATTGCCATGTGTACCGATGTACAGTGAAAAGCTTTGTTTTACATGTTATCCAATTAGATCAGATAATACTATACATAAATACAGTCAAGTCAAACGCGTACAATAGATAGAGCAAAGGAGAAGATACAGAGTGCAGAGTATAGTCAATGTGAATATTGAACATGTGGTCAATGGATCAGTGTGTGCAGCACAATGGATGGTAAGGATATGAAGGGCCTGCCTCTGAGTGTACGACTTCCGACTCTAAATCCCCCAGTCAGGATAATGATTACCTGTGAGTTTATTCAGTAGTGGTTCAGTCTGCAGACAATCTGACATGGAGATTGTCAGTGAGTGGTTGAGATTAGCCCAGGAACTGAGACAGAGTTGCTTCTGGCCTGGACGATACACTGAATGGGATGGGGGGCTTTCAGGCAGAGAGCGGTGATGGAGAGATGGGCAGAAGCACCGTGGCTGTTCGTGCATGATTTGATGCTGCTGTGCTCCTGCCCCAGTGCTAACGTGTGTGGCTGTTACAGGCCTACAAGTACATGGAGGAGTTGGCAGCCAAACTTCCCTCGGGCAACGTGGGCTTCTACATCAACCAACAAGTGACTGAAGCCATTTACAAGGCAGTGGGTGCTCCACTAAAGATCATTGGGGTGCAAAGGGCTCGGCACAGCAGTGGGGAAGATGGAGGCGAGGTGGAGGAGGAGGTGGCTGAGGAGCCTAACAACGACCCTGAGGACTGATCGTATGTTTGAGCACAATACATCTTTGTCCTGAGCTGTTGCAACCGCCCTGGACATACGAACAGTGGTGCAACTCCGGTAACCCGGCCCCGCCGTGGGTGGATCTACACCGAACGTGGCTCTCTCTGCTTCTGTGACTCTGCCGTTAGCCCACACTGCAGGAGCCTTGCCTCTGGGCCACATGCTGCAACTATCTATTAAATCTTACAGCATTGCATTGGGTTTATCATTGCAAGGCTGGCAGGTGCTGTGAGGGCGTGCGTCACTTGTCGGCAGGGAGAACCATGCCTCTGCTCGCCTCTGTCCATAAGTGATCAGTAATTGATGGCAGCGGCCAGGCACAACCCTGCTCTACACTGCAACCTGCTGACCACTCTTGGTAACACGGCCAGCGAAACCCACAGACTCCCAGCGGACAGGGACTGCTCCTGTTAAATATTTGTGACCGACTCTAAACCAAAGTTTATAGTTTCAAATGATCCTCAACTCTGTTCTTATCAGATTTATTATAAACAGTTTGTGCTAAAGTAGTTTAAAGTAAATTATTTAACATCTTTTATTAATATTTAATATTCAGATATGTAATGTAATTTTTACCACTTCCTGGAAAAAATAAATCGTACCCTTGAGGAAAATCTGACTTTCCATAAAGTTAAATCATTTCAGGTCTGTGTTTGACCTCCCGGTGTGAATAGTGATGAATGGATCTTGTATTTTTCTTTTTATTCTGAACTCGGGCTTTTCATCTTGGAAGAGAGCCTCTGGTTCCTCAAACATTCTCGATGAGGTAGGCTCCATCTTCCACAGCAGGCAGTCTGTGCTGAGGTCCACGGCATACAACATTCTGCATAGTGCTATTAATGATATAGTGTGTGCACCCCTGTAACATCTTCTCATGGTTTAAGTCTTGTGAATGGCAGAGTGTCTCAGCGCCTGGGTCACAGTTAACATAAACTAATAGTTCATTCTCCCCCAGTTACTAAAACAGGTAGCCCATGTGCTAAATACCATGCCCTGAACCTTCCAGTCATGTTCCTGAGCCAAGGCTAATCCAATCACTTCAGCAAAGCCACAAAGATGCATGTGATAAGGAACAATAAAGTCTGGCATTATTCTCATTGACTGCTTCCCTCGCCCTGCTCAGGGAGTGATGTCTTGCTCACCACGGCAGTTTCCCGTGAAACATTGGTACAGAGAACACGCCCAGCACCGTACCTAATCCATGGAGTTGAGCATGAGCTCAGAAGCCCGCAGTGGGAGCTCCGTTATCTCCGAGTGTAACCCCTGCTGGGAAGTGAGGGTGTTGAGGAGACCTTCGTCAGTGTTGGGCGATTCAAGGTCATCTCTGGTCCCCATCTCCACGTACTGTTCGGTACTGCCCACCTTCCCCCTCTGGCCACCACCACGACGGTGCTGTGACTTTCTCCAGTTCTTCTTTGTTCTCCACTGCTGCAGCTTCCTCTTCAATTCGTGTTGGACCTGTGTGCAGGAGAATAAGAACGGTTGGTGTGTCCCTGGTTCAGCAACAGCAAATCAGGCTGCACACATCCCAAACAACCTCCACCATGGTCAGAGAAACAGATGTGGAGCTAGAAACATCTGTGGGTGCATTGCACCTGGGTTAACTTGTCTACATCTGCTGCGTGTGTGTCTGTGTCTGTGTCTGTCTCTCGCTCTCTCTCTATAGGTCAGTGCTCTGATGTGGTCCAGTTTCTTCTCCCTCCTCCCCTTTCATTGCAAGAACACCAGTATCCTATCACCAGTGGGCCAGCCCTGCTCAGACCCAGGGTCTGAAGTTGTGTAGAGTTTGAGTTCTGGGCTACAATCATCCAGTGAGGCTGATGCTAGCTTTCAGAAGCAGAGACCGCCAGAGCACAATGCAGACACATTCAGAGGTTTTAGAGGCACAGCATGGAAACAGGCCTTTCGGCCCACCTAGTCCGTGCTGACCGTCCATCACCCACTCACACTAGTTCCATGTTATCCCACTTTCTCATCCACCCCCTACACACTAGGGGCAATTTACAAGAGCTAATTAACCTACAAACGCACAAGTCTTGGGGACGTGGGAGGAAACTGGAGTACTTGGTGAAAACCCGAGCACCTGGAGGAAACCCACACAGTCATACGGAGAACGTGCAAACTCCACACAGACAGCACCCGAGGTATGGAA
Source organism: Malacoraja senta (assembly GCA_038087875.1). Lineage (NCBI taxonomy): Eukaryota > Metazoa > Chordata > Chondrichthyes > Rajiformes > Rajidae > Malacoraja > Malacoraja senta. Next base: position 62,726,923 of record CM075981.1, on the reverse strand, counting down.
CGAACCAGGGTATGTGGTGCAGTGAGGCAACACCTCTATCCACTGTGCCGTTGCCGTACTAATGATCATCTTACCTCTCCGTTAATAAAACAGTACAGGACAGCCACCAACAAGCCCTAGAAGTGAACAGAAAGGTTAGATGTTACCAAAAACAAATAATTTTAAATAATTTTTAAATTTCATAAATAACTTTATTCAGAATAAAAAATATCTATAAAACAAAAGCATATCTTACATGCTCAGTATCTATACATTCAATCGTGATAGTCAGGACAATCGCACCTATCATTAATCACATCACCCTCAACGCTTGTGGCCTTGGGCTGCCCAATCCCCACATCACAGGGCAAGAACATCAACAGGAATAAGCCATTCAGCCCATCAAACCTGCCCCACCATTGGACCCTGCTGATCCAGTCTTGCCTTCACACTGCTTTTCTTCTCTCTCTTATTCCCCAACTTAGGAACATCTTAGGAACTGCTTTACTAAAAAAGACAAGGGTTCTGATCCAAAACGTCACCTATCCATGTTCCCCAGCGATGTGTCCCCCGCTGTGTTACTTGAGCACTTTGTGTCTTGCTCAAGATTCCAGTATCTGCAGTTTGTTGCATCTCCAAATACAAGATACAAATGCTAAGATGAACTCTTTATCTGCCTGCATATGATCCATATCCATCGATTCACTGCATATCCATGTGCCTATCCAAATGTCTCTTAAATACCACTACCGTATCTACCTCATCCACTACCACTGGCTTCTCATTGTACCTCAGTACACGTGACAATAATAAACTAAACTGAAATAGTCTTTGATATTTCCGTTCTGGGAAAATGTTTCGGACTGTCTACCCTACGTATGCCTCTTATTATTTCATACACTTCCATTGGGAGTCCCCTAAATATCTGGCATCCCTGAGAAAACAATCCAAGTCTGTCCAACCACTCCCTGTAGCTAATACTCCCTAATCCAGGCATCATTCTGGTAAACTACCTCTGCACCCTCTCCAAAACCTCTACATCTTTCCTGTAAAGGGGGTGACATAAACTCCACACAATACTCCAAATGCAGTCTAACCAAAGTCCTACAAAGCTGCATCATGACTTCCTGATTGTTATACTCAGTGCCCGATCTATGAAGGCAAGAATACCATTCACTATCTTTACCACTTTATCTACCTCTGTTGTCACTTTCGGGGAGTTAAATATCCCCTTAACTTTCTCTGCTCCGACCCCATCCAGGCTCCTGTGACAGTGTTTGAACTGAAGGAATGAAGTGGGACTGTTGAGAATCACACTGGGCCATTCATGACCTTACCTGAATGGAGCCAAAGAAAAGCTCCACAAACAGCTTGATGTAGCGCAGTGTGCCTGTCGCATTCTCGTCCGTCACAAATGCGAACACAATCTCATGCACGCCCAGCAGTGGGATCAGAATCAGTGTTGATTTAGTTAGACTGAAATGTGAATATAGTTACAGACAAGGGAAGTACACACATCAACCCGATCGCCACCAGCATAACATGGTCATAGCAAGATACAGCATGGAAACAGGCCCTTCCTTCAACACCATCAACCACCCATTTACACCAATCCTAGTCAGACTGAGTGGGTTTAAGTAATGACAAAAATGTTGAGGGGCCTCAGTAGGTCCTTCCTATTCAGTTTTTCTAGTGGAGAGATTGCCACTGGGGGCAGAAAGATCAGAGGAAATCGGGATTTTTCCACGTCTGGGACCCTCTGTATCTTTTCATACCTCTAGTCCCCCTCCCCAAAACTTTATCTGAAGAAGGGTTTCGATCCGAAACCTCACCTATCCCTTTTCTCCAGTGATGCTGCCTAACCCACTGAGTTACTCCATCATTTTGTGTCTATCCTGGTCGGGGCTGTGGTGTGTGGGTGCAACACCCCACTGCTGGTCTAGGGGGGTAGTTTAGTTTATTGTCACTTGTACCGAGATACAGTAAAAAGCCATTTTGTTGTGTGCTATCCAGTCAGCGAAAAGACTAAACATGATTATAATCGAGCCACTGTACCGTCTACAGGTTCAGGACAAAGTGAATAACATTTAGTCCAAGATAGAGTCCAGTAAAGTCTAATTAAAAATAGTCGGTGGGTCTCCAATGAGGTAGATGGTAGGTCAGGACTGCTCTCTAGTTGGTGAGAGGGTGATTCAGTTGCTTGATAACAGCCGGGAAGAAACTGTCCCTGAATCTGCAGGGTTGTTTAAGAAAGAATTGCAGATGCTAGAAAAATCGAAGGTAGACAAAAATGCTGGAAAAACTCAACTCTTCAGACCTGCAGATGTTTCGGATCTGAAGAAGGGTCTCGACTCGAAATGTCACCTATTCCTTCGCTCCATGGATGCTGCCTCACCCGCTGAGTTTCTCCAGTATTTTTGTCTACCTGTGAATCTGCAGGGTCGCGGTGCCCGAGACCTGTAGCGGGTGAACTGTCTGGGACTCTACACAACAAAGCCCTCCCCCCGTGTCCAGAATCAAACCATCCTACTATTGTAACCATGTCAACACACAGAAGCAGGGTGGTCCTCACCGGTTTCTCCAGGCAGCGTCGTGCACCTGGTGGCACCGCATCTTGGAGATGAGTAAAATCATGATCCGGACGAAGATGGCGAAATTGATCTGAAAACAGGTGAAGCGATGATGTGGTTACTGAGGCCCCGTCACCGTCCCGTCCGCCCGCCCGCCGGCTGCGACACTGCACAGCACTGTAGACAGACAGCTTTACACCTGTAGCGAGGCAACCCCGCTCCCGTCTGCATCCTTCACACCCCATCGCCCGCCCGCCCGCCCTCTCACACCCCTCCCATGCCCTCCCCACCCCACCCCATCTGCCCCTCCCCACCACGTCTCTCCCCCCCCCCCCCCCCACCACTGCCCTGGGGAGCAGAGGACGGGGCTGGACTCACGGTAAGGACGAGCAACAGTGGCAGCCGGACGATCCACCAGAAGATCATGTTCTTGTTCTGTCTCCAGCACCTGGGCAACGTGGGCCGAGAGTGTAGTTGATGCAGCTTCTCCCCGTCAACCCTCCCCCCCCCCTCTCCGCCTGACGTCCCCCATCCCTCCTTCACCCTCCGACCGCTACCCCCCCCCCCACCCCCCCCCCCCCCCCCCCGGTGCATCGAGGAGAGGAACAGGGGGGAGGTTGCGGCGGAAAAGCAGCCGGGACGATCCACACTGACCGAGCTAGGGTGTGGGAGGGAGTCCCCGGAATTGAGAACCGCCAGCGCTTGGGTGGAAGAGTGGAGATACCATGGACAGGGTGAACGCAGAGTCTTTTACCCAGAGCAGGGACATCAAGAACCACAGGACATAGCTTTAAGGATAAAGGGAGAAGATTTAATAGGAATCTGAGGGGCAACTTTCTCACATGGTTTACTATATGGAACGAGCTGCCAGAGGAGGAAGTTGAGGCTGGTACAATGACAACATTTAAAGAACACTTGGACAGGTACATGGATAGGAAAGGTTTAGAGGGATATGGGCCAAGTGGGGGCAGGTGGGACATGTTGGTCGGCATGGACAAGTTGGGTTGAAGGGCCTGTTTCCCTGCTGTATGACTCTCATAGAGTCCATGGAATACTACAGCCGAGGTGTTGTGGTCAGGGATCACTAGTGATAAATGAGGCGGAGAGTCTTCAGCAACGGTTGGCAGGGAACGATGTGGTTAAATGTAGGAGGAAAGATGAAAGAGATGGCAGCTGTTGGTCTCCTGAGCGGGCATCGTACTGGAAGGTACACACTCCCAGCTGGGCTGACAGGTGTGGAGCAGATGTTGCCCTTGCTGGGGCATCTAGAACCAAGAGCCTCTGCACAAAGGTGGAGGCGTTGAAGAGAAACATCTTCACTCAGCAGGTGATGAATCTTTGGCATCCCCACATGCCTCAGCTGCCCAGTAACCTGCAGATGAAGATCAGACACCCAGGAAATGGAGGGACGTGCGGGAAGGTGTTGCTGAGCCATCATATCACTGAACGATGGGCCGAATGGCTCCTGTTTGTTAACAGGCATCGAACAAGGCTGCCAGAACTCAGGCTGTTGCAGGGGCCAAGGCCATGTGAGCAACTTACCCAGAATTTTCCAGTAAATATTTGACCACGATCCAGGGCACTACAAACACCAGCGGCACTCCTGCAATAAGAGGGGGATGTATCTGAGTCTCTGAGATTTCTTCTGGCATTTTCTCACCTTCAGTCTATTCCCCTCGCCCCTCCCCCCCCTCTACTTTCAGTTTAAAGAAGGGTACCGACAAGAAAAGTCACCTATTCCTTTTCTCCAGAGATGCTGCCTGACCTGCTGAGTTACTCCCAGTGCTTGCCTCTGTTGTAAACCAGCATCTGCAGTTGCTTCCTACAAATTTCATCTGAGTCACTCAGCGCCCTGTGTCTCTGTCAGGGGTCTAACGTGCAGACTGCCTTTGCCTCTCGTCCACCCTCGGGCAGTTAGCGGCTGCTGCAACCCCGGCCCCGCGGCACCTACTGCCTGCTCCACTTCACAGAGCTGATACCCTTCTTCCCTCTCCCTCCACTCCCCTCTACATCGGCGACATCAAGCGTAAACTCAGCGACCGTTTTGCCGAACACTTGTGCTCGGATGCCACGGCCTGCTGGATCTGCTGGTTGTTAACTATTTTAACTACCTTTCCCATTCCCACACTGACCTATCTGTCCAGGGCCTCCTCCATTGCCAGAGTGAGGCTATACACAGACTTGAGGAACAGCACCTCATATATCATACAGCCCAACGGTACAAACGTTGAATTCTCCAATTTCAAATAATAACTTTCCCCCCCTGCCCTCCACCCCTCTGATGTACACCTATTTCTCCCCCCCCCCCCCCATTCACCCTGCTCAATTTCTCTCCTTTGTACGATCATCCCCAAGTCCCCAGTTCCCTTTAACCCTCTCTTTCCCCTCTCCATCACCTCCCACCACATCCAGCTCGTGACCACTCTTCTTCTCTCCTTATCTGATACCATTTTGTGTCCTTTTAAACTCTAACCTTTGTCACTTATTCCACCCATCTGCCAACCCCCCCCACCTCTATCCAGGAGAAGGGGGGGGGCAGGTTCACCTTAAACGATGAAGTGACTGGTCTTCATGGGCTGCAAAAGTTCCCTGTTACCTCAAACCTGGATGTCCATATTACCTCAGAGATTCCCACCCTCCCTCCACACACAGCACTGGACGGCCTGACCTACAGGGAGAGGTTGGGCAGGCTGACTCTATTCCTTTGAGCACAGGAGGCTGAAGGGTGATTTCATACAGGGGTGTACAAAATCATGAGATGGGGTAGATGCAAACCGATTTTTACCCAGGGTAGAGGATCAAGAACCAGAGGACATAGGTTTAAGGTGAGGGGGGGAA
>CM075981.1:62660030-62721336 GCA_038087875.1 Malacoraja senta | reverse complement strand
ACATTTCAGGTCGGGACCCTTCTTCGGCCCGGATATGACCCCTGTCTCCCGGCCCCGCCGGCTCTGAACTCTAAGGGTGAGTTCAGTGAGCTGTCCTTTTCTTCTAGAGATGTTGCCTGACCCGCTGAGTTACTCCAGCATTTGTGTCTCTAAACCCGGGGTGAGAGGGGTAAAGTTTACGAGGATGTTGCCAGGACTTGAGGGTCTGAGCTATAGGGAGAGGTTGAGTAGGCTGGGTCTCTATTCCTTGGAGCGCGGGAGGACGAGGGGTGATCTTATAGAGGTGTATAAAATCATGAGAGGAATAAATCGAGTAGATCCACAGAATCTCTTGCCCAGAGTAGGGGAATCGAGGACCAGAGGACGTAGGTACAAGGTGAAGGGGAAAAGATTTAATAGGAATCTGAGGGGTAACTTTTTCACACGAACTGGGTGGCGGGTGTATGGAACAAGCGGCCAGGAGGTAGTTGAGGCTGGGACTATCCCAACGTTTAAGAAACAGTTAGACAGGTACATGGATAGGACAAGTTTGGAGAGATATGGACCAAACGCAGGCAGTTGGGACTAATGTAGCTGGGACATGTTGGCCGGTGTGGGCAAGTTGGGCCGTAGGGCCTTTTTCCACACTGTTTCAATCTATGACTCTATGCGCAGTTTTTTGTTCCTACATTCTCCCTCTAACCATTTCCTGTCCATGCACCGGCCCAGGTGTCTTTTAAATGTTAGGTACACAAAATGCTGGAGAAACTCAGCGGGTGCAGCAGCATCTATGGAGCGAAGGAAATAGGTAACGTTTCGGGCCGAAACCCTTCTTCAGTCTTTTAAATGTTGTTATGGTAATGTTGTAATCTTGAATGCTGGAGGAACTCCGCGGGCCGGGCAGCATCTGCGATGTGCTGACGTTGAAGTTCTCCTCTCTGACACCACAGACGCTGCCTGACCCGCGGAGTTTCTCCAGCACTTTGAGCTTAACACTGACGGACCTCACACGCAGGGCCAGCAAACCCCGGACCAAGTCCAGAGACTTGACACGGATCAGACGGAGCATCTCCAGCCTCCCCCCCCCCCCCCACCGCCAGTCTGACACGGGGCAGCGGGGAGATGGGACAACGGGCGAGGTCAGAGCGAGCGCCGACCGCTGTAAACCCGCAGCGGGATCCCGGGCTGTGGACAGATCTCACCTCCTCAGGAGCTGCGATGAGGGCGAGCAGGACGATTGCCGGCAGCGGGGCGAGGGAGAGCGGGCGGCGGCAGCTCCCGGGCATGCTCCTGGCCGGTCGACCGGCTCTGAACTCACCCCCAGTGCCCGCCCGGCCCGAGGCTCAGCTCCCGCCCCTGATGCCTAGTCACAGGAGGCACATCCCACAAACACTGACCCGGGACAGGGGCGGGCCAACAAACTGCAAACACCCAACAGGCAGCGTCTATGGAGAGACAGAGTCAACAAGCCCTTCGGCCCAACTTCTCCATGGCGACCAAGATGCCCAATTCAATTTGCCCGCAATTGGTCCTTCTGAACTATTTTTCCATGCGTATACCTGTCCATATATCTCTTAAACGTTGTTAGAACATATCAGTTTAACACAGGCCCTTCGGCCCACGATGTCCGTGCTGTCGTGCTGAACTAATTTTCTATCGCTTCACGTGATCGATATCCCTCCATATGCACGTGCATAACCCAACACCACTGTCATATCTACCTCCACCACCACCACCACTAGCAGCGCATATCAGGCACCAAGCTCCCTTCGTGTATGCCCTCCCTTCATGTTGTACATGGGTTTTGATTTGGTTGAAAGGTAGGGATTTTCTTTGCCATCCCTGCTGATTATATGAATGGAAATAGGGTCTCGTAATGCATGGTGTAAGAAGGAACTGCGGTTGCAGGGGAAAGTACCTGGGAAGGGGTGGTTTGGGTGGGATGGGACGAGTTGACCAGGGAGTTGCGGAGGGAACGGTCTCTGCGGAAAGCAGAAAGGGGTGGAGATGGGAAGATGTGGCCAGTGGTGGGTTCCGGTTGAAGGTGGCGAAAATGTTGGAGGATTATATGTTGTATGCGACGGCTGATGGGGTGGAAGGTGAGGACAAGGGGGACTCTGTCCTTGTTACGAATGGGGGGAGGGGGAGCAAGAGCAGAGCTGCAGGATATTGAGGAGACCCTAGTGAGAGCCTCGTCTATAATGGTAGAGGGGAACCCCCGTTTCCTAAAGAATGAGGACATCTCCGATGCACTGGTATGGACCACCTCATCCTGGGTGCAGATGCTGCGAAGACAGAGGAATTGGGAGTAGGGGATAGTCTTTACAGGAAGCAGGATCGGAAGAAGTGTAGTCAAGATAGCTATGGGAGTCAGTGGGTTTGTAGCAGATGTCAGTCAATAGTCTGTTTCCTGTGATGGAGATGGTGAGATCTAGTAGGAATGGTCTGTGTAGGAATGGGACCCCTTCTCCCGTCTCCACCAGTCCCCCTCCTCTTGGACTCCCCAGAACAGCCTTCTACCCTCTCTAGACCTCTATAATTCTAACTGCCGGCGCGACATCAACCGCCTCAACCTTTCCACTCCCCTTACCTCACCCCCTCTGGACGTACAGCCCTCCGCTCACTCTGCAGCAACCCTGACATTATAATCAAACCCACCAACAAGGGAGGTGCCATGGTAGTATAGCGATCTGACCTCTAGCGGGCGGAGGCCAGGCAACAACTCTGACACCTCCTCCTACTTATCCTTGGACCACGATCCCACAGATGAGCACCAGACCTTAATCTCAAACACCATTACTGACTTCATCACTTCTGGCTGCCTGCATTCCACAGCCTCCAACCTTAGCGTTTCCCAGTCCCACACAGCCCGTTTTTACCTTCTCCCCAAAATCCACAAACACAAGTACCCTAGCAGACCCATTGTTTCTGCCTGCTCCTTTTCCACGGAAATAAGTTCCATATACCTCGACTCCATCCTATCCCCCCAGTCCAATCTCTTGCGACCTATGTCCAAGATACCTCACATGCCTTTCGTCTCTTTAATGACTTCCCCTTTCCGAGCCCCCACTCCATCTTCACTTTGGACGTTCAGTCAGTCTACACCACCCCCCACCAGGAAGGCCTTAAAGCCCTCCGTTTCTTCCTCGACCGCAGAACCATCCAATTTCCCTCTACTAACACTGTACTCTGCCTGGAGGAGCTGGTCCTCACCCTCAACAACTCTTCCTTTGACTCCTCCCACTTCCAAGTCCAAGGCGTAGCTATGGGTACCCACATGGGCCCCAGCTATGCCTGCCTCTTTGTAGGGTACGTTGAACAATCCCTGTTCCAGGCATACACTGGCCCTATCCCCAAACTCTATCTCCGTTACATTGATGACTGCATCGGTGCTACCTCCTGCAGCCACGCAGAACTCATGGACTTCATCAACTTCACCACCACTTTTCATCCTGCACTCAAATTTACTTGGACTATCTCCGACACCACCCTCCCCTTTCTTGATCTCAGTCTCCATCACAAGAAAGGCTATTGATAGACGTCTATTACAAACCCACTGACTCCCATAACTATCTCAACTACACTTCTTCCCACACTGCTTCCTGCAAAGACTCTAACCCCTATTCCCAATTCCTCCGTCTACGCCGCATCTGCGCCCAAGATGAGATGTTCCATACTAGAACATCCGAGATGTCCTCATTCTTTCGGGAAATGGGTTCCCTTCTCCCATCATAGATGAGGCCCTCACTCGTGTCTCCTTGGTACCCCGCAGCTCCGCCCTTGCTCCCCATCCCTAGTCGCAACAGAAACAGAGTCCACTTAGTCCTTACCTTCCACCCCATCAGTCGTTGCAGACAATGCATAATCCTCCAAGATTTCTGCCACCTCCAACGGGATCCCACCACTAGCCATTTTCCCATCTCCACCCCTTTCCGCCTTCCGTAGAGACCGTTCCCTCCGCAACTCCCTGGTTAACTCAGCCCTTCCCACCCAAACTACCCCCTCCCCAGGTACCTTCCCCTGCAACCGCAGATGCAACATCTGTCGTTAAACCTCCTCCCTCGACTCTGTCCAGGGACCCCGACAGTCCTTTCAGGTTAGGCAGAGGTTCACTTGCACCTCCTCCACCCTCATCTACTGTATCCGTTGTTCAAGTTGTGGACTCTTATACATCGGCGAGACCAAATGCAGACTGAGCGATCGTTTCGCAGAACACCTTCATTCAGCTTACGTGAACCAACCTGATCTTTCAGTTGCTGGACACTAATTCTCCTTCCCATTCCTACACAGACCTTTCTGTCGGTCTCCTCCATTGTCAAAGTGAGGCAAAACGCAAATTGGAGAAATAGCATCTCATATTTTGCTTGGGCAGCTTACAGCCCAGTGGTATGACACATTCACCATCTATAATCTCTCGTTTCCCTAATCCCTAACCAGTCTGAAGAAGGGTCTTGACCCAAAATGCCACCCATTCCTTCTCTCTAGAGATGCTGCCTGTCCCACTGAGTTACTCCTGCTTTTTGTGTCTATCTCATAACGCATTGTTCCCTGTAGATATTTGGCTGAAAATCAACTAATGGTTAATTAGGCTGGACATGGTCTTCACTTTACAAATCCACATCATTTTTTCTTGATCATCCTGCCTCTGTTGTGTGCTCTGCCTTTGCTTTGCATCCAGTTCAGTTTAAGGCCTTCAACCTGAAGATTTACTCTATCTCTCCAATCACAATGCCTGCTGAGTGCTCCCCAAAATCTTCTGCTGTTAGTTTGGACGGGTCTGTGGTTCCTTGCCCTGTCTCTTTCTCGGTTTTAAATATCCTGTTACAACACTGAATTCATATCATCCTCAACTAAAATAGTGATTGATAGGTTTAAAGCCGATCAGGCAGCATCTCTGGAGAACATGAACAGGTTATGTTTCGGGTTGGTATTCTTCTTCAGGCTGATTGTGGAGGGTGGGGAGAGAAAGTTAGAAGAATATGGGGGACAGGACAAAGTGTGGCAGGTAATAGGTGAACACAGACGAGGGAGGTTTGATAGGCAGATGGTTGGATGAAGTCAAGATATGAAATAAGAGGTGAGAGACAAAAGGATTGAAGAGCCGCAAATGGTGAAGCCAGAGGAAGGAAGCTAGGGGGAGTGGGAGGGGAGAAATCGGTGCGAATCCAGGTGGGACATAGGGGAGGGGGGCAGGGGAGAAAGAGGGTGTGGGGGAAGAGATGAGAGAAAGGGAGTGTGGAGGAAGTCAAGTCAAGTCAAGTGAGTTTATTGTCATGTGTCCCTGGTAGGACAATGAAATTCTTGCTTTGCTTGAGCACAACAGAACATAGTAGGCATTTACTACAAGGCATTCTATGGGAGTGTGGAGGAGTGTGGATGAGAGGGAAGGGAGTGTGGAGGAGAGGGAAGGGGGTGTTTCATGAAGAGTAGTGTCTCCTCACGGATAACTTTAGTATCTCAGCCTTTAGGTTCAGAAAGCGTTTGGCATGGGAAGCACACAGATAACCAACTGAAACTGCAGCTTCAGTCCATTAACTGATGGTATTACCCCTGAATACGAGTTGTAACAGTAGTACAGCCAGTTTTGACCCCCTCCCCTTTCCACAGCATAAGATATTGTCCTGTGCATTACAGGTACAGACCTCCCCACCAAAGAAGGGATGAATACATAGATACATAGAAAATAGGTGCAGGAGTAGGCCATTCGGCCCTTCGAGCCTGCACCGCCATTCAATATGATCATGGCTGATCATCCAACTCAGTATCCCGTACCTGCCTTCTCTCCATACCCCCTGATCCCCTTAGCCACAAGGGCCACATCTAACTCCCTCTTAAATATAGCCAATGAACTGGCCTCAACTACCCTCTGTGGCAGAGAGTTCCAGAGATTCACCACTCTCTGCGTGAAAAAGTTTTTCCTCATCTCGGTCTTAAAGGATTTCCCCCTTATCCTTAAGCTGTGACCCCTTGTCCTGGACTTCCCCAACATCGGGAACAATCTTCCTGCATCTAGCCTGTCCAACCCCATAAGAATTTTGTACGTTTCTACAAGATCCCCTCTCAATCTCCTAAATTCTAGTGAGTATAAGCCAAGTCTATCCAGTCTTTCTTCATATGAAAGTCCTGACATCCCAGGAATCAGTCTGGTGAACCTTCTCTGCACTCCCTCTATGGCTATAATGTCCTTCCTCAGATTTGGAGACCAAAACTGTACGCAATACTCCAGGTGTGGTCTCACCAAGACCCTGTACAACTGCAGTAGAACCTCCCTGCTCCTATACTCAAATCCTTTTGCTATGAAAGCTAACATACCATTCGCTTTCTTCACTGCCTGCTGCACCTGCATGCCTACTTTCAATGACTGGTGTACCATGACACCCAGGTCTCGCTGCATCTCCCCATTTCCTAATCGGCCACCATTTAGATAATAGTCTGCTTTCCTGTTTTTGCCACCAAAGTGGATAACCTCACATTTATCCACATTATACTGCATCTGCCAAACATTTGCCCACTCACCCAGCCTATCCAAGTCACCTTGCAGTCTCCTAGCATCCTCCTCACAGCTAACACTGCCCCCCAGCTTAGTGTCATCCGCAAACTTGGAGATGTTGCCTTCAATTCCCTCATCCAGTTCATTAATATAAATTGTAAATAGCTGGGGTCCCAGCACTGAGCCTTGCAGTACCCCACTAGTCACTGCCTGCCATTGTGAAAAGGACCCGTTTACTCCTACTCTTTGCTTCCTGTTTGCCAGCCAGTTCTCTATCCACATCAATACTGAACCCCCAATACCGTGTGCTTTAAGTTTGTATACTAATCTCTTATGTGGTACCTTGTCGAAAGCCTTCTGAAAGTCCAGATACAACACATCCACTGGTTCTCCCCTATCCACTCTACTAGTTACATCCTCAAAAAATTCTATAAGATTCATCAGACATGATTTACCTTTCGTAAATCCATGCTGACTTTGTCCAATGATTTCACCACTTTCCAAATGTGCTGCTATCCCATCTTTAGTAACTGACTCTAGCAGTTTCCCCACTACCGATGTTAGACTAACTGGTCTGTAATTCCCCGTTTTCTCTCTCCCTCCCTTCTTAAAAAGTGGGGTTACGTTTGCTACCCTCCAATCCTCAGGAACTACTCCAGAATCTAAAGAGTTTTGAAAAATTATCACTAATGCATCCACTATTTCTGGAGCTACTTCCTTAAGTACTCTGGGATGCAGCCTATCTGGCCCTGGTGATTTATCGGCCTTTAATCCATTCAATTTACCCAACACCACTTCCCGACTAACCTGGATTTCACTCAGTTCCTCCATCTCCTTTGACCCGCGGCCCCCTGCTATTTCCGGCAGATTATTTATGTCTTCCTTAGTGAAGACGGAACCAAAGTAGTTATTCAATTGGTCCGCCATATCCTTGTTCCCCATGATCAATTCACCTGTTTCTGACTGCAAGGGACCTACATTTCTTTTAACTAATCTCTTTCTCTTCACATATCTATAAAAACTTTTGCAGTCAGTTTTTATGTTCCCTGCCAGTTTCCTTTCATAATCTATTTTCCCTTTCCTAATTAAGCCCTTTGTCCTCCTCTGCTCGTCTCTGGATTTCTCCCAGTCCTCTGGTATGCTGCTTTTTCTGGCTAATTTGTACGCATCATCTTTTGCTTTGATACTATCCCTGATTTCCCTTGTTATCCACGGATGCACTACCTTCCCTGATTTATTCTTTTGCCAAACTGGGATGAACAATTTTTGTAGTTCATCCATGCAGTCTTTAAATGCCTTCCATTGCATATCCACCGTCAACCCTTTTAGAACTAATTGCCAGTCAATCTTGCCCAATTCACGTCTCATACCCTCAAAGTTACCTTTCTTTAAGTTCAGAACCGTTGTTTCTGAATTAACAATGTCACTCTCCATCCTAATGAAGAACTCAACCATATTATGGTCACTCTTGCCCAAGGGGGCACGCACAACAAGACTGCTAACTAACCCTTCCTCATTACTCAATGAGGCATAGGAGGCACTGCCTTAAAAAGGCAGCCAGTATCAGCAAAGACCGACACCCTGGCCATGCCCTCAATTCACTCCTACCGTCAGGAAGGAGATACAGGAGTCTGAGAACCATAACCACCAGGTTCAAGAACAGCTTCTTCCCAATGACCATCAGGCTCCTGAACACTACAAAACACTCGTTCGTTCGCTCGTGTGTCAGACGATGTAGCTCGCTGTTGGCTTCTGTTGTCGTCCAACATGTTGACAGAATTGTCGCCCGACGAGTCAGAGTGCATCGTGTCATCGCTTCCAGGGATCGCCACGAGGAGGCCTCTGTCATGATTCCAAACACTAATACTTAACGAGCGTTTCGGCCCGAAACGTTGCCTATTTCCTTCGCTCCATAGATGCTGCTGCACCCACTGAGTTTCTCCAGCATTTTTGTGTACTAATACTTAACATACTTACATCAAATATGTTGTAACTTACATCAGATACTAATCTCAAATATGAGCATCTATAAACTATCTTTGGTTGCACCAAGGACTCAGTGTATTTTTACACTAGTATTGTGGTTTTGTTTAGTGATACAGCGTGGAAACAGGCCCTTCGGCCTACCGACCTGCTATCCCCGCATATTAACACTATCCTGCACACTAGTGGCAATTGTTTTACATTTACCAAGCCAATTTACCTACATACCTATGCGTCTTTTGGAGTGTGGAAGGAAACCGAAGATCTCGGAGAAAACCCACTCGGTCATGAGGAGAACGTGCAAACTCCGTACAGACAGCACCCGTAGTCGAGATCGAACCCAGGTCTCCTGCGCTGTAAGGCAGCATCTCTACCGCTGCACCACCGTACCGCCCAGTTATTAATTTAAAGTCATTAATTTAATGAACATTATTACATCTTGTGTTATGTTTTCATACCTATTATACTGCTGCAAGAATTTCATTGTTCCGTTGTCAGTACATATGACAAATAAACATTATTGACTGAAGATTCTTGCTAGTTTAACATGGGTTGGATTTTGAATATTTCCAGTTCAGTGCTGCCATCTGCTGGTAAAAACAAGCAACACCAGTAAAATGAAAGCCCAGCTAAATCAATTCCAGAGGAGTTGCCATGGACCAGAAGCGTACCATGCACGGACCCTGCCCAATCCTGTAGTGTTTAGGGCAATACAAGAGCGGCGTGGATTTTCTGCAAATGTAGAAAAGGTCAGGAATCAGACCTGGTGGTTCTCATGATAATAACATTTATATTGGGCCTGCAACATTCCAAGGTGTTTTGCAAGCCTAGTAAACTTTGACATTAAGCCACACAAGGTGATGTTAGGAAATGTGACTAAAACTTTGGTTACTCTAAAGATGAAGGAAGCAGGTTTGTGGTAGGGAGTTCAGACCTAGCAAGATAAACACAACATCTGCAGTTTCTTTGGGTGATAATGTACAGTAATCTGTAAATCCAATCCCAACATACAGCGTATGCCATTAGATTGCTGTTAACGAGTATTTCCCCCTGTACCTTCATTATCTCTAATATTTCCCATGTTCACATGTTGCGTTATATTTCCACTGTTTTAGATCTGCTGCCAGTTCTATTATTGACAAACAATCAGATTTTGCATTCTCTACTTCCCTCTTCAAATCCATTCATATTTTCGAATCTTAAATCACAACCATCTAACTTGGTTTACTGCTGTTTTTTATTTCTCCAGCAGACTTCTCCACTCCTAGTGACCCCTCCACTGTGATTTTGCTGGTCATTAATGTGCAATATAAAACCTTGTTAAATTTTATATCTGAAACTATAACAGATTTGTTGAGCATGCCCACACCTTACTGAATCAACACATCTGCTGAGAACGAGCACTGATTTAAAGTGGCAGACAGGAATCTTTATAATCGGATTTGAAACTTTCCATGAACACCTGCTAAACAAACCAAGACTGGTTTAGATAAATACCATTTAAATATACTGTTTATATATATGCCATTTATATATATGCCCCATTTGTTGCAGAAAGTTTCCTAATTTTCCTACATATAGGCGCATGTTTTATATGGATAAATGAAGCAATTTTTTAGGTTGGTGCAAACACTCTGAAAAATGCACTCCAACATCTCCCGTTTTCTACCCAAACCTCTGGGTATTGGCACACTCCACCTAACACTGCCGAGTGCTCAGATATGGGACCCACATATCTACAACTCACTGCCACAACAACTGAACATTTAAGGAGATATTTAGATAGGCTGAGGACATGGACCTAATGTGGGCAAATGGGATTAATGAAGATGTAAAACTTCAGAAAATTCTACGAGAGGCACGATTACCTGAAAAATGACTATACCTGAATTTTCTGCATTGTTCCAAAAATAATTAGCACTGTGAACATGGCTAAAGTATTACACCAGCAACTCCTCCAGGCTCATCCTACTCACTGCATTCAGGCAGCGTTCCGGAGAGTCCACTTGTAGCTAATTCTCAGACAGAGAGAAGATTTCTGCCAGTAATAAGTCCTTTCCTACTGAAGATCAGCTATTGTTTCCCAACTTACTGCAGCTGGGGAAGTATAAGAACAAGAACAGTGGAAAAGTGTTAAAACCAGAGTTTATTTTCCTTACTTTTTCCCCATTTCTTGGCTGCTCCAACATCATCAAGCAGAGCATGAAGACAAGACAACAAGGAGTTGGGGGTGGGGTGTTCCAAGTGGAAAATGACTGGATTGTAAATGAGTGAGCAGTGGGACTCGGTGCCACACAACTAATACTCGGTTCTGCCCCCACAACTAATGATCTGACATACCGGTGGAGTATACCAATGCTGACAGCCATCAGACTCCCAGTTCACTCAGTGGGCTGATGACTTCATGCTTGTGAACCGCAGGCCGGTTGAATTAGAAGGCTGCTATTTTGGAACAAACCATTTTCCCAACCGGCAGCAAGCTGTTGGTTCACCCAGCACAGCACCTGATGGAGAATTTGAGGCTTCGTCAGCAGCAGGGAATGATAATGGTGCAGACAGGAAATCATTCAGGGGAAGAAGCAAGGTCCACAGTGAACAGGCACGGACCATTAACGTCTGGAGTCAGCTGAAGTAAACGATGCCCGCTCAAGGTAGAGTTGTGCTAACAAGTGGACCAATATCAAATTTGCTCTCCAGTCCAAAATTCCCTGTCACCCAATGAGGCTGTTGTTTATGAGCACATCAGGATACAGATGTTTTGTCATAAGCACAAGCACAGCCAGGGAGGGGCGGGCCAATACACCTGTACAGGCTTTTACGTTTAAAACTATTTCTTTCAATAAAGATGTTGACCACAAACTTAAGACTACTTTTAAATCACACATACATGTAAAATCACGCTGTCTGCTGTCAAAATCATGCTAATCAGAGGATTATAAAAATATTTGATCCATCACAGCAAGGCACACAAGCACATTAATAGATCACAAACTATGCAATGGCCATAAATATGAAAAGTAATACTCTGCTTTTCAATTTGAAATTAAAGGATATCTCACAAGTTTTCAGAAGGAGAAGGAACCTGAGCTGAGGATTGAGGGATAACCTTGGAGGAGTGTGCAATAGCAGAGCTTCCAGATGGTAAGACCATCCACAGATGCATTGTGAAACACACAATCATACTGGCAAACACTTCAAAACTGTTGGTCTTAATTTTCAACTGTAAGAATATCCATCAAACAGAACGGTGATCCGTATCCAGCAGTGAAGTTCGATGAGAACCCAGTATGAGAACAGGTTCTGCCCAATCACAACCCTCAACGGCTGAATTCACAAGTAGAAGCAGCAACAGCACGAAAGCCACCGTGTCACCTGAGGGACAAAGCAGACTGATGATTAGCATTGGCGGATGGGGTGCTGCCTTCCCTGCCTCCAAAACCAGGCATGACAGCAGGTGGCTCAGAGCGGAATACAGGCAGTAGATCAAGCATTTCCCAATGTGCTCCTGTGGCCTTGGCCACTGTGTTCCCCAGTGACTTCTGGAAAACATGCCCGTCTGCTGTGACGTTACATTGTACAAACGAGAGCTGTACAGATTTGATCAAATTTCTACCGATCTGTTCACTCTGTGGTAATTTATAGGAGTAAAACCAGAGACAGGGGGCCGCGGGATAGGGCAAGGAGTGCGACTAGCTGGGGTGCTACAACGTAGGTGATGCCACCATTTTGGGGATAGTACAGCACAGAAACAGGCCCTTTGGCCCACAATCTCTGTGCTAAACATGATGCCAAGACCAACTCTTATCTGCCTGCACATAATCCACATCCCTCTATATTCACATATGGGATAGGATAAACTGAGGTACTATCTGCCCTCGATCTCCCCGAATCATTGAAATCTACTGTTTATTAACACTACAATCGTTAAACTCTTACTTATGCTTAAGCTTCTGCATTGTATGATTTTACTGCACACAAAACATTCATTGTCTCAAGGTACATGACAATCAAAGTAACTGTTGCATCATTGATATTGGTGGGATCTTGCTGTGTACAATCAGCTGCTGCATTTCCTGCAACAGTGACATGTATTTAATGAACCCTGAAAGAAAGGACTTAGATGATACTTCCTTATGGTCATAAAGGACATTGAGCCCAGAGGGAGTGGTAAAAGCGGGTACAATTACAACATTTAAAAGACACGATGACACTGATTGCATGGACAGGAAAGGTTGGAGGGAAACGGGCCAGGCGCATGCAATTAGAGACTTGTTCAGTCAGGTACATTGGGTGAGGTGGGCTGAAGGGCATGTGTCCGTGCTGTACGGCTCAACGACTCTGTTCTCCTACCACCAACCACACCGGGAGAATTTATAGCAGCCAACTAACTTACCAATCAGTGCAGCTTTGGGATGTGAGAGGAGAAGGGAGTAACTGGAGGTCACAGGGAGAACATGCAAACTCCATGCAAACAGCAGTGGAGGCAAGTTCAAAGTTGGGTCATTGGAGTTGTGAGGCAGCAGCATCCCCTGCTGTGCCACTGTCATGCTGCAGTCCTGCTACCCAGGATGGAAAGAGGGGTGGGTGGTAAAGTCCAATGCAGTTTGTCCAGTGTGCAATTTTTAAATTACGCCAGGGCGTAATTCATTTATTCATCTACAGCAAGGTCGTGATTTACTGCCCACCCATCACTCAGCTACAGACAGATTTTGTGAGCAGTCTTCTTGGCCTACTGCAGTATTTTTTATATCCTGTTAAATGGAAATAACTGCTTAAAAAAAAAATCACAAGACAAAGAGTGAGCAGAAGGCTCGGATTAGACCTGACAGAGTGGAGAGAAACAGTGACAGACTTCAGTCTCCTGCTGCCCTCCTCCTGTCAACGATTCAGCTGCACCCAGACTATGCAGGCCAGAAATGCACTGTATACTCATTTCAATGACCTTGACTTAATGTTTTAGGAAAAAAAGAGCACCAGCTAGTCTGGAGAAAATGCTAAGTCAATTGCTTACAATGTCTGCCACCTGTCCTGCGGTTTAATGAACAAGAGATGGTCTTGTGGCATCCAGTCAGAGTGGGATTCGCCCACTGTGGACGGTGGACCTGCGTCAAGACCGGAATTGGCCCAGTAGGCCCAGCCCGCCCGCCCGCCACAGACTGGGGGGCTCACACACCACGGAAGGACACATGCCACAGACCGGAACCGGCCTGCTGCGGATCCACGGGTACCCACCCGGAGGGCCGGTACGCAGATTGTCTGCGGGAGGGAGTGCAGCGCCTCGACAGTGGAGTGGGCCACCGGAGGCCCTACAGCTGCCTGGGGCTTGGCTATACCGGGCGCTGCTCCGAGAGGCAGAGGACGTGGACCAGACGCAGCCAACAGCGATGGAGAAGCGGTGGAGTACATGGCTACGCTTGGCCAGGCCAACCTTGCAACACCACCAGGATTACAGACCTTCATGGTCCCTGCATTTACAACAACTGGGACTTGAAAATGGCACGAAACTGGCGACTCTGTATACTGTCTCAGTGTACTACTGGTATACACTTGTACTGTATCTGAGATGCTTACCTAATATGTATCTAAGTGCTTATGTATAGTGATACTTGTACTGAACTGTATACAAAAATGACTTTCACTGTATCTTGGTACATGTGACAAATAAAGTACCATATCATAGCTCCATGTGAAGATGTACCGTTGCAGCTCCATTGCTTGGCTTGCTTCAGCACTGACCACAGTGGAATCAGGATTCAGAGTTAAATAAAAACAAACATAACTTTTTCAAACTCACTTTCCTTATTCTGAATAATGGTCTCCGACTTGAAATATTTCTCTTTAAAAAAAAGCTGCCCAACCAGCTGTTTCCATCATTTTGCCTTATCATTTCAGTGTTGCAGTGTGCTCCACTCAAGGTGCAGATACCTTTCCTGACAAACTGCAACTGGCAGATGGAGTTTAAACTGAACAAGAGTAGGGAGGTAAATGTACGTACGGTCAAGTAGACAGTAAATGGTGGGGGGGTCACAGATCTTGTTGAATATTCTGGCAATTCAACAGACAGGCACTTAAATTGCCAAAATCTTGTAGGCCATGGGATCTGTACCGATGTGTACTTGATGGTCAGCATGGACATGGTGGGCTAAAGGGCCTATTTATAGAGTCAAAAAGTCATACAGCACAGAAATAGGATCTTCAGCCCAACTCTGACCAAGCTGCCCCGTCCAAGCTAGTTAGACATTTGTTCTTTCCACATTTCAAAGCAAACCCAAGAACTTGAGACACAGAATTAAGAATGTTCTCATAGAACTTATGCAAAGAAAAAGTAAATAAAAATAATGTTAAGGTGTATCTTGAACCATGCACATATGACTCAGCTTCTGGTAATGAGAAATCATGATATGGACCATTTTTCAGGAATGCAAGCTCCCGGTAATGTGCAGGGAGTTACCTATACTTTAGACTTTGCTGCCTATTTGCCAATGGCACTTACCCCAGAGAAGCCAAATCTACTCAAAGCTTCGGGACTGTGGAATCTCATCCCTGTAAACAAAGCACAGACTGATTTACAACTTTTCAACACACCGGAACCAAATCCCAGAAAGTAAAAGCAGATCTAGAACTTTCCACGGTTTCAATCTTTAATTATTCATCAGGAACATTACTTGTTTAATGCAGTGCACTTTCAATTGTATAGATTTTGTTTTGCAGATTTTAAACGAAAAAACCCATAGGATGTCAAAATGTCTCTAACTCTGTTTGATATTATATCTTCCCTAAGGAGATTTACCCAACTTTTTGGAAGGTTCTCCACATACCTCATATATGCAATTATGAGAGACATAGTTAGGCTAGTCAGAATATTTTTCTCAAGATGGAAATGATAAAGACTAGAGGGCATAGATAGAGGGTGAGGGGGCAAAGTTTAATGGAATTGTGTGGGCCAAGTTGGGGTTTTTTTTACACACGTGGATGGATGTCTGGAATGGGCTGCCAGTGATGGTGATGAAGGCAGATGCAATAGTGGCATTTAGGAGGCTTTCAGAAAGGCAGGGCATGGAGGGAATATTGATCATGTGTAGGCAGAGGAGATTAGTTTAAATTGGCATCATGTTTGGCATGGATATTGTGGGCTGAAGTGTCTGGCCCTGTTGTACTATTCCATGTTCTATGTTCTATACAAGGAAAATTTAACAAGGGTTTTAATAACAGTGTTGTATTTACTATCCACAAGAGACGATTCCTCAGATGGTGAGCATGGTGGTTGATAGGAGAAAATGGTTCTTCAGGAATGATGCTATGAAAGTGGACCTAAAAAAAGATGTGATTAATAGATGTGATTAAAAGGGTAAGTAAGCGGCTGTGATTTGCCATTCATTAGCACGGGACACATTGCTGAGAAAACAAACAGAAAAAAATGTCCCTGTACCTATACTTATGTTTTACCCAATCCCTAGTATGGAATGTTCTTCTATTTAAAATGGTTGCATTTCTTGCTCAAGCCAAACTCCGGAAGAATAAATTAATTGATGAGGGGTTACTATGAGCTGAAGTACTTTACCTGGGTGGAGTTTCAAGCCGGGGAGCTGGCGGTGCCCGTCTGACCCGAACGTATTCTGAGCGCTCTTTAGCGTGGTCTGGTGTCTCTTGAACAGCTTGCTCTGGTTACACAGAGAATAAAACAACACATTAGAAAGAGCATTAGATTTTCTTCCAATTCCCAGATAAAAATATGTTGTTCTGGTCCACAATCAAGTCGAGCACTTACAGAAGAGAAAATGTCAATGATAGTTTAACAAATAAAAGTTTAATGACTGCCAGTCTATTTACTCACACCATGAAGTTTATAACTGCTCTATTACTCACTCACCAATCTGTTCCATTATGTTCCGGGTTGAACTGGTGGCAGGTGGATGCTCCATTATTTCTAACCCCTACAAAAACACAAGAATATTTGATTCACTGTGCAAGTTGATCCTCTATATTGTTATATGGAGGAGCATTGGTGGCTCCTACTTTCCCATTCCTGTCACTTAAGCAAGAGTTAAAGGATAGGTGTAAATGACCTTTACAAATACAGTTTTTAAAGCCTGCAAGGCTCAAAGTGTTGATCAAGTTATGAATTCTTCATCTAAATAATCTGAATAGGTAAAGAATTTAAATATCACCCCTCAAAATTTAAACCTAACTTCAGAGCATGAAAATACACACAAAATGCTGGAGTAACTCAGCAGGACAGACAGCATCTCTGGAGAGAAGGAATGGGTGAAGAAGGGTCTCGACCCGAAATGTCACCCATTCCTTCTCTCCAGAGATGCTTCCTGTCCCGCTGAGTTACTCCAGCATTTTGTGTCTACCTTCGATTTAAACCAGCATCTGCAGTTCTTTCCTACACATTGAGAGCATGAAAACACCATTGGTCTAAAGTTAGTCATTCTGCTTTCACCACGTAAAGAATATTTTAAAATCTTACTGCCCTTATGTCACTTTCATCCATTGCTTGTGAAAATGATACAGATCAGCATTTAACAAACCCCTCAATGATTCTATTACTGATAATGAGCCCAAGCAGTGGAATACTGCACCAAAGACTTCTAGTTCGCTCACTGTGCTTATGAACATTTGCAAGAACTATCCAATGATTTCCACTCATTTCTCTATCCCTACAACCCTTCAACACAGCGCTGACCACTGTCAAACAACCTTGTCTACCGTCTACAGCTATTCCCTATCATTCTTTGCTTTATAATGACTCGCACGTTTAGATTATACTGGCAGCTCACATCTCTCGTGAGGAACCAGATTTCAAATGTTCACTTCGCACCTTGCCACATTGTCTCTTTCTACGGGATTGTCTGCCCAGATCCAAATGATCCAACTGTTCTTCCGAGTTCTTTTCTTTTGTTTATAAAACACTTTTGATTTTCCTTTCACTTTACCCATCCATCTTGTCAAACTCTGTCTGCTTCTTCATTTTTTCAATTCCTTGTTATGAAAATGCCAAGTTTAGTGCAGAGTATGGATGGGTGGATGCAAGCTCTCACTCCGTTCTGACAGACATTAATAATATTGTTACAGCAATGCCAGTTGTTGAGAAAAGTGTTGAGGTGAAGGTTCAACCAGAATCTTGCTGAATAGTGGAGGTGGTTTGAGGAACCTGCTTGGTCCACCCTTTTCCTCATTTAAATGTTCATGGTAAAGAATCCTATAAAAACTCTCTTTGTAACTACAACTCTCCAACATTTTGGATAGGACTGTCCAAAAATGAGGATCCCAATTATATCGTAACAAAGAAAAATCTTACTTCTCCTGCACCATGTCTCTGAGGTGCTGCTTGTTCTGAGGGTTCAATCTTGACCTATGCAACAAACAAAACTGTAGGTAAATAAAACAGCATAAGCATACCAACCACACATAACTATGGAATACTTGAGTATACATTTCTTGCCATCACGCGTAACTCCAGTCATATTCATTCTACAGCCTACTCCATTCAATCCAGTGACTTCTTGTGCTAACCCTTCCTCCACATAAACTACAAACTTGATCATCTGACATACTGATCAGCAATTAACCAACCTACCTCACCTATTCAATTACTGATAATTAGATCCAAGCGGTAGAATCAAAGCACAAGACTGCAGTAACGGTGTTATTTAGCTCACTATGCATGTGCCCATTTGTAAGACCTATCCAATGATTTTGAGTATTGTGTCAGTTTTGGGCACCTTATTACAGGAAAGATGTTGTCAAGCTGGAAAGGATGTGGGAGGAAACTGGAGTACCGGAGGAAATCCACGCGGTCACAATTGGAATGTGCAAATCCACACAGACAGTACCCGAGGTGTGGATTGAACCCGGGTCTTTGGCACTGTGAGGCTAAAACATTTTTGATTTGATTTTCACTTTAGCCACCTTTTGTACTTGAATCCTTTCTTCCTCTTTGTTTTTCAGTTCCTTACTATTTCAGCTTGGTTCTCTCTTACAAACTTTGCTCCACCTTGCATTTTAATTTCCACTTCTCAGTACTTATTAGTTTAACTTTTAACACTTGTAAAACTATCAGGATAAACCTTAGGAGATTGTGGAGTCTGAGAGGCAACTTCAGTGTTCATAAACATGGAGATCTTCTGAAGGTGCAACATTGCAAAATACATGGTGAACATACTTGAAAAAGGAAACAGTTCTAGCGTTGTAACTCATGGAAAGAATCTCAAGTCGCTTTGGGGTCAGAGAGTTTCTGTGGCCCTTGTTATGAAAATGACAAGTATAGTGCAGCATATACATGGGAGGATCCAAGCTCTCGCCCAATTCTGACACCCTGACAGACTTTAATTATAGTGTTACAGCAATGCCATTGATTTAGAAAAGTGGAGTTGAGATGGATCGAATAAAATCTTATTGAATAGTAGAGATAGTTTGAGGGACCTGCTGGTCCACCCATTTTGTAATTTATGTGTTCATGGTAAAAAATCCTATAAAAACGCTCATTGTAACTACAACTCTGCAACATTTTGGATAGGACTCTCCAAAAATGAAGATCCCAATGAAAAATCTTTCATGTTCTTATAATAAAGAACTTACTTCTCCTGCACCATGTCTCCGAGGAGCTGCTTGCTCTGAGGGTTCGATCTTGACCTAAACAACAAAGAAAAATATATTTTAAAAAACAGCACAAAACATACCAACCTCATGAACTGCGCAGCACTTGTCACTGTGGTTACAAACCTCAAGGTACTTGTCATCAGTTCCATGTTCTGCTTTATTTTTGTAAACAAGGAGCAATCTTTTAAGCTAAAACCCTTTGTGTATTTCCACCACAGCAGTGCCAAATGGAAGGAATTTTTGGAGAGTCAAGAAAACAGCGTGGTTGCATACGGATTCTGATAAAGTTAATTTACCTTGGTCGGCGTGGGCACATTGAGCCAAAGGGCCTGTTTCCGTGTTGTCTGGCTCTATTACTCTATGACCTGAAACATTAATTGTTTTTCCCACCATAAATGCCACCTAATCTGCCAAGTATTGACAACATTTTCTTTTGAGTCATATGAGTTCAGTGAAAAAATACAGCAAGCAAACGCTTTAGTAGAATAGAAAAATGGCAAATAGTAAAAAGAGCTGCTGTGGCTACTGATATCAGTGAAATTGCTTATCTAGTGAAGTCATATTGTACCTGAAATAATGGGGAATGTGGTATCAAGCTGGGGGTAGGGTAAGAAGAGTAATGTAAGGAATTTCAGGTCAAAAGATCTTACTGGGCCACTGTCATCGAGAGTTATGCAGCACACAAACAAGATACTGCCAACAACACTCATCCATTTGCAGTAATTCCATTTCATTCTCCCCACAATCCTTCATTCTACCACTGGTGCATTTACAGTGGCTAATTAACTTACCAAACTGCACATCTGGAGGAAACCCATCTGCTTGCAGGGGAAATGTGTATGTGTACAGACAACATTGGACAGACAGATCAAGACTGTACCTGGGCTGTCGCTCCAGATCCAGAGAAACAAGTTCATATCCCACCACATAGCTGGAGAATTTAAATTCTAAGTAATCTGCTATATTTAGTAAGACTAGTCTAGGTAATGGTAACTATAAATGCATCCAGTCATGGTTCACTGATATTATTCGGGAAAGGAATTCTGCTACCTGGACCCGGTCTAGCCTACAGCTGATTCCAGTCTCCAATGTGATTCACTCTGAACTGCCCTGTGAAATGAGGGCAGTGGAACAAATAGGAATGGACAATAAATGTTGGCCTTGTCAACAACATCCAGTCCGAAGAAGAGAAATAAAACAATAAAGTCATCAAAAAGTTGCCCTCTTTGCAGATCTTATTTTCCATTTAAATTATCAGTCATTGCAAACAATGCAGGTACAGATTGTGTTCGTAAATAAAAAGATCTCATTAAACATGAGATGCAAATAGAAATTATTTTTAGGAAATTAGGACATGAGGGTGCTGGGTAATATTTCTTTGTGTTCTGACAACAAAGCGGTCTTAGAAATATGAAAAGCAGTGAGGATAGTAATAGACCAAGAAGACATGCATAAACTGATAGAATGGGCACATTAGTTACAATTAAATCATAATGTGCAAGATTATATATTTTATCAGGTCGTTGGGTTTATTGTCATATGCACAGTATGGTACAGTAGTGGTGGAAAGAAAATCTTGCAGCAGCATCACAGGCATATCGATTCAGATAAACACACACAAAACATAAACTGTACATAAATTACACATGCATTCTACAAGATATTTGCATATTCTCTAGCCACAAGTGAGGTCCCAGAGGACTGGAGAGTAGCTAATGTTGTTCCTTTATTTAAGAATGAGAGAATCCAGGGAATTATATGCAGGTGAACCTCATGCCAGTGGTAGGGAAGCTGTTAGAGAGGATTCTTTGGGATAGATTTTCTCCCATTTGGAAGAAATGGGTTAATTAAGGACAGTCAGCATGGCTTTGTACACAGCAGTTTGTGTCTTGTAAACTTGAATTATATTTTTGAAGAGGTAAGGAAGGTGATGGATGAGGGTAAGGCGGTGATTGTTGTCTACATGCATTTTAGGAAGGTTTCGATGCAAGTCTCCCAGAAGATTATAATGCAAGGGATTAACAATGACGTAGTTGTATGGATTCAGAACTGACTTACTGATAGAGGGTTGTGGCGGAAAGACAATATTCAAGCTGGAGGTCTGTGACCAGTGGAGTTCTGCAGGGATCTGTGTTGGGACCTCTGCTGTTTGTGATATATAAATAACTTGGATATAAACACAGATGGGTTGGTTAGTAAGTTTACAGATGACACCAAGATAACTGGGATCATGGATTGTGAGGAAGGCTGTTGTATACAGCAGGATATTGATCAGCTACAGAAATGGGTGGATAAATGGCAGACAGAGTTTAGTCTGAGTAAGTGTGAGGTATTGTACTCTGGGAGGTCAAATGTAAAGGGAAATATGTAGAATTAATGGCATAACCCTTAACAGCACGATGTCCAGCGGGATCTTGAGGTCCAAGTTCATAAATCCCTGAAAGTGACACCACAAGTAGACAGAGTGATAAAGAAGACATACTGTGTGCTTGCTTTCATAGATTGGGCATTATAAAAGTCAGGATGCAGCTTTATATGACTTTGGATAGGGCACATTTGGAGTATTGTGTGCAGTTCTGATCGCCACATTAGAGGAAGGATGTGAAGGCTTTGGAAAGGGTGCAGGGGAGGTTTACCAGAATGATGCCTGGATTTGGGGGTATTAGCTACCAGGATTTGGATTGGTTTCTCTGGAACACCAGAGGTTGCAGGAAAACCTGATAGAAGTATATAAATTTAGGAGAGACAGATGGGGTACAGTCAGAACCCCCCCCCCCCCCCCACAAGATGAAAAAAAAACCAAATACTAGAGTGCATAACTTTAAGGTGACAAGTGCAAAATTTAAAGAAGTGCGAGGCAAGTTTGTTTTTTTGGACAGAGGGTGGTGAGTGTCAGGAACACACTGCTGGGGATGGTATTTGAGGCAGATATGATCGTGGCACTTATGAGACTTTTGGATAGGCATATGGATAAGCAGGGGATGGAGGGATATGGATTATGTGCAGGCAGACAAGGGTTGGTCTTAGCATCATGTTCGGCACAAACATTGTGGGCCGTAGGACCTGTTCTTGAGCTGCAGTCCTATTACAGTGAAAAGAAAAAGACTGCACAAAACAATAGTGTAAAACACTATTAGAAAACAAGTCCTGCTAGTGCGAGAGATGGTCAATTGTGTTCCTTGTCCAGGTGGGATTAGAATTGTGCAGATCAGTTCAAGAACCCGATATTGGTAGGAATGTAACTGCTCCAGAACCTACTGGTGTGAAACCTGTATCAAAAGTCCAGAACTACTAGATATCAAAAATATATCTGATCATCTGATTGTGAAATACTGCTATTCTGAAAGCCTTTTTTCTCTCACCCATTACGGTTTTAAGCATTCCATACAGGACATTCATTATTGTAAAATGCAAGTTCACTCTTGATCTTAAATAATACTGTATTTTCTTCCAAAACTAGAATCATGACAAAGTTGTAATCACTGCAATTATATCAATTGACCAGCAGAAAGTAGTCAAGAGAGTCAAAGTTGGCAATACGACATAATGCTTTGACAGATCCTTCCGAGTAGGATAATATAGTCATAAAAATGTAATTACAAATAGATTGGTAACTGAATGGCCACTTAAAAAATAAATCTACTACTTAAATCTTCATAAGATAACAAGGCCATATGTAACAACTTCTTTAGGAATTACTTTGCTCAAGAGGCCCCTCCTAAATAACCAAAGCAATTGTCCGAGTTGTGAAAGATACTTTGTCACATGCATTAAAAATGTTTAGTGTTAATTAAAGGAAAACTGAAAAATCTGTGGAAACCGTAAGACTGTGTCACACAGGAAGATGTGGTTGGACAATGTCCATTCTTTCCAGCCCAATTTCATAATTTAGCACTTGATTTGTACCAAGCACAGTAGAATCCCAATGGTCACACCCTCCCAGACACAAAATGACTTGCTGTCTATTGAAAATAAAGAATGGCTAGATAGGATGGGACATAGGAGGGTGAGGGGCAACCTTAACAAAGTGTACAAAATCATTAGTGGCCTGGATAAATTGAACACTCACATTCTTTTTTCCCCCCAGAGTAGAGTAATCTATAACTAGAGGGTCTAGGATGAAGATGAGAGGGGAGAGATTTGAAAGGGACTTGACACTGATCCACAGATTCAATATGGGTAGATGACTAACGCTTGGGTAAAGAAGTTTTAGGAGCATCTTAAAAAAGAGGAAAAAGACATAAAGACAAATTCACAGGTGGCAAAAAAGTAAAATTGTCTGCACTAAAATTTACCTGATTGTAGTCTGGCCAAATATCCTGGCCTGGACTTGTTTCACACAAGGCCCCTTCGTGCTGACTCTCAGCATCCTTACAATATAGAAATGTATCTATCGCAGAAGTATCAACTTTCACATGTTTCCTTCCATACTGTTTCTCTGATCTCCGATTTACAGGCTCTCTGCTGTACTCTGAACTAATCTGACGGCCAGCATTTTCCACATTAAGGATCATGCTTGTAGTGTTAGGTTCTCCACTGTAAAATGTTGTTGGCTGCACAATGCATAAACTGGTCAATGACTCCTCCGAGCTAACTGAACAGGGGTGGCTATCAGATTTTTGGCCTCCAAACAAATCATCTTTCTTCTCAGTCTCAGTAAAATAAATCTGCATGTCACTTACTGCCACGTCTTTGCTAGCATTTAGATTTGTTATTGAGTCAGGGACTAGGACAGGCAATGGTGTTTTATCATTTTTTGTGACAGTCTTTACCAATCCTGTTCTCAATCTTGTAACAAGAGTGGAGTTCCTATGGTCTCTAATGTCTGATTCACTCAAGCTGGAGTCACTCAGAAGGAGACTGATATCACTGCTTGAACTTTCCTCATGTGAAGTAAACCTGCTGTCCTTGCTATTGGTGGGCGATGAACTATTATCATCTATACTGGAAGAATCCTCTCTCTCCATATAATGGCCGAGGCTCAATGGAATTGGTGACCATTTTCTGAGTCTTGGTGATGGAGGAAAAAAACTGTCCATACTTGAGCTTTCTGACTCACTGTCTCCATGGCTGGTCTGAAGTTTATAATTTAATAAACTGAACTCTTCACCACAAAGTTTTCCACAGTCATCTGTGTCTCCACTTTCAAGATATATTGGTCTATCCATGCATAATCTCAAATTTAATTGTGTGGAAATCTCATTAACATTGTGTCCACTGGCTGGCTGAAGTGACTTTGACAATTCAGTGGTCGGCTGGGCTGTAGAATCACTTTGATGTATGGTGCAGGTCCTCAATATCTCCTTGTCTATCTGTCCACTTCTCTGACATCTGATGAACTGTTTACC
Source organism: Malacoraja senta (assembly GCA_038087875.1). Lineage (NCBI taxonomy): Eukaryota > Metazoa > Chordata > Chondrichthyes > Rajiformes > Rajidae > Malacoraja > Malacoraja senta. Next base: position 62,696,931 of record CM075981.1, on the reverse strand, counting down.
AGAATATTGCAGATATAGAGGATTGCTGCTTGACTGCAAAATATTAGAACAGGTCATGTCTCTTTCTCTGGTGTCCAGGTTATATGTTTTCTGGAAAAATGAATTAAATTTGTTAAAAAGTGGAAATGTTGCAATTAATCACGTAGCTAAAATTGATGGGTGGTGGAAGAGGAGAAACAATTGAAAACGATTAGCCACACTGTAAGGTCTCCCCCCCACCGCCCATAACTGGCTGTTCCCACTCGTGCAATGACTGCCTCCTGGATGATGACTATTTATAAACTGTGCCAAACTAATTATAGGTACATATTTCAATCTTGCCGACATACCATTTACAACTTAAAGGTCTGACACCCGCCCTTTTCCCAGAGTTTCACAAATGAGAACTAGAATCAGAGGAATTAATGCTAGTTGGGGTTCATCAATTTTTGGACGCTGTCCACTGCCTTCATCTTCTGGGAATATTACTGTAACTGTGCACGTCAGTAAATCAAGATAATTTCTCCCCTCCCCTCTCTTCCCTATACCACACCTGGACTTGCATCCATTTCTCCATTTCCCCTTATTGCTTCCTCTGGCTCTACAATTTGTACCTCTTCTATCCTTATCTCACATCTCTGGTGTTTTCATCTCTGGCCTTTATCCAATCCTCTGCCTATACACCCTCCCTCCCCCTTCCCCCCCAGCCCCAAACTCCCCTGTATCAACCTATCATTTGCCAAAGTTTGTCTTACCCCTCCCAGCTTTCTCTCCCCCCACCACAATCAGTCTGAAGAAGGGTCCCAACTGAATACATCACCTATCCATTTTCTCCGGATATGATGCCTGACAGCGCTTTGTCCTTTGACTCTAAGATCATAATGTCGTTGCCCTAACTTCTGTACTGCGATTGAGAATAGCAAAGCTTCTTGCTGGGAGCATAAAATTTGTAAACTTAAACAGTTACATCCTCTAAATAGTATGAAATACTTAGCAGGTGCAATTCACAGACTATAGAGAAGTGCAAGATTTAGGTAACAGACTTGTTAGAATCATACAGTACCACTAGTGAGTACCCAGTTGCAGGACACTAAAGTGGAACTGAACCTTGGAGATCAGGATGAAAAATGTCAACGTTATTTAAAGAAAGGTAGAAATCTGAAAGGGTTGCATTTTGGCTTTTGCAGGATTGGAGCTGAATATTCAAAGATGCAAGGACCCCAACAAAAGTTATGAAGAAACACAAGTTGAAATCAGATTGATTATGTGTGAATAGGTTTGGTGGATGACTTCAGATCACTTGGAAATTATGGGTCTATAGAAGATGTGACGGAGAAGCTTAAAGACATCCGGGTCTCGAAAGTTTGAATGCTTCTGTAAACCATTCAGGATGCAAGACTTGTAATGGGAAATGGAAAATAAATTGCGTATCCTACAGAAATATACTAACAAAGCAAATTAAGTTGTTGGATATTTCAGGGACACAAGTGCAAGAAACACTTGGGAACCAGAGGGCATATTTATCACTTCCTAATTAATTTTGGTTCAGAAATATTCCTCAAGGCATAAGCTAAATTGATTTGTGACCTGATGTTGAAAATGTTTTGGAGGATCTAGACCACTAAGATTCTTTCCAATATTCTTTGCCATAATAAATGATTCAAATATAACATTTTAACAGCTACATAATGATTTAAAATCTAGCTTTGGGGCTTTAGTAATTTGAATCAATACATAAAAAGTCTATTAGTTGAGCAGAATTAACGTTTAACACCACCTTTTCTGCCGAATATGAAAACAACACTTACATGGATAAGAATCAATTTGGTGTTGGCCACTAATGGAAGGAAAGTTGACAAAGCAAATATCAAGGTAAAAGAGAATTCTAGGCTGTCTTAATACAGTTTGTTATGTCTAACACTGACAATCATAAGATTTATAAACTACTTATCCCCAATACTTATTCTTTTCTCCTATTATCTAATAATTACAAAAAAAAGATTACTTTTGATATTTAGTGTGCCATGAACTTTTCTATTTGACTTGAAAAATAATGAATATATTTAAAATAAATGGCAGCGAGAAGAACTTTAAACCATTCCAACTATCTCTGTAGAGAGCTCAGCTGTTCTAAATCATGTTCTTGTCCACAGGGCCAGGACAGCTTGCAAAAATATCAAATGTTAGCAGAGTCAGCTACTTATGAGAAATGTAATTCCAGTTGCACAGCCTTAAGACTACAGCAAACAGAACTGCATTCCTTATGAACCTAATTTGGTGGCTGTTGTTGTAACTAATGTCTTGTAAAGATCTAATTGTTTTGGTCACTGCCTTACTTACGGTACTCAGTCAAGGTTTACCTTCCTCCTAGTTAAATCTGCCTTTTCTCTAACTGAATAGCTGGACCTGTCAGGTAAGCTCTCTTCATCCCAGTAGAGGTGATAGTACTGCTTTTCTGCTCCCTCGCATTGAAGTGCGCCAATTTCCTCGTCATCTTCAAATTCCCAGTCTTCTGTGGCAAAGTGCTCATTTATCAACTCAGCTTTTGGCACTGGCAGTGCCTTAACTTCAACAGCCCTGGCCTGTAATTAGAGTAAGCTCCATTTTTAGAATCAACTCATGCTTACAGTATTTTACTCATATTAGCTAGTTGTTACCTGCTTAACATTTATTTTAATATTCCAAATAATTCCTATAAAGTGTCGCTGATCATGTGTCAACCTTATAAACAAAATAGATAAACCAACACGGTGAAGTATTATGAGAGCATATTGGGACAATGATGAAAGATCGCTTATTGATTTTATACTTAACTAAATAGATGTAACTAAATAAAAAAAGTCAGATTGACCACAAGAACAAGGTTAGAAAAAGCAAGAGAACAGCTACTGGGGGATTTGAAGAATTTCCAGCATCTCTATGTAAAAATCAAGAGTACCCTTAAAACTAAACTAAAACTGAAATTCTCACATTTCTTGGAAAATTACCAGAGTAACAGATTCCATTTACACAAATATTCTAAGGAACTAACAGCAGCTTGCTGTCTCTTTGTCCTCCTCTCACAAGTGTCAGAAATCAAAGGGAGCCCAGAGAGATCTCAATGTAACCAAGGAAAAATGGCTCGGAGGTTGCAGTGTTTTGTAGAAATCCTGGTTCTGTGGTTTCAAGACCATATGCACTTTAGGTGTTTAAGCAGTGCACAGAAACAGTAGCATACACTGAAATAAAATGCTATCCAAGTCAAGCTAAGTGGAGACAAACAATTTAATGACTTGGGGTTGATCACTGATTTATCATCTCATCTGTTTTTACTGAGGATGTCATGGAAGCTAAGTAGTTGAAGCAAATGAGTTGTGATGTTTTAGACAATATGCAAATTACCAAAGAGGAGGTATTGGTGGTTTTAAAGCACATTATGTGGCTAAATCCTCAGCGCCTGACTAAGTGCATCCCCGGACCTTGTCGGAAGCTAAGGAAGAAAATGTGGAGGTCTTGCACAGATATTTGCAGCATCTTTAGCCACAGCTGTTTTTCGGGAAGACTGTGTGGTTAATTGTTATTTAAGAAGGGTAGCAAGGACAAGCCAAGTAACCGCAGGCCAGTGAGCCTGACAAGAGAAGTGGGAAAGTTGTTCAAAGGGATTCAGGGACAGGAACTACCAGAATCTGAATAGGCAAGGATGGTTTAGAGATAGTCAGGAACTGATTAGGCGCTATGTGCATGCACCTCTACTTTCTTGGAAGTTTAAAGAGATTTGGAATGTCTCAGAATATTCTAACAAATTTTACAGACTGTAGAAAGTATCCTGAAAGGTTGCATTATGAGCTGGTGTGGCAATTCTCTCACACAGCAACACAAGAAGCTGCAGATATGTGGACTCAGCCTGGCCCATCACAGGCAAACTCTCCATTGATATCATCTACATGAGGCACTGCCTCAAGAAGGCTGCATCTATCATCAAGAGCCATGCCCTCTTCTCACTGCCACCATCGGCCATGGAACGCTGAAGCCTGAAGTACCACATCATCTAGTTCAGGAACAACTACTTTAATACAATTATCAGGTTCTTGAACCTGCACAACCCTAATCCTATCTTGATAACAGAACATTACAGTCCACCACTTGCAGTCCACCCTGGACTTAATTTTTTTAAATTGTGTTTTTGCACCAATGTTTTTTTTTGCACAATCTTTTCTTTTATAAATTGTATGTGTCATTTATGCATAATTGATGTTTTTTTTTGTTTGTCTGTGCCTGTGATGCTGCTGCAAGCAAGATTTTATTTGTACCTCATCGTACCTGTGCGTATGACAATAAATATGACTTGATTTCCCACGTGGTAAGCTGGTCTGGCAGGTTGGATCACATGGAATCCAAATGGATTCAAAGTTAGCTTGGAAGAAGGAGTCAAAAGGTAGCAGTACAGGGTTGTTTTCCTGATTGGAGGCCAGTGACCAGTGAAGTGCCACAGGGATCTGTTCTGGGCCCACTGTTATTTGTTATCTATATTAACAAATTGGATGACAAAGTAGGTAACATTTTTTGTAAGTTATTAGATTACACCAAAATTGGCAGTATAATGGACAATGAGAAAGGACAGCCAAGATTACAACAGGATCTAGATCAGTTGGAAAATTGGGGCAATGGAATTTAACAAGTGTGCAATGTTACACTTTGGTATATCAAACTAGGGCAGGACTTACACAGTGAATGGTGGAGCCCTGGAGACGGTTGTAGAATAGAGAGAAGATAGGGAGAGGCTGAATCGTTTTTCTTTGGAGCATAGGAAGCTGAGCTATGACCTTATTGAAGTGTATAAAATCATCAGAGGTATGGATAAAGTGAACGCTCATACTTTTTTTTCCTGGGTAGAGGATTCTAAAACCATAGGGTAAAGGTGAGAGGGGAGAGATTTTAAAGCGACCTCAGAGGCAACTTTTTCCCTCTGGTCCGTATCTGGAGAAAGCTATAGAAGAGGAAACAATCAACACTTTCAAAAGACATTTGGACATAAATGGAAAGGAAGGGTTTAAAGGACAATGGGCTAAATGCAGGCAAATAGAATTAACCCAGAATGCCAACTTAATCCATATGGACAAGTTGGGCTGAAGCTAGACACAAAATACTGGAGTAACTCAGCAGGACAGGCAGCATCTCTGGAGAGCAGGAATGGGTGACCCTTCGGGTCGATACCGTTCTTCAGACTGAGAGTCAGGGGAGAGGGAAGCTAGAGATATGGAAGGGTACAAAGAGCATGTAAGGCGTGAAAAGGACAGATCAAAGCAGATGATGATCAAGGAAATGTACAATGGTTCATTGTTGGCTGAGGGGAAGGTGACAATGAGACATACAAACAGTAAAATTAATCAGGACAGTGAAACTAGTCAAGAGAACTAGGGTTGGGGAGGGATGGAAAGTAAGGGTTATTTGAAGTTAGAGAAATCAATATTCATACCACTGGGTAGTAAGCTGCCCAAGCAAAATATGAGGTGCTGCTCATTCAATTTGCGACTGGCATCACTCTGACAGTGGAGGAGGCCCAGGACAGAAAGATCAGTGGGAATGGGAGGGGGAGTTAAAGTAGTTAGCAACCGGGAGATTGCGTAGGCCCAGGCAGACTGAGCAAAGGGCCTTTTTCCATGCCGCATAGCTCTATTACTCTATGTTTAGGAGCAGAAGGAGGCTACCAGGTAATTTGAGCCTGCCCCATCATTCAACATGATCATGGCTGATCTTTCTTGGCCTCAGCTCCCATTCGGCACCATCTCTCCATTCCCATCCATACCTCACTTTAAATACTTATAATGATCCAGCTTCCACCACTCCTCAGGGCAGAGAATTCCAGAGATTCATCACCCTCTGTGAGATGAAATTTTTACACAACTCCGATACTCCTATACCATGGCCTTTTAATTAATGCACCAACCTCATATGTGGCAAATGTCTTTTGGAAATCAAAAATAAGATTTCATCTACAGATTCCCTTCCACCAACTCTCCCCGTAATTATTACCTCAAAGGATTGGTGTACATTTGTCAAACATGATTTACCTTTCATAAAACCATGTTGACTAAGTTTAATTATATCTATAATTATATCCAAAGCAATTTTCTAGCTGTGTAGTTCATTGTTTTCTTGTGAGCTCGTTACTGGCAGAGTTCGTATTACCTACATATCTCTTTCTGAAAGTCCTCTTTTTGAAAGTCTTAATATAAATCATCCCTCTATATTTGGGAATCTAACATCCAGGTATATCCATTCAAGTTTGTTTTAAATCATTTCTCATGTTGAGTGAACCAAAATGCCCATGGATAAGTTACCAATTCAAATTCTGTTTCTCACTGGCTTTATTTTATAAATAAATAACTACTTTGAAAGATATAACTACCATTTTAAGATCAGTGAAAAATCAAGTCATCTGCAGGGATTGTGCAAATCCCTTCTGACAGTTAAGCAACTTCTTCCGGAGATTTTGATGATCCCAACAGGTAACTTTTCAAAGAGCCCTTTGCACACAGTCTTCAAAGTAACCCAAGTCCCATTTTGTTTAGAATATAAATTTATAAATTGAAGAAACTAACCCATCTCCAGTCTCCAACAAAGTTCAGATGGTTTTTAACAGTCAGTCAACTATAAAGGATCTAGGTCTTGAAACATTCTCTTGCTGCCTGCCCTCCCGAGTGCTTCCAGCATGAAGAAGGGTTCCAACCCAAAACATCACCCATCCATGTCCTCCAGAAATGCTATCTGACCTGTTGAGTTACTCCAGCAATTTGTGTTTTAATCAAGATTCCATGTGTCTCCTGTGCTTCCAGTATTTTCTGTTTATCGGGTTTCCAAAATCTAGACTTTTGATTTTTGTTTACTATTCATACCAGATAAGCAATCAAATAATTTGTTGAAGATGAAGAAAAGCAAATACATTGAAGCAGATAGTTTGATGCAGAAGTAAAATAGGCACAAAAGGTGTCTATTTTATATCTGCAGTGGATCAGCCGGTCTTGATCCACTGCAGATTTCTTACTGTCACGACAGGTTCACAGCCAACTCCCTGGCCCTATACTCCTCTCTTGAATTCCTGGGCAACAAGGACTCGTATGTTAGACTCCTATTTATCAAGCAGCAACATAATTAAAGACTTGCCCACTCTGGCCATTCCTCCTTCTCTTGCTCCCGTCTGGCAGAAGGTACTGAAATTTGAAAGTGCACACCATCAGACTCAGGAATAGCTTCTTCCTCTCTGTTGTCAGCTTCTGAATGTTCATCCATAAACTATCCGATTCACCTTTATTCCATTGAGCACATTGGATTTTGTCTATGGAACTAATGTGCTACAATGCTGAGAAATACATTCTACACTCTGGATCTACCCCTTTGCTCTATCAATGGTTCAATTATGCTTTATTGATGCAAATGCACAGTGAAATTATTTTCATATAAACAGTCCAGTAGAGTATTGCCATACCTAAGCACAATCTCCCCATTAGCAAAGTGTACAGAAATAGTCCGCTGAGTCGGTATTCAAAGGGCGCCATGTATTGCCGCCATTTTAAAACATCTTATGAGCAGTGCCCTATCCAGGCACGCCCCCCGCTGCTGTGGGCCCTCAGCCATCATCTTCCTTGGACGTGTAAATCATCCTATGAACCAACATCCCTCTCCTCACCTGCCCCGGAGGAGCGCCTCCTGCTGCGGACATTCAAGGCATGGAAGGTCAGACCCATTGTCCCTCTCCTATCGGCCTTGCTCCTCGCCCATCTAGTCCATCGTCGTCGCCAGTTCCATCCTCCTCGTCTCTGGTCTTCAGGGAAGAGCAGGGCCTCCTTGGCAGCTTCTCCCCTACCAACCACAATTCGCCGGGTTAGTGCATTTGGCTACAGGGGACGAGCAGGGGCCGGCTCAGTGGCTTCCTGCCAACAGGCTGCAGCCTGCTGGGAGCTTTCTCTATCGTATTTCAGTTTGACTTGATTAGATTCATGTACAATATATCTGATCTGTTAGGAAAGCATGCAAAACTAAACTTTTCACTGTACCTTGGTACACGTGACAATAGTAAACCTAAACCTATAATTGCGTGACCTGTTGGGCATTTCCAGCAATTCTGTTTTTGTTCATATTTTACATGAATGATTGTGAACTGGAAATAACGACTTGGAAATAGCAACAATTGCTAAGAAATAAGGTTGTTTGCTCCCTCAAATCGGACTAATGTTCCTTTATCCTAATCTGTACTTGCAATATTTTCAGTATTCTATCCATTCAGCTGTTGGTGTCCCTTCTTGTGCCATTGCAATGAAGTCACTGGGGGATACCTATTCCAAAATCATAATGCCTGCTACTTTATTTTTCACTTCTCTTCCATACCTCTTCACAGAATGATCAAGTCAGCCAAGTTTGAAATTCAACACATTTCTGTCAGTTTAACTATAGATTAAGCAGCAGTGAACAAAATTTGTCAGGTTTGTTCAATGTAATAGTTTGAAGGAGGGTCCCGACCCGATATGTCGCTGAGTTACTCCAGCACTTTATGAAGTTGTTCAATGTACTACTCGGTATAAGGATTGAGTTACTAAAACCATACATGGAGACCAATTGAGACCAATGCAATCCATAATATATCAAAACCTTATTTTCACTGGATCTTTTTTTCCCCAGAGTCGGTTGGTGAAAGTATACTATACAATTTGCAAATAATTTTAAAATGTTTAAAATTCCTTGTTAATTTGGGAGTCAGTCACAATCATGTACTTGATTCAGTTTGAGGGAAGTGCTGAAAATAGAACAGGTCGGATATCTTGGCATGGGTAGAAGTATTCTGGAGGGATTACTTATGGCATAAAATTACTCTTATGAGTCAGGGAGACTTTTCTTTAAATGTCAGTGCAGCTTATTGGAAACGTGTAGAAAGGCAACACAAATGTAAATCAGTTTTTGAAAATAGTTCTAAAACTTTGAATATTTTGTTATATTACGCAAGAGAAAAATAAGGAATAAACTCTACAACAAAAATGCCTGGATTTCTCTCATATAGTTTAGCTTGTCGTAGCTCTAATATCTTTTGCATACTCAGATCCCCACCAGGAAAGCTAAATCCCAGTGGAATCAATGACTACAGACAGTACACATAGATTACCCTACCAAGATTAATAAATCCAGAAATCAACTACATTTTCCCAATAAGTTCGTAATACTGCAAATCGTACCAAAGTGAGACTTTGAAGTGGGTGATTTGGTCAAAACTCGACGCTCGTTAGACAAAAGCGACCCAATCATTCAAGAGTGTTACATTGCAATTAATGGTCAACGCAAGAACAGGATAAAAGTATCAACATTTACTTTTATCAACACAAGTGCCCATCCCGTCGCATTTTAAATTCACGGATTGAGGGGTTTCCTAATTCCACGGCTTGTTCTGTACAAACCGCCGTCCATGCAAAATGCTGCCCTGGTAGGGGCAGGTTTGGCTGCAACTCAGAGGGGCGATCCCTCGCGGGCCGCTGTCACACCACCTCGGGAACCAAGGCGTGAACTCGGTGGGTGTCAACCCCGATGCTGGATCGAGGAGATCGCCCTGGCCTAGCCCTATACCTGGCTGGCGGGGACACTCCGAGCATTGGGCTCCGCATGCTGGTCAGGCTGCGGCTGCTTCTCCGTCTCAGCGCCCATCACCGCACCCAGCCGCTCCAGCGACTTCTCGATGTCCTCCAGTGTCATCTCCATGAAGCGAGCGGCCGGCTGGGCCGAGGCGAACACGGGTGCGGGACTCCGCTCCTTGGCCTTGGCCGCGCTCTCGGTCTCATTGTTGGCCTTCCTCAGCGACAGCAGAGCGATCACAAAGGCCAGGAAGGTGAGGCAGATGGAGACTAACCACACCTCGTCCATGCCGGCAACTCCGAGCTCGCTCGCTTGCTGCCGCCCTCTACACCGGCATGCGCGCGCTGACTCCGCCCCTCCCTCACGCCCCGCCCCGCCTCGCCTAACGGCCAACCTTGCGCGCTGCTAGAACGCCGTCATCCAAACGCCGCGCACGCGCGCTTTCGCTTGTTTTCCCGCCTACTGGATGCCGCTGTCGACGGATTGTCCACCGTTTTCGACGGGCTGTCTGCAGCAGCCGACGGATTATCCACCGCTTCCTGCGGCCTGTCCTCCCCAGCTGCAGACAGAGGCTTTGGAAGTCCATGCCGTGGCCCCAATCACCTGTCACCAATCAGAGCCAATTTTGGATGATAAAGGCCAGGCGGACCTGATTATCATGGACTTCAGTAAGGCGTTCGATTCCGTGCACCACCGACGCCTTTGATGAAACTTCGCCACATGGGAATTAGAAACAACACATTAAAGTGGATTGAAAAGTGTGAAAAGCTTTTTCACACAAAGGGTTGTGAATCTGGAATTCTCTGCCTCAGAAGGCAGTGGCAGCCAATTGTCTGTGTGCTTTCAAGAGAGAGTTGGATAGAGCTCTTAAAGATAGCGGAGTCAGGAAAAGGCAGGAACGGGGTACTGAGTGTGGATGATCAGCCATGATCACGGTGAATGGCGGTGCTGGCTCGAATGGCCTACTCCTGCATCTATTGTCTATTGAGTCTTTCCTTACAAACTGCCACTCAACAGGTTGTGCTGGAGGGTGTTTCTTTCAACAGATCTAAAGTTTCATCTGGGGTTCCCCAGAGTACAGTCCTGGGACCCCTACTATTTTTGGCATATATCAATGATCTGCCTTCGAAGGTTAGACTCTTTGTGGATGATTGTATTCTCTATAATAGAATACAATCTATGGACAATTTGGAGACATGCCAACAAGACCTTGATGCTTTAGTCAAATGGGAAGAAGATTGGCAGATGTCTTTCAATTCTTCTAAGTGCTTCAGTATGAGAGTCACCCACAGGAGGAATCCGGTTACCATGAAGTACAAGATGGGGCACTCCACCCTGGAAGAGGTGAAACATCATCCCTACCTGGGAGTGGAACTTAGCAGTGATTTGAAATGGTCTACTCACATCAATCAAACAACCACCAAGGCTAACAGAATGCTGGGATTGCTGAAGAGAAATCTTTTTTATTGCAACAGAACGATGTCTATAGCCTACAAGACTCAATGATAAGACCCAAACTTGAGTATTGCGCTGCGGTCTGCGATCCAAAACACAAAACAGAAGGGGACAAGTTAGAAAGAATTCAAAATAGCGCTGCAAGGTTTACCATTTGGTGATTACAGCAGGGAGTCCAGTATTCCTAAAATCCTTGCTGATCTAGAGTGGGAAACTCTTCAAGACCGTAGGACCAAATTACGCCTGACGACCATCTATAAAGAAACGCATGCGTTTATTCCAAGCAACATCAAGAATCATCTTCGATCTACAAATTCATCCAGTCAACCAAAGACCAGGCAATCGGGGGTTTTCAAATACAACATCATCCCAACAAATAAAGACTGTTATAGGTATTCACTGTACCCAAAGACAATTCGTGAATGGAATCATCTCCACCATGACATTCGCACTGCACTCGACATCAAGACCTTCAAGACCAAGCTGGAAACAATCGATATTAAGACGCTGACTTCTAATGCCCACTTTAATATTTAATTGCGACTTTGCACATGACCCTCCTAACGTATGCGACAACCAGTAATGGTGATTATACGTCAAGATACAGAGCCACTCGACAGGTAAATAGGAAAAAACACAAAGTGCTGGAGTGACTCAGCGGATCAGGCAGCATCTCTAAAGAACGTTGAGATGTGACAATTTGGATACTGACTTCTGAAGCACTTTGTATATTTTTTAGTAAAGCAGCATCCCCAGTTCCTTGTGTCTACATGGATAGGAAACGTTTGGAGGGATATGGATCAAATGCAGACTCTATGCTTTGTCAAATGATCACCTCTGGTTCCTTGAAATTCAATGGCACCCGAGTTAATGTTGCCTGCATTCAAAGAGGGTGGCAAAGACTAGTGAATTTAGAAAAAGGTATGTCAGGGATGAAAATAAACAAATTCTAAAATTGGAGAGGAAATAACTAAATGTAAAGTACAAGACAGAAATTTCAGGTTGGAAGAAATGTTATCAGAGGTAAGGTGCTCTTGAGGTTATGATAAGCTTTGGTGGAACAATGCAGATGGCAGAGTGGGAGTGAGATGGAGAATAGATGTGAGAGGCACATGAAGCTTTGGGTATCCTTGCAGACTGACAAAGCTGTTCTGAAAGCACTCACCCATTTTCTATTTGGTTTTCCCAATGTAGTGGAGTCCACATTACAAGAACCAAAATGCGGTATCATTAATTGTAAGTAATTAAAGTAAATTGCCGCTTGTCTCATAGACAAGTCAACAAACAACTGACTGGCATCCTTGCAGAAACATACCTTACAACCAAAACAGCAGACTGCAACTTGCTGAACAGCTCCACGTTCTATGATCCATTCATTCCACTCTTTGCTTTCTGTCTATTAACCAATTTTCAATCCATGCCAGTATATTCCCCTAATTCCATATGCTCTAACCTTGTTGACCAAACTCCTGTGGGGGACCTTATTTGAAAACTTTCTGAACCAAGGATGGTTCCATAGGATTTTTCAGCTTTCACTCTCACCAACTTCTCTGAAACTTTTCTTATGTTTAATAATTTTCTGAAAATCTACTATTGAAACATTTGTAGGATTTAAATGTGTTAAGTTAATGGAAAATCATCTCCATAATTGTGATTTCCAGACTTTCCAAAACACATAGGCATGAGTATTTTCTCAAACAATAGAAGTAGAATTGAGAAGTGACAGAGCAAAATTCGGAACCGGAAGGCAATATACACTGTATTTAAGGAGATTGCTAACCAATGAGTTACTATCAGTATCTCTGCAAACTTTAAAGGCATGTAATTTGGGCTGTCACTGTCGAGGAAATGACCTCAGTAAATGCACGCATACTACATGTATGTAAGGAGACATACTTAAGGACACTGTCATACAAGCTTTCAGGCTCAAGTTCCTGAGTTAAGTTCCAATTGTTCCCGAGTTGACAGACTGTGACTGATGAGACCTATATACCTATTGCAAAGAGGCAGAATCTGCCAGTGACTTTCACAATCTTACCTGATTAACACACCATTTCCTGCAACAGTAAGAATTTAAACAAGATAAATATATAGATAAGGAATGTTATTTGGCCCTTTGCTTTTAATCTGTCCAGACATCCAATAATATCTTTTTTTTTTGCTTTTTGCATTAAAAAAAATTAGATGAACATCATTTGTGCTGCACTTTCTCAACTTTTCTCAATAGTTTTTAAAGTTTGTAAGTACCTACCTCCACTACCTTTTCACGCAGTGTGTACATGGATAGGAAAGGTTCAGAAGGACATGGGCCAAATGCAGGCAGGTGGGACCAGTGTAGATGGGTCATCTTGGTCGGCATTGGCAAGTTGGGCCTAAGGGCCTGTTTCCATGCTGTATGACTGTATTCCAAATTGCAACCACCTTTAGGGTGAAGAATAAATTGTCTTTAACATTCTCACACTTTACCTTATATCCATGGCCTCTGATTCTAGACCTCTAAATTTTGAGAGAAATTGCTCACCATTCACCCTATCTATACCTTCGTAATTTTGTATACCGTCAGGTTGTTTCCTTATCCTTCTACACTCAAAGCCAGTCCAGTCTAACCTCATTACTGAAATGTTTTATTCAGACATTATCCTGGTAAATCTCTGCACCCGCTCCAGTGCATTCATGTCCTTCCAATAGTTTAGTAACCAGAACTGCACACAATACTGCAGTTGTGGGAAAACCAAAGTTTTACAAAGCTTAACTATGACCTCCAAGCTATTATATTCCAAGTCCTAGCTTTGCTTCTTGCATCTAAGCCAATTTAATAACCAATTAGTCCTGGAATTTAGTTAATCTCTTATGTCTCTTTAAGGCCTTTAAGTCTTTGCTAAAGTGTGTTGCTCAGAACTAGGCATTTTATTCTCAATGTGGTAATTTGTGAAGGTTCATAATGATTTCCTTACTCTTGTACACAAGGTCTCTCTCTATAAAATGCTGGTAATGAAGATAATTTAATAACTTTCTCAATCAGTCCTGGTTTATTGATTATTGTTTGGGAAATTTTGGTTGTATGCAATCAAGCTATACACATGTACAACAGGTGGTACAAAGAAAAATAATACGAGTGCAGAGTATAGTGTTATAGCGTTATAGTTACAGATAAAGTTAAGATTTTCAAAATTGCAAAGGCCACGATGAGGTAGGTTGGGAGATCAGAACTACAGCCTTAGTTTATGGATTATGCACAGAGCTATCTCTAGGGCTTGTACCTCTTTTAGAATTGAAGTCACTGGCTCATATTGCCACCCCTTTTCCTACTGAAATGTAATCCCTCACATTTTTGAGTTACATTGTATCTGCCATCTGCTTCCCATTTCACCATCATGATTATATCTACTTGAAGGCTACTACTATCTTTCTCACTTCACTAAACCTTGCAGGTTTGGATATTTTTCCCTGTAACCCAACTCCATGTCACTAATATATATTAAGCAAAGTAGTGGTCCAAGTGTAGCTATCTGGAAACTTCACTGTAAATATCCCTCTTCTCTGAAAAATCGTCTCCTTGGCCAGAATGTAGAAACAAAGAACTGCAGATGCTGATTAATACACAAAAGGAAAGAGAGGAAAGCCAGAGGGAGGAAAGTAGCAGGAGAGTGGGGGAAGGGGAGGTAGGAGTCCACGTGGGACACGGGGGGGGTAAGGGGGTGGGTAGTGAGAGGTTACCGCTCACTAAGCCCCCCAAACCTAACCCCCCATTATCCCCCCCCACACTCTCCTCTCTCTCAAGCCCCCTTCCCTTCCACCTATTTTTCTCCTACACCCCACCCCCCTGCTACTTTCCTCCCTCTGGCTTCACAATCTACAATTCTTTAAACTTAACTCGCACCTTCTTATCTAGCCTTTGTTCTAACCATCCGCCTATCAAAGGCCCCCTCTCTGTCGTCCTATTACCTGCCATGCTTTGTCCTGCCTCTTCCCTTTTCCAGCATACTTCTACCCCCACCCACCACAATCAGTCTGAAGAATAGTCTTGAGCTGAAACGTCACCTATCCATGTTCTCCAGAGATGCTGCCTGACTTGCTGAGTCACTAAAGCACTTCATAGCCTTTTCAGCTAATGTTATTTAATGTTAGTTTGCCAATGTTCAAACCATGGTACTATTGCACCTTTTATTCCATGTATTTCAATCAAGATAACCGGCCTTTTAATGAACCATTCTATTTCTTGCGTATGGCATGCACAGCCTAAAGTTGTAGGTCAACTTGTTCTATTTATGCATCATATGTCAGCTTTTGCGAGGACAGTTGCATTCCAACTAAGACCCAGACATGGTTCAACAACAACAAGCCCTGGTTCACTGAAGAACTCAGACAGCTCCGACGGTCTAAAGAGGAGGCCTACAGGAGCGGGGATGCAGACCTCTACAGACAGGCCAAGTACAAGCTGAGAAGAGGAATCAGAGCTGCCAAGGAAAGGTACTCTGAGAAGTTGAGGAGCAAGTTCTCAGCTAGTGACTCTTCTTCAGTTTGGAAGGGCTTGCAAGAAATTACCAGCTACAAGAGGAAAGCTCCCCGCTCTTTGGACAATCGTCAGCTGACCAATGACCTGAATGAGTTTTACTGCAGGTTTGAAAATCAGAAACGTAACCCTGGTACCCCCTCCCCAACCAACACAGCCAGACCCCAGTCTACAAAGAATGGACCCTGCACCCTCTCCTTCCCATTCACCACTTCACACCTACTTAAGGCAAAACTCCAGTATGAAAAGACTGGACCATTTCCCACCCCAACGAACACTTCACACCCACTCACAGCCTGACCTCGGTCTGCAAAGACTGTGCCCATCTACACCCACCCCCCTCCAATCACCACTTCACACCCAATCACCCACACCCTGTGTGCTGCACAACATCACTTATCCAATATCTATATACTATTAAAACTATGTGTGTTTGTGGGTGTCAGATTTGGCCTTTGATTCCTTGCTCCGCCAAAACCACACGCGAAAACTCCGAGATTTTTTCCATTTCACTAGACATTACACTTTTACATACCCTAACACACTCCCTATTAGATTTAGACATTTTTATGTACACATTTTAAAATAAAATCTTTACCCCCCACCCCCCCACTCACTCATTTTGTCGCCTCCTGCTGGCCAGCCACCATAACGGCTGCTGCCGCCCGGCTCTGCTCCAAAAACGCCGACATTTTTATTCTTTCGCTGGCGATTTTCGCAGCTGCCGCCCGGCTCTCCTCCACGACCCCCCCCCCCTCCCGGGCCGGCTCTCTCACGCTGGCTCAAGCGCCCGGCTTTCCTCCAAAAAGCCGACATTTTTCTTCATTCGCTGGCGATTTTTGCTGCTGCCGCCCGGCTCTCCTCCACTACCCCCCCCCCCCCCCCGGGCCGGCTCTCACGCTGGCTGAAGCCAAACATCGGCTCTTCCCCCTCTGCTTTTCGCCGTCCTCTGTGTCTACGCCGTCAAGACGCTGAAGCACGTTCGGGAACCAGACCCCGGGGTCTGAAGCACGCTCGGGGTCCAGACCCAACGGGTCTGCACTTGGTCTAGTCAACAATAAAAATAGAGGAGGTGGAGAGGCTTTTCAGACGACAAAAAAGCTGGAAATCTCCAGGACCTGACAATGTTTCTCCCTCTACTCTTAAGCTCTGTGCCAAACAGCTGGCACCAGTCTATACAGACATTTTTAACCAGTCCCTGCAAACATGTACTGTCCCTGCCTGCTTCAAAGTCTCCACTATTGTCCCTGTACCCAAAAAGGCAAGGATTACTTGTCTTAATGACTACAGGCCTGTCGCACTGCCCTCTGTAGTCATGAAGACACTCGAAAGGCTTGTGCTGGCCAAGCTGAAAAATATCACAAACCCCCTGCTGGACCCTCTGCAGTTTGCATATCGGGCCACTAGATCTGTGGATGATGCAGTCAACCTGGGCCTGCACTTCATCTTACAGCACCTAGACCCCCAGGGGACCTATGCGAGGATCCTGTTTGTTGATTTTAGCTCTGCATTCAACACCATTGTGCCAGAGCTACTACACTCCAAACTTTCCGAGTTGACTGTGCCTGAACCCCTCTGTCGGTGGATCACCAGCTTCCTGACAGACAGGAAGCAGCATGTGAGGCTGTGAAAGCACATCTCGGAACCCGCAAACGCTCAGCATAGGAGCACCCAAGGCTGCGTACTCTCTCCTCTCCTCTACTCTCCCTACACCAACGACTGCACCTCCACAGACACCTCTGCAAAGCTTCTCAAGTTTGCGGACGACACAACCCTGATTGGACTGATCCAGGATGGGGAGGAATCTGCCTACAGACAGGAAGTGTCACAGCTGGCGTCCTGGCGCCGTCACAACAACCTAGAGCTCAATGCTCTTAAGACAGTGGAATTGATTGTAGACTTTAGGAGAGCTCCCCCTCCCCTCACCCCACTCACCATCAACAACACCACAGTCACATCTGTGGAGTCTTTTAAGTTCCTGGGAACCATCATCTCCAAGGACCTTAAGTGGGGGACTACCATCGACTCCACAGTCAAAAAGGTACAACAGAGGATGTACTTCCTACGGTAGCTGAGGAAGCACAATCTGCCACAGGTAATGATGGTCCAATTCTACACGGCCATCGTAGAGTCTGTTCTCACCTTCTCCATCATGGTCTGGTTTGGCTCAGCCACCAAGCACAACACCTGGAGGCTGCAGCGAATCGTCCGATCAGCAGAGAAGGTTATTGGCTGCAACCTTCCCTCCATTGATGAACTGTACACTGCAAGGGCCAGGAATCGAGCGGGCAAGATCATCTCTGACCCCTCTCACCTGGCCACAAACTCTTTGACTCACTTCCCTCTGGAAGGCGACTCCGGACTGTCAAAGCTGCCACAGCCAGACATAAAAACTGTTTTTATCCACGAGTAGTTGCTCTACTCAACAGCCAAAAATCTGTAGCCTCCCTTTGATCTGATATTGCGTTGGTTCACATGCTTGATCAATGGTGCTTTATCATTAATGTTTTATTATTATTAATGTTTAATGTTTTCTGAGTCATTTGTAACTGTCACTATGTCATGTTGTTACTTGTGGGCGGAGCACCAAGGCAAATTCCTTGTATGTGAATACTTGGCCAATAAACTTACTTACTTACTTTATTTGATCTTGTTTGTGCACGTCGGGTTGATTGCATTAGTCGAAACAGGGTGGATCACATGAAGGTTGCAATCTCCTACCCCAACCATTCTATCAAATCTTTTTTTGAAAGTACATACGCACTACAACAAATGCATTTCCCTCAGCAACCTTCACTATAATCTTAGTAAAAAAATCAATTTAGATGGACACAATTTGCCTTTCACAGATCAATGCTAGTTCTCTCTAATCAATACAGACATCCAAGTGAATGGTAGTTCTGTCGTATCCTCACACATCTCCAAGGTACAGCTGCAGATATTGGAGACGGCTTATCACCTGTGCACAGATGCTCAAAGTGACAGGGTCATTGTTTGCTAGAGCAAGCTAGTCATCACTTTCCCCATGGGCATTCAGCAGCATAGGATGATTATACAACTTTGTAACTAGTTTCTCAGAGATCCAAGATATCATAGATTGCACATATTAAAAATCAAAAGGACAATAAAACTGGAGAGAGAAACAGAACTCTTGTTTTAGGTGGATATCTTTTCATCAGATTGATCAGGTTAAGTGGAAGAATAAAATAAAGACACAGGATGCTGCAGTAAGTCAGAGGATCCTGCAGAATCCAGAGAGAGCATGGATATGTGACATTTCAGGTCAGGAAGGAATGTTTTTCTTTACTCATTGATTTGTAGCCAGTTTTGATTAAAGTTCATTGAAATATTAATACTGTCTTTCTCCCTGATCTAAGTACTTGAACTGTTCCACTATAAAATGCAGATCACAAATATATAAACAGGTTATAGTTTCCACTATTTTCTGATTTTATTTCATTTTATCATTATCTGCAGTGTTTGCTCTGAGATAGTTTGCACACAGGTTGCAAGCTGTCAGATTAATTTCATCTAAGATAAGGGTTACTTGAAGTTAGAGAAGTCAATGTTCATACCGCTGGGGTGTAAACTACCCAAGCGAAATATGAGGTGCTGTTCCTCCAATTTGCGCTGGGCCTCACTCTGACAATGGAGGTGGCCCAGGACAGAAAGGTCAGTGTGGGAATGGGAAGGGGAACTAAAGTGTTTAGTAACCGGGAGATCAGGTAGGTTTAGGCAGACTGAGCGGAGGTGTTCAGCGAAACGATCATGTTTGGTCTCACCAATATACAGGAGTCCACACCTGGAACATGTAACTAACACCTGTAACTAAATTAATTTCATCTATTTTAAAAGGGAAATATTTTACTCAAGATCTAGCTCATTTGTGACAAAAATCATATTATACAAATTTATGTTTATCTGTACCCTGTCTGCAGGCTACTGTGACTCACCATGTGCACATCCAGCCTCTAAAATAATCTCCACAGTCTGCAGAGCACCAATATCTGACCTGGTGATTGCAAGTGTTAAAATGAGCGAAGAAGTATCTTCTTCACTGTCTTGTTGCTTAGCAGCCAGTGTCCAGCAAAGTGGGAGTTTTTGGCTAACTGAAAGAGAGAGAGAGAAGCTCCATGACATTGTCACCTTTGAGGAAGGGGGCAAATCTCTATCTTTTAATCAGACAGGATTTTGGGACGTAAGTGTTTTATTTAAAGAAGGATAGATATGAATGTCATGTCATCTTCAATCACCTCTGTACCATCACTGGCCTTTGGGTCTGTGGCAACTATTTGAAAGATGTTCAGCAGTCAAGTCAAGTTGATTTTATGCAATAGCACAGTGAGGTACAGGTACAATGAAAATCTTGCAGTTGCATCACAGTACACAAACAAAAAATATACATAAATTACACAAATTCTACAGGCAGTGAAAAGAAAATGACTGGAAAAATACACAATTAAAAAACAAGTTCATGGTAATGCAAGAGATGGCCCGTAGTTTTCTGTGGCAGGAGTAATATTAGGGTTGTCAGGTTCGTTCAAGAACCTGTTGTAGGAAAGTAGCTGTTCTTGTATACGGTAGTGAGAGACTTCTGGCTTCTGTATCTCGTGCCCGATGATAACATTGAGAAGGGGGCAAGGACCAGATGGTGGAGACCCTTGATAATAGATGCTGACGACTTGAGACAGCACCTTGATTCGATGACTTGGTAGTGAATTCTGGGGCATATAGGATGTCTCCTCCTTTCCACAGGTGTCCAATGTTGTGTCAGAGCATTGGAGTGGCATTTTTCTGTACTGCTTTGTTATGGTTTACGGCAACCTTGGAATGAATACAGTAGCCGTTGGTGAGAATGAGTTTTCATCCATCCTTTAAGAAATGTAGGCATGAATTCACCCAGCACGACTGCTAGCCATTCACAAAATTGCACATTGCAAAAGAGCAACCACACGGTGAACATTAAATGCAGGACAGTTGGATGATATCACAGATGTAAGGTGCAACCTATTCATGGTCAAACTGGCATGAATGAATCCTGCATTCCAATTCCTGTACACTTATTTCCGTGCTATCTAATTTCCTATCTTTTTTTTTGCTTCAATTGTATTTGCTATTTTAAATACCCAGTGCTGTTAGAAGCTTAAACACCAGAGGGCAGCCTTGATTATTGTAACAACCGTTGAAATCTCAAAAACAGCTGCATTTCTATATTGCCCGACATATCATACAATTAAACACACCATAAGGTTTTATAAAGCCATAGAGCAATGCAGCATGGATACACGCTCTTCGACCCAACTCATCCATGCCAACCAAACTGCCTAGATGAGTTGGTCTCATTTGACTGCGTTTGACCGTCTAAAACTTTCCTATTCCTGTACCTGTCCAAATGTCTTTCAACAGTTGTAATTGTATCCACTTCCTCTGGAAGGTCATTCCATATACCCATCATTCTGAAAAACTTGATCTTCCAGTTCCCTTTAAATCTCTCCCCTCTTACTTTAACCCATGTGCTCTATGTTTCAGACTGCTCTACTGTGGGGAAAAGACTGACCATCCATCTTATCTATGCCTCTCATGATTTTATAAACCTGTAAGGACACAGCTCAGCCTCCTTCACTCCAGGGAGAACAAGCCCAGTCTATTCAGTACTGTATCTCCTTCTAATTCAAGCCCTTCATTCTCGGTAACATCCTTGTGAATCTTTTCTCTGTCCTCTCTAGCTTAATAAGATTTTTCCTTTACATTGGTGACCAGAACTGCGCAAGTGCAGTCTCAACAATGTGTTGTACTGCTGTGACATGACATATCAATTCTTGTATTTATTTAGTTTAGATTATTTAGTTTAGTTTATTCTTACGTGTACTGTGGTACACTGAAAAACCTTTATGTTATGTTCCATCCAGTCAGTGAAAAGACGATACATGATTAAAATCAAGCTGTCCACAGTGTACAGATACAGGATAATGAGAATAAATTGATTGCAAGATAAAGTCCAGTAAAGTCCGAAAATTTAGTCCGAGGGTCTCCAATGAGATATATGGTAGGTCAGGACTGCTCTCTAGTTGGTGATAGGATGGTTCAGTTGCCTGATAACAGCTGGGAAGAAATTGTCCTGAATCTGGAGGTATGCGTTTGCGCACTTCTTTCTGTGTGATGGGAGGGGTGTGACCAGTGACCAGTGTTGAGAGTGAACTGGATGAGTGACTGACTCACTGTTGCTGGTGGCCTTACTGAGGCAGTGTGAAGTGTAAATTGAGTCAATTGAAGGAAGGTTGGTTTTCGTGATGGTCTGGGCTACGTCTACAATTCTACAATTTCCTACTGTCAAGTTGTCGGCAGTCGCCTGAAAAAACGGCAACTGGAATGGCAACTGTCAGAGTGGAACACACACACACAAACACATCGCAAAGGCAGGGGGACAGGGCAAGCGGGGAGAGCGCTGTCTGAAAATCACATGGTGCAAAGCCAAGGTGATACACACACCGTGATGAACAAGAAGGTTGGTGCTGTAATTAAGACGGCTAAAGCACTGTGTACGGTAAGTCCTTTAAAAAGGAGGGGGGGAGGATGGAGGGAGAAGGAGTGGAGACAACTTTTAAGAAGCCAGACAACTTTTAAGAAGCCAGAGATACACGGTTGTGAAGCTCGGCAGACATTTAACATTAACATCGGTTATCCTTGGTTCTGAAAACTACTGCTTTCCTTTTTTCCCCAATGAGCCAATGAAATTCAGCGGTCAGCACCGGCTACAATCTACGAGAACCTAAGAGAACCTTCGACCTCCTGGCAACCCACTAGGACCTCCTGGCGACCCACCTACAACACGAGAATTCTCGCTACTCTCCATGGCGGCTTCATTCTAGTCGCCGCTAATTTTTTAACATGTTGAATAATTAGCGGCGACCATAATGAGGCCGCGACCAGTTCTTAGAATGCGGGAACTCCTCACGACCATGAAGGCGACTACCCAGCAACCATCCGCGAACGTGTGGCGACCATGTGGCAACTGCATAGTCTCCTGCAGTCGCCTAAGTGGGACAGGCCCATTAAGTCAAGCACAATTTCCTTTGTCTTGCTGACCTTGAGGTAAAGGTTGTTGTCTTGGCACCTGGTTACGAGGTTCTCAATCACCTCCCTGTATTCCGTCTCGTCATTATTTGATATCCGACCCGTTACGGTGGTGTTGTCTGCGAATTTGTAAATTGAATTGGATTAGTATTTAACTGCACAGTCGTGGGTGTATAAGGAGTGAAGAAGGGGGCTGAGAACACATTCTTGCGGGGCACCAGTGTTGAGGATTATTGTGGAGGATGATTTGTCACCCATCCTCACTGATTGTGGACTGTTGGTCAGGAAGTCGGGGATCCAGTTGCAGAGGTGAGTACTGACTCCAAGTTCCACAAGTTTGGAGATAATCTTGGATGGGATAATAATATTGAAAGCAAAGCTGTAGTCTATGAATAGAAGTCTAACATGGGTGTCTACATCCAGGTATTCCAGAGATGAGTGCAGGGCCAGAGAGATGGCATCAGCTGTGGTCCTGTTGTGGCGATGGGTAAAGTGCAGTGGATCAAGGTTGCTTGGTAGACTGGATTTAATGCATTCCATAACCAGCCACTCACACCACTTCATGATGCTGGATGTCAATGCCACTGGATGGTAGTTGTTAAGGCAAGAGATTGTGCTTTTCTTCAGCACCGGTATGATAGTAATCTTCTTGAACAGGTGGGTACCTCCAAATGGAGTAGGGAGAGATTAAAGATGTCAGTGAACACTCCTGCTAACTGGTCCGCGCAGTTCCTATGGACGTGGCAAGGGACTCCATCCAGACCAATTGCTTTCAGTGAGTACACCCTCAGGAAGGACGATCTAACTTCTGCAACAGTGACCCTGGGAAAGGACACACTTGAGTGATGGGACGGATGTCATTGCCCCATTGGCCTTCTGCTCAAAGCAAGCGTAGAATGCCATTCTCAATTGTTGAAGTCAATTGTACCAAATGCATTCTTGACCACTTTGACTACCCGTGTTGCCCCTTTCAGGGAACTATATACTTGTACCTTTAGGACACTCCCCAGTGCAGTGCCATTCATTATCAATGCCTTGGCCTATGAAAGCAAGCATGCTAAATGCCTCTTTCATTACCCTATCCACTTGTGTTGCCACTTTCTTGGAGCCATGGATCTGCACTCCACGTTATCACTCTACATTAATGCTCCTGAGGTCCCTGTCATTTACTCTATCTGGAAATGTGGACTATGCAAAAAATGATTCCAGTATGACCTATTTACCAAGTGCAGGATAAATTCAATCAAGCTAACTATCATTCGACCCATCTTTCCACATTCATCAGCAGAGTGATGGAGAGTTGTGATGACGACATCTCATCGGTACCCAGTTTGGCTTTTGCCAGGACCATTTCGCTCCAGACCTCAACATAGCCTTGGACCAAACAGCTGAATTTCAGAGCTGAGGTGGGGTTGACTCCCCTAATATAATACCTGATCGAGTGTGGCTTGATAAAACGAAGTAATTGGACCAGGAAAAATTATCTGTTGGGTCGAGGCCTAGCTTGTGCAAAGGAATATGGCTATTGTAGGAGCTCAATTATCTTGGAGTCAGGATGGGATACTGCTTGAACATTCTATCCAACAGCTTCATGTGAGGTACACAAAAATGCTGGAGAAACTCAGCGGGTGCAGCAGCATCTATGGAGCGAAGGAAATAGGTAACGTTTCGGGCCGAAACCCTTCTTCAGACTCATGTGAGTATCTTTACCAGACAGACTGCAGCAGTTCAAGTAAGTGTCTCACCATCATCTGCGCAAGAACAATAAGGAAAGGGAATAAATTCTCACCTTGCCCACATCATGAAAAAATGAATAATTAAAATAGTAAAAATAATTATTTTGTGGCATGCCAGTTTATCCATCAGTTGTTGCTAGTATCATTTGAACAATTTCCAGCTTTACTTTAAAGTCCTGTTGTTGCCCATTTACCGAATCTGCCATCTGCATTGTCTGTACAAATCCCTCCACAATGGCCATATAGATTCCTCCGTGTTAGCGATACAGGTTTTTCTTTCTTGGTTTAACAGCCTTTTCCACACCTGTTCTTTTCTGTTGATCCATGCCCTCTACCTTCCAATTCACAATGTTTTGATCAGGGAAAAACATGTTACCTATCCACGTTGTTCCTTCCATCATTCAAAATAACTTTTTCCACGAGCCACCGTATAGTCAGTCACCATATAGTTAGAATAGTCAGATTATGTAAACTCACAAGCACAGGTCTACCTGGTAACTGAGGAAGGATCACTGGCCCAAAACCTTAACTGGTTTCTCGTTCCGCAGATGCTGCCTGACAAGCCGAGTTCTTCCAGTATTTCTGTTGTTGTATCAGATTCTGGCATCTGCAGTTTAATTTGTTTTCCAGACCTGGTAATGTGACCAGAGAGATCAAGGTGAACAGAAGAAGTCAGTTATTTCATCCAGTCCTGTAGGATGCAAACCTGTACTTTTACTGGCATTGATTTAGGAAAAAAGAATATTCTCTGAGAAACATTAATGTTTGATTATAATTCAATGCTCTTCACCATAATGGAAGGTGAAGATAATGAAAAATCTAACTGTGCAGAAGAAATCCGATTAGCCCATTCTAACTATACAGAATTTAGAACTCTTATGTTGACAAAAAGTTGGGATAAAGTCATCTTCATACAAATTCTGGATCATGGAACTATCCACAGTGAGTCTGCACAATGACAAGATAGTTATTGTAAGCCTTGTATAGTCAGTTAAATTATATAATGTACAGGGAGCCTCAATGCTTGTCAATTACTCACTTTAAAAGGTTTTTCATCAATACATTGTGGCAGCTGCACAATAGCACTAAGCCAAATCTGGTAGAAACGCTTGTCATTAAAAGGAAAGGGAGACAGAGGCCGAGACAGACAGGAAGAGATGGAGGAAAAGATTATTTGTCTTTAAATCTTTTTACACAATGAATGAATTTCAACCTGGAGGGTTGCATGGTTTTGGATACAACTGGTACTGAGGTGAGATGTGTTGAAGGGTGGGGGAGAAACAAAAACTAGAAACACTGCAGCATGCTTGAGCTTTGAGAAGGTTGACAGTGTGAACAAGGTGAGAGCTCAATTGCAAAGGAGAGGTTCCTGGGAATGCGTCTAAATATTCTGCACACAGCTGTTTCCTTGATTGCTGGTGAAACCGTTTGTTCACAAGACTACTTTCTACCCTTTGAATTCTTCTGAGTCAATCAGGATGGGTGGAATCTTGTCAGTGTTGGGTTGGTTCTCAACTGAAAGTGGTTTGCCCAGCAGCAGCATCAATATCCAACGACTGAGAATCCAGCAAATGAAAATCAGTGAGGGGAACATTACTGGGAGCACTCCCATCCACACAAAATGTATGGGCAGAGGCTCGATTTCCTTGCTAGATCCAAATGGTAGTCTTTCAGGAGGCTCAGCTGTGCCATGTTAGATGGCACTGACATCAGCAGCCTCCCTCAAGAGTTGATCTTTGCTGTATCAGGTAGATAGTTTTAGTAAAAGTCACTACCATTCTTGACCCATGCGTACTCTGCAGGAAGTTTATTCAGGATTTCTCAATTGGCAACCATGTGCCCACAGAAGCAGGTGACTGACAGGTTGTATGCAGCACAGAGTGGCAGCAGCACAATAGCACTAAGCTGAATCAGGTAGAAACGCTCTTACGGGTAATGCCAGCCAGGATGAGTGGGTGATTAGACTAATGATTGTTGATTAGCCTTAGTAGTTGTAAGATTTCCAGAAAGGCAGTAAGTTCTCCCACTACTGATGCCTTTAGTCACTCCACAGACATATCTCTTTATAGCAACAGACAAATTCTTCATACCTGTCCTAGGTTGCCATTCCCTCTGTGAATCTCCATTGACTCCAACAACACATCGGAAAGGGCAGCCTGTGAGCATCCAACTTATCTGTAAGAAGTTCATGAGGTACACAGTCGGAGCACAGTACCATTCAGTACATGAAACATTTCAATGTAATAACCACTACCACAGACATTTCCCTGTTTTAAGATGCAGAGCAGGGGGGAGGGTGAGAAGAACAGGGGAATTGGATGATCTGATTCTCAAATGGTAGTCCATACCTCTCATAGAAGTACATATACAGAAGGATATGAATATACATCCATAGATGTATGGAAGTACTGATAGCCATGCATTCACCACCAGTGCACAATATGCATGCGCGTGCACACACAGCCATCCATAGGAGAGAGAGAAAAAAAATCAATCCTCTAATTTGAATTTGTCCAAGTCTCCCACTGCTTAACGAATTCAAGTCAAACAACAGTTACATTAGTAGAAATGTTAATGTACAGGTACAGCTAATTAAGCACCATTAGGCATTGCGTTCAGATAGATCACCCATCAAATTAGAAAAAAGATTAAATTATACCCAAAATCATATTAGGCAATCAGCACAAATCACCACTTTCGAATTGTGTTCAAATTACATCATGAGTTGATAAAAATGGGCACAAAATGGCATAAATCCATCAGTGATTGAAAGCAGAGATCTCTGAGATTCGTAATATATTCTGCTTGCAGTGCCATTTGTTTGTCCCCTCTCTTTCTGTTTATCTCCAGTGTCTATCACACATTGCCTCTCTTCTTTTCCATCCATACCTTACTCTGCCTTTCTCAGTGCCAATTTCTCTCTCTATTTTTCAGTCCCCTTGGCAGCTCTTATTCACATTTTTTCTGTCTGAATAGGGACCTGACCTAGAAACATTGCCTGTCCATTCCCTCCACAGGTGCTGCCTGACCTGCTGAGTTCCTTCAGTACTTTGCTTTTTGCTATTTTGTCCTTCCACTTCTGCTTCTTTCCTATTTGCTTGGCTCTCAGTCTAACCCAAGAGAGGTAATGAAGGCATGTGAAAATAATTATATAGAAGGAGATGAATGAGATTAGGACAAATCTATGCTGCAACAGAGTTATAAAACATTGCATTTGCTGAAAACCTGAAATAAAAGAGAATGCTGAAAATTCTGAGCAAACCAGCCACCATCTGTTGAGAGAAAATTTCCTGATGTTACAGGTTGATGATCATTTGGCAGAATTGAACTGGCCGGTTCTGATATAAACTGGAAAGACTGGTTATCTGAAATTGTTGCATCCATTGCTGAATCCTAAGACTTGCAACATGCCTGATCGGAAGCCCAAAACTCATTGTAACAGTCTAAGGTCAAGGACAGCAATACAAGGTTTTCACCTGCTTCACCTTCCGCAGTCTGCAGATCTCACCTGGGCCTTGTTTGTCATTTCAGAATCTACAGACTGGAATGAAAGCATGATATTTCCAATTCCACAGGAGTGACATATATGATGAAGAAGCACCAAAGTTAAGTTATATTTTCCCGCATTAAATTTAATCTCTCACTTTCACACCCATTAATTTAATTTATTGGTGTCTCTTGACAAACTGCGGCCTCTCCAAGCTTCAATTTCCCACCGAGTAAATCCTTGATACATTAAATTCCGTTCTCTCATCTAGGTCACTGGTATAATACGGTAGTTAGGCCCAGCAGTGATCCATGTGGCACCCACTAGTAACAGTCTACCACGCTGCAGAATATCTATTTACTTGTATTTTTTGTTTTCTGCCGTTTAATCAATACTTTTTGTTTTAAATTGCACTCATCCTTGTGAGCCCTTATTCTCTGAAACTGTCATTTGTGTAATAACATAAAATTCTTTCTTTTACTATGCTTGCCAATTTGCTTCTCTAACTACCATCTCTCTGCCAACCACACACCTGTTGACCAGGCAACTATGTCAAAACAATTTAAGACTGTGCCACAGTGGCTGAGTTGTTGTCTCCATTTGTTGCAGTAACACTCATTACCTTGGCAACCCCATGTTCGAAACAGGATTACTTAGTGGACAAATTTAAGTGGAACTGTTGAATATTGCTTCACTGAAATGCAAAGAGGCATAGCAAGCAAATATGAAATTACTGATAAATACTAAGGTATTCGTCAACGTGGTGACAGAAGAACGTTTTAAACAACTGGACAATAAAATGAAACATTTTCAAATCAAAGACTACAATATTATGAAGAGTGCCTCAAAATACCCTATGTGCAAATGAATTTCCTCCCCTTTGTTTTAAATCACTTGTGTTTCTTGACTCAATGGCCTATTGTTTTGGACCTCTCAGCTATTGGAAACATCGTTTCTTTTTCCCTGCACCATCCGTTCATCATTTACATGGTTCCATTATATTGCTCCATTTGTGTTCTAAAAAATCTTCATATGAAGAAACACAGCACATAGGTGTTCCTCATAGTGAACCTCAGGAGTGATACTGAACTTTGCCTGCCACTTTAATTCTCCACCTCACTCCCACTCTAACCTATATGTTAATGGTGTCATACATTGCATCTTTTACAGGGGCATTTAACAGCCTCCAATTTCAGATAACACTCTCTCCGTCTTTCTTTCAGTTTGTACCAGAACCAGCCAATTCTGCTATAGATCATCCATCCATAATATTGCCTCTCTCTATTGAGTTTTCCTCTCTCTATTGAGATAACCTGACCTGCTGGCCTTTACCTACCAGCATGCATTTTTAAGCTCATGTCTTCCTTTGTTTGTGTTCTTCCTTTCTAATTACCCTCATTAAATTATCAGATGACTTCATGTACAGCTTATCCAAGGCTTACCCCATCAGAGATATTCATCCTTTCACTCTCCTCCCTGCAACTTGGAACTAATTTGTTTTCTCTCTTGAGCAAAACTCAGTGCTGGAGGAACTCTGCAGGTCAGATAGCATCTGTGGAGGGAATGGATAGGCGATGTTTCAGGTCGGGATCCTACATCCATCCAATTGTAGTATGGGGAGAATGCTGGAAAAGAGGTGAGGAGGAACAAAGCCTGGCAAATAATCGACAGATCCAGGTGAGGGTGGGGGGGGTGGGGGTTGATTGGTAGATGGGTGAAATAAGTGACAAAGGTTTTCTTTCTTTTCTATTCTGACAAAGTGCCTTAAACCTGAACTGTTAACTGTCTTGATATTTACAGATGCTAAGTTTCTCCCTCATTTTCAGTTTTCAGATTTCAGCATCTACAAATTTTGACTTTTATTTACTGAATATGGGTGATTTTAATCAAATGGTAACATAAAGACACATAATGGAAGTAACAACTCCGCATATATGTAAACTATTATATGCTATCTAGGGCTGAAATAACAAGTGTATGCAGAAGTGGATAAACATAAAGTTGGAACAATAGGGAAAAAAATATTATTTAGGACACATAGAACATAGAACAGTACAGCACAGGAACATGCCCTACCGCCCACAATGTCTGCGCCGAACATAATGCTAAGACTAACCCATATCTGCCTGCACATATTTCATATCCCTCCATTCCTTGCATATCCATGTGCCTATCCTAAAGTCTCTTAAATGCCACTATTGTATCTGCCTCCATCACCTCCCACGGCAGTGCATTCCAGGCACTTGCCATCCTCTGTGTAAAAAAACTTGCCCCACACATCTCCTTTAAACTTTGACCCTATCACCTTAAAGCCATTCTCTCTAGTATATGATATTTCCAACCTCGGAAATAGGTTTTAACTGTCTACCATATCGATGTCACATGTCCATTGAAGTGACTGAATGCAAGCTGGAGCAATGTGTAGCACAAAGCTGGACACTGACTCCTAAGAAGATTGTTTTCATTCTCCATAATTTGATGAGCTGCATGTTTGTTTATCTTCATTGCAGTGATCATTCAGGAATTTAGACGCTGACTAACTGGTAGTGCCTGGAACTGCAGAATTCTCAGCAAAGCCATCCAGTAGTTGCTTCTTCCCCTCTTATCAAACTCTTGAACGGACCTTTCATATACCAAGGATGAATTCCTGATCGCCCTTGTTGCGGCCCTTGCAATTTTTAATTCTGCAGTTTCGCAGTAGCTGTAACATATTCTGCACTGTGTTTATTTTCTCTTTTGCACTACCTCACATACTCATAGTATGATTTGCCTGGATAGTATGAAAAACAGTGTTTCACTGCATCTTGATAGGTGTGACAACAATATACCAATACCTCTCCGATTCACACTGTGTAGAACACAAGCATAAGCTGAGGCACAATGTGAATCATTATCGGTTAATGAAGCAATGAGGCACTGATAGTGTCACATTACCAAGATTGTTCAGTTCTTTTAATATTTAAATTTGGTGTATCTTGAGTAATATAGGAAAATCAAAGCAATGTCAGGACTTTTAATTAAATGTTGCTTCATTTTCAATGACTGTAATAACCTGTGGAATTACTCAGGTGACTGTAAAACTGACTTCAGTGTCAAATCTTTAGCTTACAGAACTCCTTATTGACAGGTTAGTATTTGATACATATCCTTATATGGTAGTCAATTTTCAAAGAGCAATTTAATAATGACCCAATGATCTGTTAATGGTGATGGTAGCAGAGAGATAAATGCTAGTCAGGGTATAGACATAACATTTTACTGTACTTCAAAACAGTATCAGGGTACGTTTTATGAGTACACGAGTAATCAGGTAGAACAAAATGTAACCTCCCCAATGGTCTGGTGGTAAAATTGCAACCTACTGCTGTCCTAAACCTGACAGAATGGTGGATCCAGGTATAGATTCACTCTCTGGTGAGCAGGAGGAATCACAGAGGGGGAGCTGCAGAACTCTTGTCGGAGAGAGAACTTTTTCAAAGTAGACATACCTTGAGGAGATTTCGCTGTGGAGCAGACGTTGTAGGAAGAAACTGCAGATGCTGGTTTAAACCGGATAGTTGCTCCCCTCTGTGATTCCTCTGTGATAAGGAAGTTTTAACACTTCCTTATCTCTGTATCTCCCTCCACCCTGACTCTGTCTGAAGAAGGGTCTCGACCCGAAACGTCACCCATATTCCTTCCATCCAGAGATGCTGCCTGTCCCGCTGAGTTACTCCAACATTTTGCGCTTAGAATATGTTTGATCGCATTCAGCCACATAATGGCTCCGTCGAGCTGTCAGAAGCATGCAGCAGTCTCAGGTTGATGTTTTACAGTGAACATGACAAACAATTACACCCCCGCTCTTCTCACATATCTTTTGATTATTTTTGCGATGTGAAGAAAGCATTCCTTTAACCACACACTGTGACATAATCAAGCTTCCTTTTAAAAAGAAAATCTCAGCTCTCTAACTCCAAATGCCAAATGTCAAATTCTTTGTAAAGCAGCAAATACAGGTTGCCTGATAAACAGCATGACCTACGTCAGCACAATTGGAGTTGTAGAATGGACACATTGGATTACAACTACTGATTGTGAGGAGGACAAAAAACGGACACAAGTTGGGTGGGCCACATGATCTCTTTCCCTATTGTAATCTCCTGTAATTGTAGTAGATGAAAGAAGTTAATTAAAACTCAAATCTTTCTCTGGTTATCATGTGAGATTGTAAATCATTATGCCCTCATTAGAATACACTTACTGACACATTTCCCTTATTATTAGGATATATGAGTTTTATAATCACAGAATGTATAGGAACTGAGTGAGGAATCTACATTTCAATGGGGGCTTTCACTATTTCAATTTTCCCCATCTGTTTCACAAAAGGATAATGTGGCTAATTTTTAAACCTATAGAAATACTTATTCATCTGCTGTTGAGTCACATCTTTACTGGAAAGAGGTATAGGACAGGATTGGCAACTTAATGTTTCAGGTACAGATGCTACAGTCGAGCTAGTGGAAAGGGAAGAGGGGGAATTACATTTTTGGGCTGAGGAATGGCAAATGGAGTTTAACTTAGATGTGCAACTAATGCATTTTGGGGAGTCGGAGGAGATTCACAGAGAATGGTCGGGCCCTGGGGAGTGTTATACAAGAGAGGGTCCTAGCAGGACAACTACATGGTTCCCTGAAAGTGGCACCATAGGGAGGCATGGTGTTTAAGGTGGCTTTTGGCATGCTGGCCTTCATCAGTCAGGGCATTGTATAGAAATTGGCATATCATGCAACAATTGTAACATAAGGGGAAAGAGGTGCCTGATGGGCAACATTTTCACATAGAGGGTGGTACGTACATTTTTTGTGCCTTCCACCACAGTGATGAATTCTGTGGTGGATATTTGTGTTAAATTTTTATTGTGTATTTTTGTGTTCTTTTTTCGTTGTACCGCTGCTGACAAATTCATTTCACTTGCATTTTATGTGCAAGTGACGAATAAAACTGATATTGATTGATATTGAAATGGAACAAGCTGATGGACAAAGTGGATGAGACAGATACAAGAACACTATTTAAAATATATTTAGACACGTACATGGATAAGAAAGGTTAAGGGATATGGATCAAATGCAGACAAAGGGGACTAATTTAGATGAGCATCTTTGTAGGCACGGACAAGTTCGGCCGAAAAGCTTGTTTCCATGCTGAGTGATTCTATGACTTAATGGAACAGCTCAAACTGTAATAAAAAGTTATCTCTCTGATGAAGTGACATAAAAAGCTATTTCTCCGAAGCAGCAGCCAAAGATATTTCCTGTGGTAGACTTTATAATTCTGGACAGTATGGCATTATTTCACTATTCCCCAGAGGGCTCATTAGGATTGTCTCTGAGAGTCTTTTAGACTTTCTTACATTGCCACACACCTCAGATTGAATGTGTGCTATTTAGTATTGTGACTGCTAAATTGCCAGAGACAGCAGAAGCAGATTATGCCAATATTTAATTCAATAAACATGGCAATTAGAAGACACTTTAAACAATATAGTATATCTTGAGATAGTTAACTGTGTGATGATAGTTAAAGGTAAGTATTGTGTGAATGTACATTGACAGTTAAATGTTAATATCAACTCCCTTATTCTCTCACATTAACAGTGCCACGTATATTTAATCAATGTTTTTACGGATAAATTCCGGTTTAGGGATAAGTCAGTGCGAGAGACCTCAAAGACTAAGAAAATGTTAATAATTTAGGAAGTGGCTATTTAGTGAGACTAATGGGCCTGTCCCACTTAGGCGACTTTTAGGCGACAGCAGGAGACTATGCAGTCGTCACATGGTCGCCACATGTTCGCGGGTGGTTGCTGGGGAGTCGCCTTTATGGTCGTGAGGAGTTCCCGCATTCTGGGAACTAGTCGCGGCCTCATTATGGTCGCCGCAAATTTTTCAACATGTTGAAAAATTAGCGGCGAATAAAATGAAGCAGCCATGGAGAGTAGCGAGAATTCTCGTGCCATAGGTGGATCGCCAGGAGGTCCTAG
This sequence comes from Malacoraja senta, assembly GCA_038087875.1. NCBI lineage: Eukaryota > Metazoa > Chordata > Chondrichthyes > Rajiformes > Rajidae > Malacoraja > Malacoraja senta. Next base: position 62,663,065 of record CM075981.1, on the reverse strand, counting down.
TGGGTTGCCAGGAGGTCGAAGGTTCTCGTAGGTTCTCGTAGGTTGTAGCCGGTGCTGACCGGTGAATCTCATTGGCTCATTGGGAATAAAAAAACGTAAGCAGTAGTTTTCAGAACCAAGGATATCTGACCGGTAATGCTAAATGTCTGCTGAGCTTCACAGCCGTGTATCTCTGGCTTCTTAAAAGTTGTCTCCACTCCTTCTCCCTCATTCTCCCCCTGTCTCCCCCTCTTCCCCCCCCCCTCTCCCTCCCCCTCTTTTAAAGGACTTACCGTACACTGTGCTTTAGCCATCTTAACCTTCCTGTTCATCGCGGTGTGTGTCTGTATCACCTTGGCTTTGCACCGTGTGAATTTCACTCAGACACTCCCCCTGCTTGCCCTGTCCCCCGCCTACATAACGGGCTGGTGAAGGAAGCGATGTGTGTGTGTGAGTGTGTGTGTTCCACTCTGACAGTCGCCGTTCCAGTTGCCGGTTTTTCAAGCGACTGCCGGCAACTTGACAATCGCTGGCAGTCGCCTGAAAAATCGCCTAAGTGGGACAGGCCCATATGGCCATAGTGAGACTCTATGAGGAAGAGGAAACTGCAGGGAGTGTATCTTATAAATCTATAGAGTTTGGAATGAGGTCAAGAAATAAGATTGAAGTCTCCCAGCTTGAGGAGGAACTAGGGCCAGGTCATGAAGCTTCAGTTCTGGCTGCATGTTCACCTCCAAATCATATCACAATGATCTGGGAATGAAGCGCCTTAATAGTTGTCTGATGTAATTTCCACAAATAATCACTAGAAGCCAGAGACACTGATTAGCACGTTATTGTAGTGTAATGGAATCTGTAACCCAATTGTTTGCTTGCTCCATTACTGTTCCACAAATCCAATGTGATTAAAGAATCTAAAAGGTTTCTAATTAATCTATTGAGAGTCATTTTCAATGTAAGTGCCATGGGAAGATTGTAAACACATTTAGAGTTATTGATTTAACCTGAAGCACAAGTAGTATTGTGGAAGTGTAAGGGAGACAAAGGAACGCAGGCAGCCAATAGAACATCATCTAAATGCCAGTGCAAATTGTCCTTGGTGGAAGGAAATGTACTGAGGAATGGCAACCAACAAGCAAACAGATATTGTGAGTAACAGACTACTGATGATGCTGGGTTGACAATGACTATACCGACATTTGCAGCAGCGAGAAATCACGTGATATGGTTTATTTATAGTGACAAAAAGATCCAGGTCCACATGGGAGCACCATCCCTTGTTGTCAGTGTGCATGCGAGGGGACAATCTCAGTACTATAACAACAGTTCTGCCTGAGAAGAGGCATAGCAGTCTCAGGCTTGTCCTGGCAACTCGCCTCTGGGCTTGAAGGAGGAGGAGCAATAATAGTAAGATTAAACGAGAACTTACCAGTTTGAAGTTTGATCTTTATTTTATGAGGACTTACGATGAGCGATTACGTGAAGAACCCCACCAGTCCGCATGCGCGACAATCTTCAAAGCAGCGATGTGAAATCACAAATAACAGTAGTCGAAGTGACATAGTAAGATTTAGAGAAGACTAGAACTACCAGATGACCTTTATGATACGAGGGTTGGGAGCGGAGGGCACGTAATCGCTCCGTAACTCCTCATAAAATAAAGATCAAACTTCAAACTGGTAAGTTCTCGTTTAATCTTACTATTTTACTTTGGAGTCACGTGAGTGATTCCGTGAAGATTTCAAAGCTCTGTGATTTCATGCCGTGGATACGAGTCTATGCGACACACTGCCTCAGTTGACACAGGATGAGTAATAATAAATAATGCATTCAAACATGATACAGACTTAAACATGTTGATGCTTTAATTAGCAAAAAAGAAAACAATAACGACCCCTCCCTCCCAGGGGGAAGCTATAAAACAGAATTTAAAATGGAGTGGGCAAATACCCCCGGTGTGGCAAGAGGTTTATTATAGAACCTTTGAAATGTCAGTTCATTGGACCATCCTGCGGCTGCGAGGATTTGGTCGAGAAGGACGTCCAGTGCCCTCGCTGCTGACGTTGATGCCGCCCTGGTGGAATGAGATTTAAAAACGTCAGTGTCCACTCCGGCACAAGCCAGAACCTGTTTCAGCCACCTTGAAATGGTCTGTACCGAAACCTTTTTATGAGGCTTTTTGTGACTGATGAATATCGTTAATTCGGAGCCTCTGAGGCTCTTGGTGACCTTGATATACTGCTGCAAGTGTGTAACTACACATAGGCGAAGGTCTATGGGGTATGCCATAAAAATAAGTTTAAGCCCTGACGTCCCTGGCCTGCTCTGCTTAAGTAAATCATAAACATAAAATGTTATGTTATTTATAGATGAAACCATCCTGTCCAGTCGCAGCTTCTGCAACGTCATGAGCATGACCACTAAGAGTGAGTCTGGGCAAAGACAGGGATGTTGCTGGAGCCCATTGGCGAAGCAGCGTGAGAACCACACTCACATCCCAGATCTCCGTGTACCTGGGCCTGGGGGGATTACAGTTAAAAATACCCTTCATGAACCGGGATATTAAAGGGTGAGACCCAACAGAGTGTTGTCCCGATCCCTGCCACAGGTAGGATGATAAGGCACTCCTGGCACTGTTGATGGCACTATAGCTCAGTCGCTCATCAAAATATAGTGTGGAAAGAAATTCCAACACATCAGGTATGCGTGCCATGTGATATGATATGTTCGACTGCAAGCAGAACACCTCCCATTTCTTGATATGAGAGATGTATTGTTTTTTAGTGCGATCCCTCCAGGCCGCAGTAATCACATCCACCGTACGACCTGATAGTCCAAGCCCCAGGAACATTCTCCTCAGAATCTGCAAATCAATAAATTAATACGGTCATGTAGTGGATGGTTCTCCCCAGTCACAGGGTGAACCAGCAGGTTAATGCATTTGGGGACAGCCATAAAAGGCTGTGTTATTAGTCTCAGAACGAGTGGGAACCATGGCTGTGTAGGCCAGTCGGGAACTACCAAAACGCCTGAGGCGGAGTCCTGCTCGATCTTAA
>CM075981.1:62560030-62655030 GCA_038087875.1 Malacoraja senta | reverse complement strand
TATAATTTTATATGTTTCTATAAGATCCCCCCTCATCCTTCTAAACTTCAGTGAATATAAGCCTAGTTTTTTCAATCTTTCCTCATATGACAGTCCCGCCATCCCAGGGATCAATCTCGTGAACCTACGCTGCACTGCCTCAATCACAAGGATGTCCTTCCTCAAATTGGGATGTCCTTCCTCAAATTAGGATGTCCTTCCTCAAATTCATCACAAAGCCATTTGTATCTGAAGTACTTTGGAAATGTAGTCATTGCTGAAATGTAGAGAAAAGAGCAGCTAATTGGGCATAGCATGCTCTCACAAATACCAATGTGAAAAGACCTTTAGGACAATCGATTGAGGGATAAATATTGGACAGGACTTGGAGAACCCCCCTGCTTTTCTTTGAAATTGTGCTGTGGAATCTTTTACATCCACCTGAGAAAGTAGACATACACAGTGGTTCTCAACCTGTAGCCCAATCAGCACATTGCTGCAGTCTTTGTGCCATCAGTGTAAGTGACAACCCAGAATTATTTTAACAATTAACGTGCTGGGTAAAGATCTAACAGTGCAACAACAGGAGGGATTACAGAATAAGACAATAAGAGCTGGAATAACTTGGCGGGTCAGGCAGCCTTTAGCAAACTGTAATCGCCTCAGATTATAGTCCAAATGTACTCCAAGGGATTACAGAATAATTTGTTTGTATTGCATTACTGTCAAATAACAGGTACTATTTTTTTTTAATGGATGAATGCGAAACAAGTTGTGTAGGTTCATCCCACAAAATCCATTTGGAACAGCTGGTCCACTGTCCCAAAAAATAATGTGGAAAATTAGTGCAGCTCGCTTAGTATATCCATTGTGTAGTCAGACAAGAATTTGATGTTCAAGTGTCTGGAGTGGGACCATTGAGATGGCTTAATCATTCATGCAAAACACCACAGCCTTGTATTGTGACGATGGCACCCAACATTCATTCGCTCTCATTCCAGGTAGGTGTAGTGGGGTACTGAATAGCAAATAGGAACCTTGGCTAATTGAACACAGCCCAATTAAATTCCAGCTGAGGACCAAAAGTTCACTGGCAGGAACCTACAGCAAACTTCCACTGCTTTGAATGTCTTAGTTCCCGCTGGGTGTATTACAATAATTATAAGCAATTCTGGGAACAATGATCAATTATTACTGAACTAACTGCACCAAACACAACTTAATGGTCATGATAATGAACTGAAGGGCCTGATCCAAATGGCTTGGAAAGTATTGATCAGCTGACATTTTCGATCAATCTTAGTCTTAGATATTTTGTGATGTCTGACAACTCCTTGAAAAATAACTAGAGTCCAGTAACTGTTTATTGTGATTATGGAACTCAAACCTTATCCTTTGTAGAACCGCAGGGAAAGGAAACAGCATGACACCTCTGAGTGTGACAGCAGATCAAATCAAGAGCAAGCGCAACTGTAATATGACAGCAGAATGTGAGCCAGCCTAATGAGCTGAACAATCTCAGAGTCAAGAGTGTTTATTTGTCATATACACCAGCTGTGAACCGGAACAATGGAATTCTTACTTGCTACAGCTTTACAGGCACATCAGATGCAACAACAATAATAAATGTACAATAAATTATCAGTCATTCTAAGTATACTAGACCATGAGAGTGCAAAAGCTATAGTACATAAAGCAACCATAGTAGTGCAAATGCCCCTGCAGCTCAGTGTTGAGGTAGAATTATGCAGGGTAGTTCAAGAACCTCGCGGTTGCTGGGAAGAGGCTGTTCCTTGAAATTGAAAGTAATGGTACCCAGGCCTGATTACCTTCTTCTCAATGGTAGTAGTGAGAAGTGAGCATGACCCAGGTGGTGCGGTTGTTGATGAAATTAGCTGCCTTCTTGAGACAGTGCTTCCTGTATAACCTTTCGATGGTGGGGTGGTCAAAACCTGTAGCCCCTGGATTACAACACAAAAATGCTCATCAACGTAGTTTTTCTGGTTTCCTTTCAAAACCCATCTTACAAGCACTGTAACATTTTCAAGGATCTGTTCCATCTTATTTTATCATTCTTATTAAAGTCCCAAGTGTAACCCATCCTTTCAGTATTTAGCCTAACATGCACACTTGTATTTTTCCATTTTCTAAAAGCTCCCAAGTGCTCAGCATATTTTACTTTGACAGAACACTGATGTTTTACAGTGATTTTACTTTGACTTTGGTGCTGAAGTTTAGGGTGATGTCCGTAGGGAGATGGACATTCTCAGCACTACACTCTGTGTATCAATAAAAAAAACTCATTACATGAATATTTAATGTACTTTGTCCTACAGAATCCTTTATGTGTAATTTGAATTGCATTGGCTCAAATATTCAGCTGTATTTGTGTCTTTATATTCATTTTCATTAATCTTCTTGAAACGAAGCAGAACAGTTACCTGAACTAATTAAACATTTGTTACAAATATTGTGAATGGCTAATTACTAAACATACAAGGAATGCAAAATTACTCCAAAGATAAAGAATATGGCTGATTGAAAAAAAGTAAATTGCACAAGAAATATTTCAAATCAAATCTCCTGAGAAGCTAAATAATTTGGCCATAATTTACTTTAGATTTATGAAACAGTAAATAAGTTGAAAATCAAAAGAAATCGGCAAATGATGGAAATAGGAAATGAAAACAGAAAATGATGGAAAGAATTAATGTTTCATGTTGAAGAAATTGACTGTTTCTCTTTCCACAGAAGCTGCCTGTACTCCAGCACTTTGTGTCTATCATAAGTGATATACTGTATTGCTTAAGATAAACACAAAATGCTGGAGTTACTCAACAGGTCATAGAAACATAGAAACAGAAAATAGTTGGACTGAGGAATGGTTAATAGAGAAACAAGGACCTGCAGATTCTGGTTTACCAAGGAAAGACACAAAACGATGGAGTAACTCAGTGGTCAGGCAGTATCCCTGGAGAACATGGCTAGGTGATGTTTCGAGTCTGGACCCTTCAGTCTGAATGGAGTTAACGGAGTTTAATAGAAACATAGAAAATAGGTGCAGTTGTAGGCCATTCGGCCCTTCGAGCTATTCAATATGATTATGGCTGATCATCCAAAATCAGCACCCCGTTCCGGCTTTTTCCCCATGTCCCTTGATTCCCTTACCCCTAAGAGCTAAATCTAACTCTCTCATGGAAACATCCAGTGAATTGGCCTCCGCTGCCTTCTGTGGCAGAGAATTCCACAGATTCACAACTCTCTGGGTGAAAACGTTTTTCCTCATCTCAGTCCTAAATGGTCTACGCCTTATTCTTAAACTATAACCCCTGGTACGGGACTCCCCCAATATCAGGAACATGTTTCCTGCCTCTAGCGTGTCCAATCCCTTAATAATCTTATATGTTACTATAAGATCCCCCTTCATCCTTCTAAATTCCAGTGTTTGCAAGCCCAGTCGCTCCATTCTCTCAACATATGACAGTCCTGCCATCCTGGGAATTAACCTTGTGAACCTACGCTGCACTCCCTCAATAGCAAGAATGTCCTTCCTCAGATTTGGAGACCAAAACTGCACACAATACTCCAGGTGTGGTCTCACCAGGGCTCCCTACAACTGCAGAAGGACCTCTTTGCTCCTATACTCAACCCCTCATGTTATGAGGGTCAACATGCCATTAGCTTTCTTCACTGCCTGCTGTACCTGCATGCTTACTTTCAGTGACTGATGAACAAGGACCCCCAGATCTCGTTGTACTTCCCCTTTTCCCCACGATACCATTCAGATAATAATCTGCCTTCCTATTCTTGCCACCAAAGTGGATAACCTGACATTTATCCACATTAAACTGTAGGCCATGCATCTGCCGACTCACCCAACCTCTCCAAGTCACCCTGCATCCTCATAGCATCCTCCTCACAATTCACACTGCCACCCAGCTTTGTGTCATCTGCAAATTTCCTAATGTTACTTTTAATCCCTTCAACTAAATCATTAATGTGTTTTGTAAAACGTCTACATCCTTAAGATGAATATTAAGAACACTAGCTTCTGGTTGATTGGCCAATCAGTTGTGGTAATTAGATAAGAGAGGATGTCCTTTGCATCAAGAGGTCCATAGGGTTGAAAATATATTGGACTTCAAAGAACGGAAAATACAATTAGTGATGTATTTGTATCCATTATTTATATAGAGAGCTCTTTGCATGCTATTACTTTCATTATGTCATCAATACTTGGCCAGAATTATTGTCTTCAGTATCCAACACAACCAATCCAGGATGCAAACTGAAGCTGTCGATATTAACTGGACATTTTGTTGCAGTAATAATTGACATACCATTAAATTTGAATAGCTTCAATTTACTGTAAACCTTGTTTGGTAAAGTGATAAAGATGGCATAGACCAACGTCCCTCTTTAGATGTTGGATGTGTAAAATAGGTTGATAGAAATCTGTTAAATAGAGTCTCTCACTGAGGGAAGGGTTGAGTTGCAATGTGGAATTGAGCTATGCAGCGACATCGTTCTGCAAGTACAGAGAGATTCACGATTTTTATGCAGAAATAGAGGTTTGTTCCCTCACTCAAACCCCCACTCAACTATGGCCAATCTGAACCCAACTGGACCCACGTGCTCCTATTGTTTTCCATGTCCAACTCAATCTGATCCTTATCGGACATATAACAGTTTTAAATGTCCTATTGATTTGCTTGAGTACAAATCAACAATTATTGATCAAACACAGAGGGACACTGGCAGTAAAACCAAACAAATCTTCCAGACGAGGATAAAGTATGGCATTGAACTGGAATGCATTGGCCTGACTCATTCTGGATCCAAATGTTTTGTCAGAAAATCCATTCACCCTGATATGAACCTCATATAGGTCATGTTGGACTCGGTGTGGGTAACCATGCTCCACACAGAATCACATTGAAGTATGTGATACAAGGTGAGGGAGTGGTTTTCTATAGAGCTGTTATGAAGAGTGGTGTGTGGAGATTAAATATGCATGTGGTAAAAGATACAGTGGTCTTATTTCTGATCTTCCAATCTACATCATCGTGGCTCTTGCACCTTTTTAAATCTGCACTTTTTCTGCAGCAATATCACTATATTCTGTATTGATTATTCTCTATTTTGTACTACCTGATGTACTCATGTATGGTGTGATCTATCTGGTTAGTACACAACAATGTTTATTTACTGTATCTCTGTACTTGTGATGATACATTTTATTTTCCACGAAGGTTGGGCTGAGCAGATGTAATGATCAGAAAGAAAGCAATTATTTGCATGTAGTGGACTGAATTCTGCAACAATACATTCTAGCACCAACAAGAAGACATTCCACATTAGATTTAACATAAGCAAAGAGATAGTAGAATGAAGACTCAAGAGACTGCAGATGTTGGAATTTTGAACAAAGCAGAGAGGAATTCAGTGGGTTAGGCAGCATCTGTAGAGGAAAATGGATAGACAACGTTTTGGGTCAGACCTTCTTTAGACTGATGGCATAGCTGGAAAAGAGAAGTGGGAAGGTGCAAAACCTGGCATGTGATGGGTGGACACAGGTGAGGTGGGAGGTGATTGGCAGATGGGTGGCAATAATGGCAAAGGCTGGAGGTGAAAAGGAGATAAAAGGGTGTCTGATCAGGATAGAAGAGGAGGAATGAAATGTAAAGTTAGACGGTGAGATATGGGTGGAAGTGGACAGGGGGAGGGGTAAGACGGGGGTCAAAGTGAAATGAGGGATTTGAAGATAGGAGTTGTGGGGGATTAGTGTAAGGATATGGGAAAAGCAACAGGGTGGTGGAAGAAATGTGCGCGCATTGGGCTAATGAGTGGGGGGGCATGAATGGGATGTGGGGGGTATGCTTGAAATTGGAGAATTCAATGTTCATGCTGTTGGATTGTAGGCTACCCATTTGAGGTGCTGTTCTTCCAGTTTTTTTGTGGCTTCACTCTGGCAGCGGAAGAAACAGAGCATAGAAAGATCAGTGGGAAGGGGAGTTAAAATGGCTAGCAACCCAGAGCTCCTACAGGGCTTGGTAGTCGCCAATGAAACAGTCGCCTAGTCAATGCTCGGAAAGGGCAAAGAAGCAAATTTTGTTAATAGCCTAACTGATGCCGATTGTGCGATAATGAACTCAAGATTGTGCTTAACGGGGAAAGATATGAAACAGCTGCTAAGATTCTAGATCTGGTACGGCTGATTGCAGCACAGTCAGGCAGAGACAGCTCACAACAAACGGGGAAACCTGATAATAAGCAAAATGACACCAATGAGGAAAATGTCCAAAAAAAGGATTTATCTAATGTGGAACTAATTAGCACAATAAAGAAGAGAGTTCTGGCTGCCAAAAATAATTCAACTATGGACGACTGACAAAGTAAGAGATCACACTACCCTTTTATATTTAAATGCTGATAGACCCAGAGTGTACAGTCAGAATTTCCTGCTTGATTTCAGATTTTTAGGGATTATATTCTTTTTTTAAATCTAGCTCACAGATACAGATTGCTCTTGTATCTTGTCGGGCTCGGTTGCCTCTATTGGAGCTTATCATGAACAGGAGATCATCTCACATTCAGAGACTCAGTCGGAAAGCCAATTAATTTTCCCAGATTGTTAGAGAGTTTGGGATAGAAATCGACTTGAAGGGTGGAGGGCTTTCCATCGTGCCCAATTGGCCCATGCTACAATGCCAGCCAAAACTAGATTTTAGGTTAATCCCACTTCTCAGTTCCTGGTCAATAACCCTGCAGTTCAAGACATTTCAAGTACGTACTCAAAGCATTTTCAAAATGATCCAACCACCCGTTTAGACAATGCTTTTCCAACCCTCACCGCTCATTGAAGGATTTTTATTTCTCAGCTCCACTCAAATCGCTTTGCCAATTAACATAAACCTATGCTGCCTCCTTACTGAACTGATTACACTAATTTAGAATCTCATCATTTTATACACCTCAATTAAGTTTCCTGCAGTTTTCCTTGTTTCAGAGAAGAAAGGGTTCTGCAGTCATTGTAATTAACATTGTGAAGTGCTTGAAGGTTATCAGGAGGAAAATCAACCGCTAAAGCTTCTATCTACTTGTGTTCACCTCAGCACTTAGATCTTCCAAGACCAGCTTTATCAGACTGATGAGTTACTGTTGAGGCTGAAACTGTTGGATTGCTGGGGTGTTGTTTTGTCTCAGAAGATAAAATGATGGTGAGGGATAAGGATCATTATATCATTTTGCCATTATGGAAATTGATGCCTGAAGAACATTATATGGGGTGGTTGCCGCTGAAATGACAGAGCTTGAATGAAAGGTCAGGCACAAATATAAGATTACATAACTGGAAATAACCCATTCTGTATAATGACATAGTTTTACTGAGATTCTTTTAAGAAGTGAAAAAGCAGAATGCAATAAAGGCACTGAGTGTGCAGTGACTGAGAGCCCATTATACTGATTCTGACTATTTTTGTTTATTAATATGACTACATGTGCCAGGAAGCAATGACAGCTTTGGCAACCTCCCTTTGTGGCACACACAGGTGCAGAGATTGATGCCTGAGACCTTACACACAATCAAGTTGCTGAGTGGAGTGTCAAAGTAATCACAGTGCATTAACTCACTATTTGAGTAATGATTGTGATTCCTGGCATTGGGAATAAAGATGTCCTTTCAGATTAGTGTATGTGAAATGCACAAATACAGGGTGGGAAGCAATGGAGCGCAGGAAATCAATTGTGCACTCAAAATTAGTTCATTTATAGCCTTTTAACACTGCAGATGCTAATTCTCATTTGATGTGATAATCGTAGGCGACTTTAGCTCAAAAAATTTATTGTTAATTAGATTTGGCTGCCAGCCAGGTTTTTCCTTCAGCATCACTCACATCCCGATTTGCCTCACTTTTCTTCCCAATAAATAGAGGGTACTCCCTCTCCAATTCCTAACTTTGACAGACTGCATTGATTAAAAAACAGAAATAATTGGTTTAACCCTGCAAGTCCCTCAATAGAAAGATATTCAGTTGATAGTTTTGTGGTACTTAGCTATCCATTTTTTAGTCTGATTCTTCATTTTATATGATCCATGGTACATTGTCGGAATTCCAATATTTGTGATCTTTCTTGCTGGGTTTTCTCGCTCTCAGCTTTAGATTGCTCTTCTGAAGGTTGCATTTGGAACAGAGACACAAGAAACTCCATTAACCATGCCTCAGCCCAGTTGCCCAACTGATCAAGATCCTGCTGTCATTTTTCTAATCATCTTCGCTATCTATGATACCACCTTACAGGAAACCTTTCTTGAAGCACTAGCACATTCACCACAGAGAACACAAGTGCTCCTTGGAGACAAATACGGAAACAGTCAGTTCATATCTCCCAACTAAATCAATCGAATTTCAGACATCAGTGATTAGAATTTATCTCAAGGAACCGCCAGATGGCTTTCTCCCCAATTGTGTGCAGTTGTTCCTCGTGCCGCCTTCCCTGGTACCTCCATTTCCCTCAAATTGCCAACAAATTGCCACCATGCACACTGCTGAATGTAGACCATAACAGCCTAAAGACCAGAAACATTGGCTTTCTTCAAACAGGGCTTTGTGCACCAGGAGTTATAACTCGCATTGCAGAAGCAAGGTTCATATTGACAGAACAAACTCATTAAATTTATTTTATTTATTATATTCAAGAACTTAATGTCAAATTCAATTTTCTCTGTTGGGATGGAACCTTGACTGTGCCAATAAATATACACATTTTTCCTCTTGAGATCTTTATTGTGAAGTAGTCTGGTTTTTTTTGTGAAGGCTGCTTTGAATGTGCCTGCCAGCGCTCTTCCATGCAGCAGCTGGACAATACTTTGGGGCAATAAAAGGGAGGTGAGGACTTTGAGAGGCATTAGGCTAAAGATATATTAGACTAGTAAAGAGCCACCAGATGATAAATTCAGCTAAATACACTGAACATGAAAATTAAATCATCCATTAATATTAGAACAGATAAATAATGTTCAGGGAGCAAGTTAAACAGGATGTCAGTATTGATGGTAAAATTTCTGAAAATAAATGGTGGCTCAAGCTGACCCACACCTGACATCAGTAACACTTTAAGTGAAGTACTCTGTTCCAAATGCCAGGCTGGATGGAAACATGTATATTAATAACCTTGTAAAAATCGCTGAGTTTATTCAAAGCAGAAATAAATAAACTCTGAATATTAAAGGAATCAAAGAATATGATCATAGTGAAGGAAAATGGTGTTTGAGGTAGAAGATCAGCCATGATCTTATTGAATGGTCGAGTATGCTCAAGAGACTGAATTGCCTCCTCCTGGTCCTATTTTTCATGCAATATGTAATTAGTAGCTACAGTATAACACATTTTAACATCCTTAACTCCATGGAACTCCCAATGAGATTGTTTTTTTTAATCGCAATGCCAAAGTTGTGAAGTAAAAGCAGGGTAAAAGTCACAGGAATCTAGAATAGAACTTAATAAAATAGGTTAAAAATAGAAAACAGATACTACTGTCGAAAGGTATAATGTCAGAGCTGGGACAGGTGTTGAACAGAGTTCTGCATGAGATTAACAGTGGGATCCATATTATTTTTAACCTCCATATACAAACTTGGTTCCTAAACAGGTTTGTTGACAGTACTAAAACAAGAAACAGAAAAGGAGGAAGCAACAAAAGACTGTAAAAAAAAGGCTGCTTGTTCCTTTAGTTGAACATACAACGAATGAAATTTAACAGAGAATTGCTAAACGTTTTCTGAAGGTTAACAATATGCTTCATAAGTATACAGTGAACGGAACTGAATTAAAGATACAAGTTAGAAGCATCCAGGGTTATTTGTCATCAAAAGAAGACACAAAATGCTGGTGTAATTCCATGGGTCAGGCAGCAACTCTGGAGAACACGGATAGGCGACATTTCAGGACATCCTGACCCAAAACATTACCTACTCATGCTCTGTAGAGATCCAAGTGTGTCCAGCCTCTTCTTTTAGCTAATATTCCCTAATCCAGGCACCATTTTGGTAAACCTCTCCTGTACCCTTTCCAAAATGTCCTTGTCCTTCCTGTAATGGGGTGACCAGAACTGCACGCAGATACTCCAGTGATATAACCAAAGTCTTATTTGGTGGATTATGACTTCCTGACTCTTATACTCAATGCCCTGACTAATGAAGGCAAGCAGACTGCATGCCTCCTTTACCACTCAACACACTTGTGTTGCCATTTTCAGGGAACTGTGGACTTGGACCCCAAAATCCCTTTGTACATCAATGCTGTTAAGGGTCTTGTCATTAACTGTATACTTTCTCCTTACATTTGACCTCCAAAAGTGCAATACCTCGCACTTGCTTGGATTAAATTCCATCTGCCATTTCTCCTTCCATTTCTATATCTAATCTATATCCCACTGTATAGCAGGACCTGATCATGTGTAACCTAGGACCTTATAGGAAGCCAGAGAAGAAATTGCAGTGGTAACTGACCAACATATTTGTATCCTCTTAGTAGCAATGGGTGAGGTGCTGGAAGACTGGAGGATGACTAATTTTGTGCCTCTGTTTAAGAAAAGGCTATGGAGAAAAGACTGATAACTGCATAGCGATGAGCCGTACATCAGTGGTGGGAAACTGTCCAGAGGGGATTCTGAGAGATAGGATCTACATGCATTTGGAAAGACCAGGACTGATTTGAGATAGGTAGCTTGCGCATGGGAAATCGTCTCACCAATTTGCTGAGATTTTTTGAGGAGATGACCAAGAAGATTGATGAAGGCAGTGCAGTAGAAGTTGTCTACATGAATTTCATCAAAGCCTTTGACAAGGTTCTACATGGTAGCCTAGTGTAGAAGCACATGAGATCCAGGGTGAGCTCACCAATAGGATACAAAATTGGCCAGAAGGTGGGAAACAGAAATCTAAGAAATCTATGGGGAGTTTAAATTTCCTGTCTGTCCATGAAGTAGAAAACATGATAATTCTCAATCACTGTAGATAATCAACTATGAAGAAACTTTATATTACCTTTTCTCCAACAATATTATATTTTGAGTTGATGTTGGATGGTGGCATTTTCACATAACCTTCTTTCATAACATAAGCTTCCGTCATATCTTCTCTCTGCAGCCTCCTACACTTACCCCTGTCACTCTTCCATTTTAGTTGCACCAGGGGCCATTTCTTAACTACCCCAGCTTCTTGGGCTTCATCCCCTCTGCTAAGAAGCTTTGTATTAAGCAGTCTTGGTGTGAATGAATACCTGCCGGGTCTTACTCCTGGAGAGGAGCACTAAATTGGAAGAAAAACACAGTGAAAAGCACAGATGACAAGCTATCAGACTCCAACCTGTCTGTGATAGATGCAATAATTGTGCTTCAGTGATTGCTGGATCTGTGGGTGAGGGACTGTGGATTGAGGTGAAACAGCCACTCTGCTGAAAACCAATTGACTTAAGCCAGAGGGTTTCGTTTTCCTAAGTACTGATTCCAGTTTTGAAGAATATTCATCTGCTCGCTCTAAAAAACAGGTGACCTATTTACAGTAACATACTGGAAATCCAACAAGAAATTCATATCACCATTAAACATCTGTTGATGATTTCTTCTGGACTTCTTGACCGGCAGACCTCAGTCAGTTAGAATTGATCATAACATTTTCTCCACCTTGATCTTAAATGCTGGTGCCCCTCAGGGTTGTGTGTTCAGTCCCTTGCTCTCTCCCTGGACCCCCAGTGACTGTGTGGCCAAGTACAATGTCAACTCGAATTTTAAGACAGCCGATGTACAGGAGAGTGATCAAGAACTTTGTGCCATTGTGTCGGGACGACAACATAGCCCTTAATGTTAGCAAGATGAACCCAAGGAGCCAAGGGAGTGAACACAACCTTGTCACATTAACAGAGGTGTTGCATGATGGTGGATAGCTTCAAGTTCATGGGCATCCAGCTCACCAGCAACCTAATCTGATCCCTTCACACAAGTGGTGATCAAGAAATCGCATCAGTTCATTTACTTTCTTAGGTTTCTGAGAAGATTCAGCATATAGGCCATAGAACGGTACAGCAAGGAAACAGGCCATTCGGTCCACAATGTTTGTGCCAAACATGATGCCTAGTTAAATTGATCTCATCTGCCTGTGCATGATCCAAATCCCTCTATTCCCAACACTTCCACGTGTTGGGAACATGAAATGCCCATTCACAAAGCCTCTAAAACACCACTATCATATCTCTCCACCACCACCCCTGGCAATGCGTTCCAAGCCCAATCTCTGTGAAAAAAACATGCCCAGCACTCCTCCATTAAACTTTCCCCCTCTCACTTTATAATGGCCTCTAGTGTTGGACATTCCCGCCCTGAGAAAAAGGTTCTGACTGTCTATCCTATCTATGCCTCTCATAATTTTCTATACTTCTATTAATGCTCCCGTCAACCTCTGACATTCCTGAGAAAATAATCCATCCAAACCCTATAGGCTAAAATCCTCTAATTCAGGCAGCATTCTGGTAAACCTCCTCAGCACCCTGATATCTATGAGTACTCTCTCGAACCTCTGCTATAGAAAGTATTCTAACAGGATGCATCTCAGCCTGGTATGGTAACTGCTCTGCTCTTGACAGCCTGAACTTGCAGAGAGTGATGCACGCAGCCCAGTGCACCTCAGGTTCTTCACTTCCTTCCATCCAGTCCATCTTCATTGCATCAGAAAGGCTGGAAGTTTCATTAATGATACGTGCTACCCTAGCCGTTCCCTTTTCTTTTCTCTATTTCCTGGGAGAAGATACAGAATCTTGAAAGCTTGAACATCCAGTTTTTTTGTTTTTTTTTAATTTTTTATTTATTAGAAGTACATTACATTACAACCACATACATTAGTACTCGTCACTTATGTCTTCTTACAATTAATGTACTCCGTTTGTTTTTTACACTAGTAAAAGGAAAGGATAAGATTGAAAGAAAGAAGAAAGTGAAGGAAAAAGTGAGAGTGTAGAAAATGTGACAACAAGAAAGAACGAAGACCCTATAAGAACAAAATTAAAAACAAAAGAAAAAGAGTTAAGAAATAGACCCTAGAAAAGAAGGAGAAAGAGAAAGAGGAAAAAGAGAGAAACAAATAGTTTTTATGAGCATTACGCAAATGGGACATACCAACTCTTCAACTATCATCCCCCATTACCTGACCTCAATTTTTTTAAGGTACCTTTGCACCCTATATTTGTAATAATTCTATAAATGCAGACCACGTCAGGTGGAAGTGATCTAGTTTACCTGCCAGGAGGAGTCTTATCTCTTCAAGGTGTAATGTTTCAAACATATTTGAAATCCACATGTTTATAGTTGGTATTGGAGCCTTCTTCCAAAATTTTAGGATTAGCTTTTTTCCAGTTATTAACCCATAGTCTATTAGTTTCTTTTGAAACACATTTAGTTCTGGACCATCTTCCGTTATTCCGAAGATAATCCATTCTGCTTTGGGTATCAGTTTTATTTTAAATAATTTTGTAAAGATTTCGAAAATTTCATTCCAAAATTTTTGAATTTTTGTACAGAAAACAAATGAGTGCGCTATAGTAGCTTCTTGGGATTGACATTTATCACAAATGGATGATACATTTGGGAAAATTTTATGGATTTTAGTTTTGGAATAATATAATCTATGTAAAATTTTTAATTGTATTAAAGTGTGTCTTACATTAATCGAACATTTATGCACGTTTAATAACATTCCAACTTTCCTTTGAAATTTTAATAGCTAACTCTTTTTCCCAGTCTCTTCTGATACCCTCTGTAGATGGTATTTCTACATTTAAGATAATATTATACAAATATGATATTAAGTTTGCTGATTCAGCTTTTATCTGCATTGCCTCATCCAATACATCTGCTGGGTTATTATAATGATCTTTTGTATATTTTTTCAAATAGTCGCATATTTGAAAATATTTAAAATATTGATTATTTCCGAGTTTATATTTTATTTGTAATTGTTGAAATGAAAGTCATTTTCCAGTTTCATACAAGTCACCGAACGTTTAAATTCCTAGTCTATCCCAATGTGTAAAAGCTTTATCTATAATAGAGGGATTAAACAAAGGGTTATTAACTATGGGTGATAAAAGTGATAAATTTCTTAATTTTAAATTTTGTTTTATTTGTTTCCAAACACGGATTGTGCTATGAATAATTGGGTTCTTATTATAATTTATATTATTCAGTTTCATTGGAGAGAGGAGGATTGCTCCAATGTTTCCAGAGGAGCAATCCTCTTTCTCCATTACAATCCAGTCCACTTGCTGGGCGGAGTTATCCATCAGTTGAATCATATTTTTAATATTTACTGACCAATAATAATACATAAAATTAGATAGTGCTAAACCCCCTAATACTTTAGGTTTATTCAGGTGAGTTTTTTGTATTCTATGTGATTTATAGTCCCATATAAAATTAGTGATATCTGAGTCGAGTTTTAAAAAAAACTTCTTTGGTAAGTATATAGGAATCGATTGAAATAGGTATAAAATTTGTGGTAGAAAGATCATTTTTATTGCATTTATTCGGCCTATTAAAGACATCGGGAGCGTTTTCCAGAATTTAATTAGTGTGTTTAATTTATTAAGTAGGGGATCAAAATTTGCCTTAAACATACCTTCAGAATCAAATACACAGGACAAGATGTTAAGAAGTCCCTTGTGCCAATATGTGGGGAGCATTTCACGACATTCGTTGATTGTTGAGAGTGGTAGACGCTCAACATCGGGGGGGGGGTAACCTTCAGGACAGTTGGGCACAGGACACATCATCAGTAGTGTACCCTTGCATCACTGGGTGTTTCGGCCTTTTAACACTATACACCCTCCACAAGGGCGGCCCGCTGCAGGATGATCAACCCTCAGCGCATGTCCCGTGTCAAACCGTCCCAAAGATTCACCCCGACATACTTGGGGCCCAGCATGGGTCTTTCCGCTTGGGCCAAATCCACCGGCTGCTTCTTTCAGCCGCCTCTGAGAGTGATCTTATGGTCTTCCGCAGAGCCTGACCGTGGATTCCAAGCTCCTTCAGCAGTCTGATGGTAGATGACGCAACAAATCCTCTGCATCCCACTTCAACTGGATAGACCTTGATATGTTCTAGTAATTTCGATTCCCAAGTATTTAAATTTTTCTGTAGCTATTTTTAAAGGGAATTTTAAAAGATGTGTTGAATTTTTTCGGTTTTATTGACATAATTTCACTTTTATTCCAATTTATTCTATATCCAGAAAAAGATCCAAAGTCTTCAATTAAATTTAATATATTTGGTATAGTGATTTGAGGTTTTGTAATGTACAGTAATATATCATCCGCGTATAAAAATATTTTATTATATGAATCTTTAGTATTATATCCATGGATATCAGGGTGTATTCTAATTTTTTCTGCTAGCGGTTCATTAATGAGAGCAAACAGCTGTGGTGATAATGAGCATCCTTGTCTATTTCCCCTTGATAGTTGGAATTTCGAGGATAATATGTTATTAGTTAATATTCTAGCTGTAGGTTTATTATATAATAATTTGATCCATAGAATAAAATTCTCTCCGTTGGAATTTTGTAATACTTTATCCATATAATTCCATTCTACTTGGTCAAATGCTTTTTCAGCATCCAGCGAAATAATTGATAATTCTTGATCTTCAGATTTGTGTGAGTGCATTATGTTGAGTAAACGTCTCATATTGTTAGATGAGTATCTCTTAGGGATGAATCCCGTCTGATCTGGGTTTATTAATTTACTAATGTATTTACTTAATCTTCTAGCTAATGTTTTCGCTAATATTTTTTGATCTGTGTTTAACAATGCTATAGCTCTATATGAACCCGGTTCTTCTAAATCTTTGTCTTTCTTAAGTATTAGTGTAATCGTTGATTCCGCTAATGTATCAGGTAGTATTTGTTTTTTAAAAGCATATTGGTACATTTTTTGTAATCTTGGTATTATTTTATCATAAAAGCTTTTATAAAATTCATTAGTAAATCCATCAGGACCTGGTGTTTTTCCATTCTTTAGTGAGTTTATTGTATCTTCTAATTCCTTAATTGAAATTTGTGCACCCAATTCCTCTTGTTCCTTCAGCTCTAACTTTGGAAGATTACAATTATCCAAAAACTTTGTGATATTATTGGAATCAATTGTCGTTTTAGATGTATACAAATTCTCATAAAATTGCGCAAATCTTTTATTAATATCCTTCGGTGTTGTTAATAATTCCCCTTTATCTGATTTAATCTTTGGGATAGTATGTTCCTTTTCTCGTTTCTTTAGCTGGCGAGCCAAAAGTTTATGCGGTTTATCCCCAAATTCAAAGTGCTCTTGTTTTGTAATTTGAAAAAGTCTTATAAGTTTGGCAGATAATAATTTATTTAATTTAAATTTCAAAATTATTATTTTATTATGTTTATCTATTGATGGATCTTTAGCATTATCTATATCCATTTGTCTAATAAGTTCTTCTAACTGTCTTTGTTCATTCTTATTCTTTTTATTTTGAAAAGCTTGATATGAAATTATAATACCCCTAATATATGCTTTAAAAGATTCCCATAATACAGTAGACGATATATCTGGAGTATCATTTATTTGAAAAAAGGCATCCATTTGTTCTTTTAAATATATACTCGCTTGTGGATCTTTTAGAATTTGAGAATTAAATCTCCAAAACGATTTATTCTTAAACATTCCTTCCAGTTTTAAAAAGAAAGTTAGTGGGGAATGGTCTGAAATCGAATTTGTATGGTATGTTGGGTTAAATGTTTGGGGGATTAATTTTGTATCCAGCAGGAAGTAATCTATACGTGAGTATGTCTTGTGTACCATTGAATAAAACGAGTATTCCCTGCCAGTTGGATTAACAATTCTCCAAACATCTGCTATATTAGTATTGTTTATATAAGTATTGTGAAGTTCCCCGGTTTTCGATTTCATATTCCCTCTCTGTTTTTGACTTGATTTATCTAAGTACAGATCTAAAACACAATTAAATTCTCCTCCTATTATAACATTTTGATAGTTAAACTCTGCAATTATGTTGAAAATGTTATTGAAAAAGTGGGGGTTGTCAAAGTTAGGGGCATATATATTTACCAAGGTAAGTGGAGTATCATGAATTTCTCCATTAACTATTAAGTATCTCCCTTCTATATCTGTTATGATATTCTTTGCTTTAAATGGTATACCTTTTCTTATAATGATTGACGTACCTCTAGATTTCGAAGTGAATGAAGAATGGTATGTTTGACCTATTCATTTCGCCCTCAACCTAGCTTGATCCTGAGATTTTAAATGTGTTTCTTGTAAGAAGATAATGTCAGAATTGTACGGTTTCAGCTGAGCTAGTATCTTACCCCTTTTAATAGGTTTGTTAATACCTCTTATATTCCAACTACAAAATGAGATTCCTCCTAGGTTCTTTTGTTTAGTATCATGCATTTTGAATAATTATAGTACCTTTAACTCTTGTGGTGCATCCATATCCCAGGTCTTTGGGTATTGGGGGAACTTTTGAATTTCTAAGTTTTGTTGGTATATCCATTTTACGCTTATCACTAAACACAAAACACAAACACGTGAGTTTATGTGGTAATAAAAAATAAAAATAAAAAGTGAAAATACAGTGTCTAATATAGTCGGCACTGTAGCAAGTGTCCCACCTGTAGGTGGGAAAAAACCTTGTTTCGACTTCCATTGTGATGTTAAACAAATAGCTCCGCTCTCTTGGTTGATCATAACATATTAAAATATTAAAACGGGGCCGCACATTCAGATATATAATACAATTTTACCCTGTATATTTCATAACATATCATATATATATCGCAATTTTAGCTACTAATTATTAAACAGATACTTTTGACTTCAATAAGAATCAACTGTTGGTTGAAGGGGTTAACGAGACGTGCCCCTGGACCTAAGCCAGGTGCTCGTTTCTCATCCCCTCCTCCCACTTATAGATAAGGTTTCAATTTATTAAAAATTCATATTAGTATGTTAGTTCATTATTTTTTATTTTTATTTTTATTTTTATTTTTGTTAGTATTCTAATCTAACATGAATAACTTGTTAAGTTATTAATAGGATAAATTCTTACAATTGGTTTTAATATTATAATCTAATAAACAAGTGAATGCTTCTGGTATATACCATTCCCGTCTGTTCAGCTGTTTACTCATTTTGAACAGAAAGTGTCCTTGATTCAACATTCCAAAGATAACAGTCTAGCCATCCCCAGACAAAGCATTGCTTAGAATGGTTCAGATCTGCCAAACCCCCATTTGATTTATATTTTTCAACGATAGTTTGGGCATATTTGAACGCGTCTTCAGGCTTAACAAATGACTTTTCAGAACCCATGAAGGAAATACGCATTTTCGCTGGATAAAAAACTCCGTATCTGATCCCTTCTTTCCCTCTTAAAAGATCCTTAACCTTCTCGAATTTGTTTCTTTTTTGCACAATTTCATATGGGTAGTCCCTGAATATCTTGATAGTGTCATTGTCCAGCCGCAGTTGCACACCGTGTTTGATTTTGCTCATAACATCTTCCAGTTCTAAAATATCCCGAAATTTCACAATAATATGTCGTGGATGAGTTTTTCCCGCACCAGATCTTTGTTTAAATCTTGGGACACGATGAGCCACTTCGATTTTCGGTTCTTTGGAAAGATTAAGCAGTTGTTTAAGCAAGCCCATGGCAAACTCACGCACATCCTCCCCCTCGGCTCCCTCTGAGACTCCAAGAATTCTCAAATTCTGATGTCTAGAGCGAGCTTCCAGGTCCAGGCATTTTTCTGAGACTTTTCCCAGTTGAATCACCATCTGTAGTGAAGTCTGTTCATTTTCTTGCTTCATTTGCTCATGTTCTTGCCTCATTTTCGCCATATCTTCAACCACTCGAGCCGTGTTTTTCTCCAATTCCGTAATTGTGCGCATACTTGCAGCTACTGTTTCAAGCACAGCCGTGAACCTGTCCATAGTAGTCTCATCCATCTTGTCCATTCTCTCCGATAGTCCATCTTTCACATCCTCAATTTGTTTATTCATTATGTCCAGTGAATCAATCACCTTCTGATTGCCAGCATCCATAACCTTCTGATTACCAGCATTTAAATCCTTCATAGATACATAGATACATAGAAAATAGGTGCAGGAGTAGGCCATTCGGCCCTTCGAGCCTGCACCGCCATTCAATATGATCATGGCTGATCATCCAACTCAGTATCCCGTACCTGCCTTCTCTCCATACCCCCTGATACCCTTAGCCACAAGGGCCACATCTAACTCCCTCTTAAATATAGCCAATGAACTGGCCTCAACTACCCTCTGTGGCAGAGAGTTCCAGAGATTCACCACTCTCTGTGTGAAAAAGTTTTTCCTCATCTCGGTCTTAAAGGATTTCCCCCTTATCCTTAAGATGTGACCTCTTGTCCTGGACTTCCCCAACATCGGGAACAACCTTCCTGCATCTAGCCTGTCCAACCCCATAAGAATTGTGTACGTTTCTATAAGATCCCCTCTCAATCTCCTACATTCTAGCGAGTATAAGCCAAGTCTATCCAGTCTTTCTTCATATGAAAGTCCTGACATCCCAGGAATCAGTCTGGTGAACCTTCTCTGCACTCCTTCTATGGCTATAATGTCCTTCCTCAGATTTGGAGACCAAAACTGTACGCAATACTCCAGGTGTGGTCTCAATCTGAAGAAGGGTTTCGGCCCGAAACGTTACCTATTTCCTTCGCTCCATAGATGCTGCTGCACCCGCTGAGTTTCTCCAGCATTTTTGTGTACCTGCCTACTTTCAATGACTGGTGTACCATGACACCCAGGTCTCGCTGCATCTCCCCATTTCCTAATCGGCCACCATTTAGATAATAGTCTGCCTTCCCGTTTTTGCCACCAAAGTGGATAACCTCACATTTATCCACATTATACTGCATCTGCCAAATATTTGCCCACTCACCCAGCCTATCCAAGTCACCTTGCAGTCTCCTAGCATCCTCCTCACAGCTAACACTGCCCCCCAGCTTAGTGTCATCCGCAAACTTGGAGATGTTGCCTTCAATTCCCTCATCCAGGTCATTAATATAAATTGTAAATAGCTGGGGTCCCAGCACTGAGCCTAGCGGTATCCCACTAGTCACTGCCTGCCATTGTGAAAAGGACCCGTTTACTCCTACTCTTTGCTTCCTGTTTGCCAGCCAGTTCTCTATCCACATCAATACTGAACCCCCAATACCGTGTGATTTAAGTTTGTATCCTAATCTCTTATGTGGGACCTTGTCGAAAGCCTTCTGAAAGTCCAGATACAACACATCCACTGGTTCTCCCCTATCCACTCTACTAGTTACATCCTCGAAAAATTCTATAAGATTCGTCAGACACGATTTACCTTTCGTAAATCCATGCTGATTTTGTCCAATGATTTCACCACTTTCCAATTGTGCTGCTATCCCATCTTTAATAACTGACTCTAGCAGTTTCCCCACTACCGATGTTAGACTAACTGGTCTGTAATTCCCTGTTTTCTCTCTCCCTCCCTTCTTAAAAAGTGGGGTTACGTTTGCTACCCTCCAATCCTCAGGAACTACTCCAGAATCTAAAGA
Organism: Malacoraja senta; assembly: GCA_038087875.1. NCBI lineage: Eukaryota > Metazoa > Chordata > Chondrichthyes > Rajiformes > Rajidae > Malacoraja > Malacoraja senta. The sequence continues at coordinate 62,634,392 of CM075981.1, read as the reverse complement.
GTTTTGAAAAATTATCACTAATGCATCCACTATTTCTGGAGCTACTTCCTTAAGTACTCTGGGATGCAGCCTATCTGGCCCTGGTGATTTATCGGCCTTTAATCCATTCAATTTACCCAACACCACTTCCCGACTAACCTGGATTTCACTCAGTTCCTCCATCTCCTTTGACCCGCGGCCCCCTGCTATTTCCGGCAGATTATTTATGTCTTCCTTAGTGAAGACGGAACCAAAGTAGGTATTCAATTGGTCTGCCATATCCTTGTTCCCCATGATCAATTCACCTGTTTCTGACTGCAAGGGACCTACATTTGTTTTAACTAATCTCTTTCTCTTCACATATCTATAAAAACTTTTGCAGTCAGTTTTTATGTTCCCTGACAGTTTCCTTTCATAATCTATTTTCCCTTTCCTAATTAAGCCCTTTGTCCTCCTCTGTTGGTCTCTGAATTTCTCCCAGTCCTCTGGTATGCTGCTTTTTCTGGCTAATTTGTACGCATCATATTTTGCTTTGATACTATCCCCGATTTCCCTTGTTATCCTTGGATGTACTACCTTCCCTGATTTATTCTTTTGCCAAACTGGGATGAACAATTTTTGTAGTTCATCCATGCAGTCTTTAAATGCCTTCCATTGCATATCCACCGTCAACCCTTTTAGAACTAATTGCCAGTCAATCTTGGCCAATTCACGTCTCATACCCTCAAAGTTACCTTTCTTTAAGTTCAGAACCGTTGTTTCTGAATTAACAATGTCACTCTCCACCCTAATGAAGAACTCAACCATATTATGGTCACTCTTGCCCAAGGGGGCACGCACAACAAGACTGCTAACTAACCCTTCCTCATTACTCAATACCCAGTCTAGAATAGCCTGCTCTCTCGTTGGTTCCTCTACATGTTGGTTTAGATAACTATCTCGCATACATTCCAAGAAATCCTCTTCCTCAGCACCCCTGCCAATTTGATTCACCCAATCTATATGTAGATTGAAGTCACCCATTATAACTGTTTTGCCTTTGTTGCACGCATTTCTAATTTCCTGTTTGATGCCATCCCCAACTTCACTACTACTGCTAGGTGGCCTGTACACACCCACCAGCGTTTTCTGCCCCTTAGTGTTTCGCAGCTCTACCCATACCGATTCCACATCCTCCAAGCTAATGTCCTTCCTTTCCACTGCGTTAATCTCCTCTCTAACCGGCAACGCTACCCCACCTCCTTTTCCTTTCTCTCTATCCCTCCTGAATATTGAATATCCCTGGATGTTCAGCTCCCAGCCTTGGTCACCCTGGAGCCATGTCTCCGTGATCCCAACTATATCATAATCATTAATTGCTATCTGCACGTTCAACTCATCCACCTTATTACGAATGCTCCTTGCATTGAGACACAAAGCCTTCAGGCTTGTTTTTACAACGCTCTTACCCCTTATACAATTATGTTGAAAAGTGGCTCTTTTTGATTTTTGCCCTGGATTTGTCTGCCTGCCACTTTTACTTTTCACCTTGCTACCTATTGCTTCCGCCCGCATTTTACACCCCTCTGTTTCTCTGCTCACCCATTTAAGAAACCCACCACCTCTTATTCTCTGTTTATTATTGTTTTCTTCTTTCCCCCCTACATGTTGGGTCTGAGTGCTTTCCTTCTCTGCCTCCTGCCTCACACACTGTCTAATAGCATTCTCTATTTGAGTCCCTCCCCCCAACCATTCTAGTTTAAAGTCTCCCCAGTAGCCTTTGCAGATCTCCCCGCCAGGATATCGTCCCCCTCAGGTTCAAGTGCAACCCATCCTTTTTGTACAGGTCGAACCTTCCACAAAAGAGGTCCCAATGATCCAGAAATTTGAATCCCTGCCTTCTGCACCAGTCCTTCAGCCACGCATTTATCCTCCACCTCGCTCCATTCCTACTCTCACTGTCGCGTGGCACAGGCAGTAATCCCGAGATTGTTACCTTTGCTGTCCTTTTCTTTAACTCCTAACTCCCTAAATTCTCCTTTCAGGACCTCTTCTCTTTTTTTACCTATGTCAGTGGTACCTATATGTACCACGACCTTGGGCTCCTCTCCCTGCCCTTTCAGGATATCTTGGACACGTTGAGATACATCACAGACCCTGGCACCAGGGAGGCAAACTACCATCCGGGTCTCCCGACTGTGTCCACAGAATCGCCTGTCTGACCCCCTAACTATAGAGTCCCCTATTAGTATTGCCCTCCTCTTCTTTTCCTTGCCCTTCTGAGCAACAGGGCCGGTCTCTATACCGGAGGCCCGGCCGCTGTCACTACCCCCAGGTAGGCTGTCCACCCCAACAGTGCTCAAACAGGAGTACTTATTGTCAAGGTGTACAGCCACCGGGGTACTCTCTAGTCCCTGCCTGTGCCCCTTGCCTCTCCCAACCGTGATCCACTTGCCTGCCTCCTGTGGTGTTGGAGTGACCACATCCCTGTAACTCCTCTCAATGACTTCCTCGCTCTCCCTGACCAGACGGAGGTCATCGAGCTGCTGCTCCAGGTTCCTAATACGGTCCATTAGGAGCCCCATCTCGATACACCTGGCGCAGATGTGGACGTCTGGAGGGCTATCAGACTCTGAGGGCTCTCAGCTGGAGACAGTTTACTCATTTAAAGGGCTTTAAACCACCGTTTAAAACCTCGCGCTTAATGATGACGTCATCAGCGCGGCGACCAGAAGCTCCGGTAAGGTTTTTAATTCCAATCCCGATTTATGGACCCGTTTTACACGATAAATCGTGAAATTTTTCGGGAGAGGAGCTAGGTGCACGTCTGTTAGTCCAACATGGTGCCACCGGAAGTCGAACATCCAGTTTTAAGAACAGTTTCTTCCCCATTGCTATTTGACTCTTGAACCAATCACCTGTTTCACACCCCCTTCCTAGAAGTGGTGGCGCATACTCCTAATCTTAACTATTCTGTTACTGTGCTTTAATATTCTTTTGCACTACTCAGTTTTTACACTACAATCATGAACTGTTCTGGTGTTCTACAATTGTCATATTGTGTTTTTCATTGCTGCATTTATACTCTTTAATGGTTTCACGTGAACAATGAATTTTGTTGCACTCTATATGATAAGAAACTAATCTGATCTGATATTTTTCAGATCTCATCTTTGACTGTACATCTGTGACTTTGAATCAAAACTCTAACATGCAGTGGCAGCTTTACCAAGTGTAGAAGAAAAAATTAAATCTCCAGATACTTAATTATGGTTGGAATTAAATAAGGTAACGAAAGGGTGTGGGTGGATGTGGCAATTGGCATCTCGTTGACCAGCTGCAGAGATCATGAGAATCATGCAAAACAAGTTTCAGACACGTTATCTCCCAGAATGTGTTTATTGTCTGGGAATGCGTAGCGTTGGTGAACAAAACGCAACAGCAATAGTTGTGTAGACCACCCGCGCCCCTGCAGAAACATTGCAGACAATGGGAGCTTATGATTGGCTCGGGGAGGGGGCAGCGGCACGTTCTGCTTACAAGATGAGATAGAATAATGTCAAGATGTCCTTGTATTATGTTTGACTTGTATCAACCATCCCTTGTTGAATAAGATTAACATAAACAAAAAGTATATTATGACTAATGAAATAATTAATACCCACGTAGTAGATAGTAATAACAGGAAAACATATAGCCAAGGACGAAGTATATTTTCGTATAATTATATCTAACAGAAAAAAAAAAGTTACAGCACTGTATAACTGCCGGCTAATTCTGCTGCAAAGACAGAGAACTGGTGAACAGTTAAATGCCGCCATCTCTCCATGATATCATGCAATAAAGCCTCTTGAAGCAAAACTCGAAGTCTCCATTTTTCCTTTAATTTTCCTCTGTCAATTTCCTTGACACCAAGGGCCTGGGACATCAATATTGTTGCTCTATGGTGCCTTTCACATGCAGCCTGGAGACTATTGATCATTCTTTAAATTGCATGCTGATATTGTCACGGACATCTATTGAATCTTAGCCTGAGCTATCTGAAATTGCTCACCCGTTGGAAACTGCTCTATAGTGCTTGCACAGTCAGGCTCTTTTTTGCTTTGCCCTGGCTCAAATTCCCATGTAATAGTCTGTTTTGAGTGGCAAAGATTAAGATAATACGTAATGATTAAGTCGAACAGTAGTGGACGAGTACAGAACCTTGTTTTATTCCATTTGGAATTTAAATATGTTAGAAAAGGACATTGTGCCTTGGAGAAATGATGTGGTTAGCCCTTTGTAGAAACAAAGAACTACAGATGCTGGTTTACAAAAAGGTCACAAAGTGCTGGAGTAACTCAGCAGGTCAGGCAGCATCACTGTAGAACATGGATTCGTGACATTTGGGTCAGGACTCTTCTTCAGACTTATGTTGGGGAAGTCCAGAACAAGGGGTCACAGTTTAAGGATAAGGGGGAAATCTTTTAGGACCGAGATGAGAAAAACATTTTTCACACAGAGAGTGGTGAATCTCTGGAATTCTCTGCCACAGAAGGTAGTTGAGGCCAGTTCATTGGCTATATTTAAGAGGGAGTAAGATGTGGCCCTTGTGGCTAAAGGGATCAGGGGGTATGGAGAGAAGGCAGGTACAGGATACTGAGTTGGATGATCAGCCATGATCATATTGAATGGCGGTGCAGGCTCAAAGGGCCGAATGGCCTACTCCTGCACCTATTTTCAATGTTTCTATGTTTCTATAACCCTCTGTTGGATACTGAGGGTGTAGTTCACATTGTTAGTACCTTTTTGTGCCTTCTCTTTTCTGACACCCACTCCAACTTTTCATTTTCTCATCCCTCTGATCCATTTTCCTCCCTCCTCCACTCATGTGATTTTCCCATCTAGATCTTTCATTTCCCCCTCCCTGTTTCGTTCTCCAATCTTTGTTCCTTTTCTCCTTCCTCTAATCTGCTCAGTTGTCAGGGATGCATTTAGCAAACCAAGGACTCTTCTATTTTTCTGGGACAGTCCCTGAGAGACAGTGATGTGTGGCCACAGTTCAATAGGGATGCAAATGAACATCCACTGGAACAGTATCAAATTCTTGCATTGAATATGATTTAAAAGCACCTGGGTTGTGTCTTGGAATGTTTACAGTGATTTTTTTTAAGCCATGTTGTACCTACGCCATATTCTAGGGCCTTTTATTAAGAAATGTATGTTTGACTGTGACAGGGGCTGGAATATCACGAGGTAAGATCAGAACTGATCAGAATACGTAGGTTCCAGTGAGCAGGCATGCATAGTTTGCATCAAGGGGTCGTGCATGGTTTGCAGTGAGGTGGTGTGCACATTTCTCCTTGTCGGTCCACCTTCAGTGCAGGTGAAAAAGCCGGTGAACATATTTATTTCTGATGTTAATAGGATTTTTATTTGAGGTTGCCAGTCTCCGATGCAGTGCCCGCAGGGATGGCAGAAGTGTGGGCAGTGCAGGTTTCACAGCGACACATAGACAGTGACAAACTACCTCGAGAAGCCACAAAGCTGCGGAGAAATGCAGCCCAAAAGAAACAGCAGGGAGCTGGCACAGAAACAGTAACTGCTCTTTCCAGTAGCAATCTCCTCATAAATAATTATAAGGTACGCTGATTATGAGCTGCGATTCCACGGGACAGGTGGGAGAGTAAAACCCATTTCCCACTCACACTCAAACACACCGCACTAATACGTCTTCAATTAAGCATATTTGAAACTGGTATAATCTTTAATGAACTGTTCATTTGACAAGAATAAATTGAATGAGTGCATTGTTTATCAGGAAGTCTTGGAAGCAGATGCATGTGTGAGCCATGTGCCCAAGTTTCTGCTTGTTGTGTGATCCTTCCAAGACCGCAAGAAATTACAGAGAGTTGTGGACATAGATCAGACCATCTTTATTCGGACTTAATCTTGCACTAAATGTTGTACCCTTGATCCTGTATCTGTACACTGTGGGCGGCTTGATTGTAATCATGGACAGTCTTTTCATTAACTGGATAGCATACAAATAAACGTTTTTCACTGTACCTTGGTACATATGATGATAATAAACTAAACTAAACTGTTGCAGTGGGATTGGTGATACATTTATAAATATATCCTCACATGGTTTGTCTGTGTGTTTCCCTGCATATGTGTTTGTATGCATGTATCATTTGGAGTTATGACCCATTATACCTGTGATACGTGCCTTGGAAGATTTGTGTGTTCATAATTGTATTTCTGTCTGAGTGTGTAGCTTTTGGTTTATTATTGTCACATGTACCGCGGTACAGTGAAAAGCTTTGTGTTGCATGGTATTTCATCAGATCAGATAATGCTATAAATAAATAAAATCAAGTCAAATTCAAGTACAATAGGTAGAGAGAAGGGGAAGATGCAGAGTGCAGAATATAGTTCTCGGCATTGCAACGCATCAGTTCCAGAGATGATCTCTGCAATGTGGTAGAGGTGACAGTACACTAGCTTATGGAAGGACCATTCAGAAACCCGATTAATAGAGGGGAAGAGGCTGTTCCTGAATCTGATTGTGTACACTTCTGTACCTATCAGTACATAAGGGTTATTGTTTGAAGTATGATCAGTAAGGAATACTGTTGTGAGTACTCAGCTCCTATTTTTTTATGTTCTTATATGGACAATTTTTAAAAATAGCTTGGATGGCCTGAGGAAGGGACCCGACCCAAAACATTGCCTATCTGTGTCCTCCAGAGATGCTGCCTGATCCGCTGAGTTACTCCCACACTTTGTGTTCTATGTAATATAACCACATCTTCTGCCTCCCCTCCCTGCCAGGCATTTCTAGCATTCTCTTTTTAGTATCAAGTTTCTGCAGACACTCTGAACTTCATTTCACAAATTTAACAAGACCCTTTGCTTATTTTCTCTCAGTAACAGCCCTCGTTAATCAATAAACATCAGGATCATTTGGGCAAACCTGATTTCATGAGAGATATTCCCTTTGTCCTACCCATCCTTCCCCCATTCTCTCTCCAATTTAAAGCTAACTTGTTTTCTTACTTTCTCAGTGCTAACAAAGGGACTTCAACCTGAACTGTTAATTCTATACTTTTCCCATAGATATTACCTGACCTTGTGACTATTTTGGTTTTGTTCACATTTTCAGCATCTAGTCTTTTGATTTTTTTAATCTGTACCTACTATTTACTTGTTCCCATCCCCTTTCACATTCATACATTGTCCATTCAATCTTATACTCATGATATCAAACTCACTGAATTTGTTTCAAATCACACACCCTCAGAGCCTGCAACCTCAAACCTTCGCTCAGTGCCAAGTTGGCTTTGAGTTTAAGGTTAGTTTGACTTTAGTTTATTGTCACGTGTACCAAGGTACAGTGAAAAGCCTTTGTTGCGTGCTAATGAATCAGCGGAAAGACAATACATGATTACAATCGAGCCATCCACAGTGTACAGATACATGATAAAGAGAATAACGTAAATAACTTTTAGTGCAAAAGAAAACCAGTAAAGTCCGATCAAAGATAGTCCGAGGTTCTCCAATGAGGTAGATAGTAATTCAGGGTACACAAAAATGCTGGAGAAACTCAGCGGGTGCAGCAGCATCTATGGAGCGAAGGAAATAGGTAACGTTTCGGGCCAAAACCCTTCTTCAGACTGATAGGGGGTGGGGAGAAGAAAGGAAAAAAGGAAAAAGGCGGAGGAGGAGCCCGAGGGCTGGGGGAGGGGAGGAGACAGCCAGATGGCTGATGAAGGGGAGGGGACAGCAAGGGCTAGCAGAATTGGGAGAATTCAATGTTCAGGCCACCAGGATGTAGACTGCCCAAGCGGAATATGAGGTGCATTTCCTCCAATTTACGGTGTTGCTCGCTGTGGCCATGGAGGAGACCCAGGACAGAGAGGTCAGATACGGAATGGGAGGGGGAGTTGAAGTGCTGAGCCACCGGGAGTTCAGGTTGGTTATTGCAGACCGACCGGAGGTGTTCGGCGAAACGATCGCCAAGCCTCCGCTTGGTCTCACCGATGTAGATCAGCTGGCATCTAGAGCAGCGAATGCAATAGATGAGGTTGGAGGAGATGCAGGTGAACCTCTGTCGCACCTGGAACGACTGCTTGGGTCCTTGAATGGAGTGGAGGGGGGAGGTGAAGGGACCCCCCCCTCCAGATAGTAATTCAGGACTGCTCTCTAGTTGTTGGTAGGATGGTTCAGTTGCCTGATAACAGCTGGGAATAAACTGTCCCTGAATCTGAATTTCTCAACAACCTGCAACAATCTTGTTTATTTATATATTTTACAGATCCCATTCCCCTCCATTCTGAATCCATGATTATCTGTTTTTATTCACGCTTTTATTATTTCCTGTAAATTATGACAAGCAAGCTGTTTTGTTCCGGATGGTATTGAGCTTCTTGAGTGTTATTGGAACTGCACTCATCCAAGCAAATGGTGAGTATTCCTTTGTCATGCCTTCTAGAGGGTGGAAAAGCTTTAGAATTTCAACGTGAATCATTCAAAGCAGAATATCCAACCTCTCAATTGCTTCTGTAACCACATTATTAATAAAGTTGTCCTAGATGAGTTTCCGGCCACTGGTGACTCCCAGGATGCTTATGACAAGATGGCCATCATGGACACAGCCTTCCCCTGCCATCAAAAGCATCTGCATGCATGAGGCACTGCCTCAAGAAGGCATCTCTATCGTCAAGGATCACCACCCTCAGGGCTATGCTCTCTTCTCACTGCTAACCATTGGGCAGTAGGTACAAAACCCTGAATTCACTTACCATCTGGTTCAGGAAAAGCTACTTTCTAATAGCTATCAGGCTCTGTTAGGTATTCTATTACAATACTGTTTGGTACCTTAATCTTACCTCGACAACAGAACACTCTGACTGCCTTTTGCACTACCAATGACTTGTTTTTTTTCTAATTTTGTTTTGCACCAATTTTGGGGGGGGGGTTTTGCAGTTGTTTTTCTTTTTGCTGTCTGTCTTGCAAAATCATATATATAATTTATGTACATTTTTTGCACCATCTTCTATATTTTAGAAATTGTATGTGTAATTTATGTATAATTGATGCGTAAATGTTTTTGTGTTGTCTATGTGCCTGTGATGCTGTTGCAAGCAAAATTTCCATTGTATCTGTACCTCACCATACTGTATATGACAATAATCTCGACTCTTGGATGGCATTAGACCTGTTGTGAATCTCCATATTTTCTTTCTTGTGTTCTACCTTACCTGGTAACAGGTGCTGAGTGAGGGATGCTAAGAGGCTGCCCTAATTGGATGGCAGCAGGAGGCCCCATGGGATAATTCTGTGTCCTCATTCCGATAATAGCACCTGAGCCAGGCGCTGGAACAGATCGCAAACAACTGAGGACTTGGCATATTCATCTCTGTCAGAGTCCAAAAATAAACCGCACGCAAAGTGAATGATTATGGGCAGTACATAACTTCCAAGAAATGAAAGCTGCTGAGTGGAGAAGCCAAAGTCCAAATGTATTAGGGCTGCTCATAATGGTCTGGGCTTCCATCCACATTCAGTCAAGGCAGCATTTCCCTTTCAGCTTCCATGCCTTGTGCGGCCGACCCAAAATTATCAGAGTTGTGTGGCATCACAGATACTTCAATACCCAGTTTGTGCCTCCTTAGGAATTACTTCATTGTATTACCATCAGGGCAGAAGAGCAAAAACAAACCCAGCCCCTTTTAGAGCCTTGGTACAAATCCTTCTCAACTCTACGCACTACCTCTCCTCTTCTACCTCTGCCCTGTCTATCTGGTCTCTTGGCCACACCACTTGCGTGCCTTGCATAAGAGTTTAAATGACTGAAAGCTCATGCATTAGAGCAGTGATGCCATGGAACCCTTCAATGAGAAGTTGTGTGACTTCAATAAATTGTTGGAGAGCTGCTTGTTTATGTATTAGAATGCCTTTCAGACAGTCTCATTACTTTCCTTGTGCTCATAAGTTGGTGCTCACTTGTGCTGTGATACGGTTTCACAGACATTCAATGGTTCCCTTGCATTATCTGTCCCATGGTCATCGTTTGTAAGTCTAGACCGTGATTCACCATTCAAACAGTATTTTCACAACAAAGCATGGTCATGTTTAGATTCAAATAATATTCAAATAACATTCAAATGATAAGTAGAAGGTGTCTAGTCTTCCAGTGTCTTGCTTTCTTAATGTTTTTAGTTGGCATCTTCATAAATATGGGAACTATCAACAGGCAACGGCAGCAGTTTGAAAGGAGGACATCACCACTTGAAGGCAATTACAAGTGGACAAAAAACATTAATAACTCCCATAACCCACAGAAAAATAAAATAACTTCCTGACCTGGTTGGAAACATTGTGTCTCTCAGATCAAGGCCCATTATTATAATGTATTAATAACTTAGACCAATAGGTGAGCGTTATTAATACAGTGTATGGTGTATAGTCCATGTACATCTATGTATGCTTAGAGTATGTGTGTGCGACGTGAGTGCACATGTGTATGCATCCGTGCTCCCTAAGTCTGTACATCAGAGTCTAGTAAACATACAAAATTGTTTTGAGGCTTGCCAGTGTAGATAGAAGGAGGTTGTTTCCCTTGGCTGACATGTCTAGAAACAGGAATCACAGTCTGAAAATAAGGGATCAAACATTAGGGAAAGAGATGGAAATACATTTCAACTGAAAGCTTAGTGAATCTTTAGAACTCTTTACCCAAAGGATCTCTGAAGGCTCCATTGCAGAGTAATGACTAAATAAATATCAAGGGAAGTAAGCAGTATGGAGTTAGTGCAGGAAAATAGTGTTAAAGTAAAAGGTTAGTCAATATCTTATTGAAAGACAAGGCAGATGTTAGGGTCTAAATGACTGACTGCTTCCGGTTCATACATTCCTACCATTGGACTAGGACCTCATGTTGTTAAGTCCCTGTAGTAGCTGATATGTGGCAGCCACTCCCAGTTAAAGTAAATCACAAGCATTTTCCTCTCCTCAGAACTGGAGGCTATGCTGTTCAACCTAACAACTTGCCATGCTGGTAAATTATAAGCTGTCACCACACTCTAGGTGAAGAATCTTCCCCTGGATTCTCCATTGAATATGTTTGTAACTATTATATATTTGTGCTTCCTATTTCTGAATTTCTATATAAGTAGTATGAACATCCCCATATCTATCCTTTCAGACTCTTCCATCAGTTGGAAAGCTCAGCCTTTTTTATGAAGAAAAGAGCCACAGTCTGTTCCTTCTTACCTGATATTTTACTGACGGAAGCATCCCAACATATGACCTGGCACAGTCGCTAAGCTGGGAGGCAATTGGGATTTGGTCATTGTGCTATTTCCTTGGTGATTGCTGGCAATTTGTGTGATCCAAACTGTGCCTTGGTCGTCTTGGCTGTCGCACAATGTATCTCAGTCCCAAACTGCAGACCAAGAGCCAGAGAAAGGTTGGAAAATTAGATCTGTGTCTATCACAGTTTAAGAAATGAGCTCTGTTCCACATTATACTCATTTAATGGCCATCGGGGTGGATATGACTATAACTGTTCTCACTGTTCATTTTAATGCCAATCATAGTCTGACATGTTATATTCACATATTGAGATAAGGGGTCCTGTAATTGTCATGTATTTCAATTGAATCGCATGTATAATATGTATGAGCTGGGCAGGAAGAGGTCAGTCCACAGAGAGAGCTGCGCCAGTTTGCTGAATGGTCTGTGCCCTTCAGTCAAGGACAAAACTGAACCATGGAAATATTCAAATACAATCACTTTGACTGAACTAGGCCACGGGCACTGACTGAGGAACATTCTCAGAACACAAATTCACTGTGTTAGAGTCTGTGCTGATTTCACAGCACAATATTAGGGTATCAGAAATTGTACCTACCTCAAATCAGAACCCATGGGTGTCAGGGATCGTCCTAGTTACAATCACCGCAGCCGGTTTTCAGAGATTGTCCCAATTTACTACCCTACTGTAAAATTGTTACAGCACAGAAAGAACTATTTGGCCCATTGGATTTGTGGTTGTTCTTTATGGAGCAATTTCTTCAATCTTATTTTGCAGGTCATTCCCCATATCACGAAGAATGATTACCCTCTAGTTCTTTTTCCTTTTTACAATTCTATTTTGAAAGTCCTGAATGTCTCTTCCACCACCACTGAAGACTGTGATTCCACGTCAAAACGAATCCGTCTAAAATATTTTCCCCACAATTACACTGTAATTCTTGATCATCACTTTACACCAGTGTACCCCTTTCCTTGAACCTTAGTTCCTTGGACACGGCTCAACTAGAATTTTAGAAAAGTTCCATACAACCTCCCAGCTTTTGTGCTTAATTGCCTTTTTTTTAAGTTTGGATCCATCTGCTTTATTAACCATTGTTTCAACATACCCTACCACTTTCAAAGATATATGCATCCATATATCTAGGTACCTTTCCTCCAGCACAGCCTTTAGAACTGTGCCATATCGATTACATTGGTGGTCTTCAACTTTTATGCCAAAATATGTCAGTACACACTTCTCTGCATTGAACATAAACTTCCACATGTCCGTCCAACCTTTCATTGTGCTTTTGCATTCTGACACCAACCTCTTGCTGTTTACCACAAGTCTGAGTTTTTAGTTTATCGCCATGTGTACAGAGATTTAGTGTTATGCATAGAGATACAGTATATGTATAGATGTATAGATAGATGTAGAGAGATATAGAATAGCACATGAGTACAATACCTACCAACCTACAGTCGCAAAAGCAACTGCTTACCATCACCCACTGATTTCTGTCCTTATCAGAGTATGAGACTGGGCCAACAGGGCATGAGTGTTCAAAAATCACTGTCCATTCCCTGGCATGTTATCTGAATGTGTTGCTGCACTGAAGTACGTGTACAAGTTTATGACTGCATTTGATTGTATGGTAAAGAACATCCAACCTGCGTCTCTGCCACAGTGAGTGGCTAAGTTGGTGCCATATACCAGTCTCCACTGTCAGCTCATTATTAAGAGAACGCTTATCTAATATCACTCCTTATTCTGCTGCACTTAATTGTAGTCTGCTTCCAAAAAGCAATCCAATACTCACTATTTGTTTTGTGCAGTGAAACAAGTAGGAAGTGTAAAATTGAATGGCCTTGATGAATTGCAGAAAGGAGTACTTGGTACATCCTGGAAGTAAATCGTAAAGAAAAAAAGCTGAGAACTTTCCTGTGCTCATCAAATCATCCTTTGAAAATCTGTTCCTTTCTCTACTTCTCACATGATATCATCTGCTTCTACGGTGCCCATAGCTGATCCATGGCGAACAGCAGATCCATTTGGCGCAAGCAGCTGAATGTTATCTTGAATTTTTTTATTTCCTTGTAGTGTCTTCCTTTCTTCTGCTGAAGGCTTCAGCCCACATTTCTTCTTCTACATGGCGCCATCCCCTGAATCATCTCTATGATTCTGTCCTCACCACGTGTATAATGGGAGTCACTGGACTGAAAACACAAATCCTCCAGGAATTTTTCCATCTTAACTCAAAGGCGCAAAATCAAAACGTCTTACTTCTACCATCGCTGTTGAGGCCCCGTGATCATGGTAGAAAGGGGATTGTAGATGGACCTTCTGTATCCTAATAACTTAGTGACTCAATGGATGATGCTCTGAAACAGGAAAAGCCTTAAAGCTCTCCCAGAAGCAAGAGTTTTGATGATTAAACCATTTCAGTGAGTAATAAAGTGTGAATTTTTGTAAGTTCAATGATTAGACTTTCCTTACTGTCTAGTTTGGAGTGTTGATGTGGGCAGGAAAGTGCTGGGGTGGGTTGATCCATTATGAATAAAAAATGTTCATTCATAATGCACTGAATATTATTTGAGATTAAATAAGATGACTGAGGGCGACACTGTATGAAATCTCCAGGCTGCATCAAGGTTATTGTAAGAAATAAAAGTTCATGGTGTAGGAGGTAGCATATTGGATAGAAAATTGACTGGCTAACAGGAAACTGAGAGTAGGCATCAATAGTTATTTGTCTGTCTGGCAAAATATAACAGGTCATGTGCCGCAGGAATCGGTGCGGGGGCCTAACTAACTTGAATCAAGGCACCAAAGGCATCGTAGCAAAATCTGCTGATCACACTTGGACAGGTAAAGCAGTAACAGTAAAGGAGACATAAGGAGCCTAGGAATATATACAGATAAGTTAGAATGAGTGAGTAAATCTGGAGTTTAAATGGGAAACTATCATTTTGGCAGGAAAAATTAAAAAAGGAGCATCTAATCTAAAAATGTTGATTGGACAGCTCTGAGACGCAGAGTTGCTTGCATTTCGTGGAGCATGACATTTGTAGATATGTGGAAACAGTTGCCAGAGGAAGTGGTAGAGGTGGGGGCTTTTACAATGTTTAAAAGAAATGTGAGCAGGTACGCGGAAAGGAACGGCAGAGGGATATCGGCCAAATGTAGACAAATTAGACTAGCTCAGATAGGCAACTTGATCAGCAAGGATAGGTTGGGCCAAAGGGTATGTGCTATATACCTCTATGAATTTAAAGGCTAATATGTAAGTAAATTAAGTAATTAGGAATGCTGACAAAATGTCTTTGCTAGAGGAATTAAACACAGCTACCTTGGTGGGATTTGAGTTTGGATCTCTGAAGTATTAGTCTTGGCCTCTGGGTTATAAGGCTGATAACTTGTATGTTTCTTGTAGAATGAATCAGAAGTAATTTTATGGGGAGTAAAAAAATGGCAGAGAAATTAAATATTATGTTGTGTCCGTTTCACAGAAGAAGACACAGAAATCCTGCATTAGTGGACAACTACAAGTTTGGGATGAGCGAGGAACTAAAAAAATGTAGCATTAGTAAAAAACTTTAATTGGAGAAATAAATGGGGCCAAAATGTAATAAACATCCAAGACCTGATGATCAGCATCTTTTATTTTGATGGAAGTAATTAATGATACAATAAATGCATTGACTGTCATCTTCCAAAATTTCATAGATTCATGATAGGGTCCTCATAAATGGTGAGAACTGAAAGGTATTGGTGTTCAGAGAGAATTCCATATCCACACACGTTAATTCCTGAAAGTAAACTTGCAGATACAGCATACTGCTATCCTGCTCCAATCATGTCTCATATACAGATTAGGCCTCTCTATCAAAGAAGGATATGCTTGCAATGGAGGGAGTAGAGCAGAGGGTCCCAGAATGATGGATTATGAGTTTGTTGTATGAGGAAAATTGACAGGATCTATATGATCTTGAGAAGAAAAACAGATGATCTAATTGAAATGAACAAAATTCTGATGGGGTTGAATAGTGTAGATGGAGAGCTGATATTTCCTCTGCCTAGGGTATGTGGAACCTGGGATCCCCTGACAGAACAGGAGTAGAGTTCCCTGAGTTATTACCTTTCACACAACCAACCTCTGCACCCATTGCAGCATCTGCCAACGCCAACATACAACTGCAACCACCATCAGTCACATCTTCCACTCCCTATCCCTTGTAGCTTCCTCCACTCTGTGACTCCATGGTTCGCTCATGCCTCCTCATCTATGCCTGACCCTCCCTAGGCATTTCCCCCTGCAATGTTGGGAGTGGTGACACCTGTTTCTACACCTCCTTCCTCATCCAGAGACCTAAACAGTCCTCTAGGTGAGATGGAGATTCACTTACACCTCCTCCAACTTCTGTCTATTGCATTCAGTGCTCTCAATGTGATCCAATGCAGACCAAGCGACTACTTTTCCAAGCATCCCCTTCTTCCCACCTCCCACCTCAAACCTCCTACCACCCTGTTTCTCTCTTCCTGTCCCCTACATACTCCTGCCACTGGATCTCCTCTCCCCATACTGCTCATCCCTCCCCACCCTCTGTTCCCATCTATCACCACCCCTCATTCATTTCTACTCTTCACCCATTCCCAACAGATTCCAGAATCTGCAGTTTTTGTTCTCCACCTGTCACCGCCCAGTTTCTGTTCCTATCTCCAGCCTTCCCATCTAGATAAAGGGTCCTAACCCCATATGTCACCTGTCCATTGCCTCCACAGATGCTGCCGACCTGCTTAGCTCCTCCAGCTCCTCTCCCTTTTTTTGGTAGAGGGACCGAATGGCCAATTTCCACTTCCACAGTTATCATGGGTGACTTTAATCTACATATAGATTGGGCCAACCAAATTGGTAACAGTGCTGAGGAGGAGGATTTCCTGGAATGTATACAGGATGGGTTTTTAAACCAATATGTGGAGGAACCGACTAGAGGGCAGGTCATCCTAGACTGGGTATTGTGTAATGAGGAAGGATTAGTTAGCGATCTTGTTGTGCAAGGCCCCTTGGGCAACAATGGTCATAATATGGTGGAATTCTGCATTAGGATGGAGAGTGATACGGTTAATTCAGAGACTAGTGTCCTGAACTTGAATAAAGGAGACTTTGAATGTATGAGATGGGAATTGGCTAGGATACACCGGCAAATTATACTTAAAGGATTGACAGTGGAGATGCAATGGCAAAGATTTAAAGACCGCATGGATGAACTCCAGAAATTGTTCATCCCTGTCTGGCAAAAAAATAATACTGGGAAGGTAGCTCAACCGTGGCTGACGAGGGAAGTCAAGGATAATGTTAAATCCAAGGATGAGGCATATAAATCGGCCAGAAGAAGCGGCAAACCAGAGGACTGGGAGAAATTTAGAACTCAACAGAGGAGGACAAAGGGGATAATTAAGAGAGGGGAAAAGAGTATGAAAGAAAGCTTGTGAGAAATATAAAAACTGACTGTAAAAGTTCCTTTAGGTATGTAAAAAGGAAAAGATTAGTGAATACAAATGTATCCCTTACAGTCAGAGTCAGGTGAATTTATAATGGGGAAATAAGGAAATGGCAGAACAGTTAAACAAGTACCTTGGTTCTGTCTTCACTAAGGAAGACACAAACAACCTCCTGGAAATACTAGGGGACCGAGTATCTAGTGGGAGGGAGGAACTGAAGGGAATCAACATTAGTCAGAAAATGGTGTTAGGTAAACTGTTGGGACTGAAGGCAGATAAATCCCCGGGTCCTGATGGTCTGCATCCCAGAGTATTCAAGGAGGTGGCCCATGAAATCATGGATGCAGTGGTGATCATTTTCCAATGTTCTCTCGACTGGATCAGTTCCTGTGGACTGGAGGGTAGCCAATGTAACCCCACTTTTTAAGAAAGGAGGGAGAGAGAAAACGGGGAATTATAGACCAGTTGGCCTTACATTGGTCGTGGGGAAAATGCTGGAGTCGATTATTAAAGATGTTACAGCAACGCATTTGGAAATCAGTGACGGGATCGGTCAAAGTCAACATGGATTTATGATGGGGAAATCATGCTTGACTAATCTTCTGGAATTTTTTGAGGATGTAACAAGTAGAATGGATAAGGGTGAGCCAGTGGATGTGGTGTATCTGGACTTTTAAAAAGCCTTTGACAAGGTCCCACACAAGAGATTAGTGTTCAAAATTAAAGCACATGGTATTGGGGGTAGGGTATTGACATGGATAGCAAACTGGTTGGCAGACAGGATGCAAAGAGTAGGAATTAACAGGTCCTTTTCAGAATGGCAGGCAGTGACTAGTGGGGTGCTGCAAGGCTCGATGCTGGGACCCCAGTTATTTACAATATATATTAACGATTTAGACGAGGGAATTAAATGTAAAATCTCTAAATTTGCGGACGACACAAAGCTGGGTGGCAGAGCTGTGAGGAGGATGCTCTGAGGCTGCAGGGTGACTTGGATAGGTTGCGTGAGTGGGCAGATGCAATATAATGTGGATAAATGTGAGGTTATCCACTCTGGTGGCTGAACAGGAAGCAGATTATCTGAATGGTGTCCGATTAGGAGAAGGGGAGGTGCAGTGAGAACCTGGGTGTGCTTGTACATCATTCACTGAAAGCAAGCATGTAGGTATAGCAAGCAGTGAAGAAAGCTAATGGCATGTTGGCCTTCATTGCGAGAGGATTTGAGTTTCGGAGCAAGGAGGTCCTACTGCAGTTGTACAGGGCCCTGGTGAGACTGCACCTGGAGTATTGTGTGCAATTTTTGTCTACTAATTTTAGGAAGGACTTTATTGCTATTGAGGAAGGAGGTAGGTTCACCAGGTTAATTTCCGGGATGGGGGGACTGACATATGATGAAAGAATGGGTCGACTGGGCTTGTATTCACTGGAATTTAGAAGGATGGTTGTCCTATAGAAACATATAACATTCTTGGACGATTGTACAGGGTAGATTCTGGAAAAATGTTCCCAATGTTGGGGGAGTCCAGAACCAGGGGTTTGAGAATAAGGGGTAGGCCATTTAGGACTGAGATGAGGAAAAACGTTTTCACCCAGAGAGTTGTGAATCTGTGGAATTCTCTGCCACAGAAGGGAGTGGAGGACAATTCAAGAGAGAGTTGGATTTAGCTCTTAGGGCTAAGGGAATCAAGGGACACGGGGGGAAAAAGCCGGAACGAGGTATTGATTTTGGATGATCAGCCATGATCATATTGAATGCGGTGCTGGCTCGAAGGGCCGAATGGCCTACTCCTGCACCTATTTTCTATGTTTCTTTGTTTCTTTTCTTATGTACTAATGTTCCAGGCAAAGATGGTGAGTACAATGCATTGAGAAATTTTTTTTTAATGATGGATTATCATTACTCTCAGGAGTATTATTAAATGCTTCAGACATAGAATTAATATGCAACGGAATGTCTGCTGTGATGTCAGTGAACACAGCTGTCATTTTTCAAATTGTTGCCTTTTGTGGAAATCTGCCACCTTGCCATTCTGGCAGTGGAATGTGGAAGTGAAGTCTATCATTTGCAAGGTAATGAGTTCACCTTTAGATACAAACCACTGATCCACAGCTGAGGTTCACTGTGCAAGATTAAGTCTCATTTATTCATTTGTTGCAACTCAACACAATTTTTTTTCAATTCTATTCTATTTTCATCGTTGTATCGCACTAATTTGATTGAGGTTTTTGAAGAGGTGACTAAAGGGTCTGTCCCACGGGCATGCGACTCCATGCGGCAAGCGCGACCTAACCGCAAGCGGGGGCCGTGCGGATGCCGCGCGGAGGTCGAGTGATCCCCGTACAGGGCCAATCCCACCAGCATGCGGCTGCATGCGGCAAGCGCTACCAATCCGGAAGCGGGGGCCGCGCGGAGGTCGAGTGACGTCAAGACGGTGCGTACGGCGTTGAGGCGGTGTGCACGGCCGTTGAGGCGGCTGCGTCCGGCGTCGAGGCGGTGCGCACGGCCGTCGATGCGGCGTGCACGGCCTCGATGCGGCTGCGGGGCGGCAGGCCGTTGCCGCACGGAATTTTTGAACAGTGTCAGTTTATCGGAGCCCCGCGCGATGTCAGGAACAGCTCTGCACAACTCCATACGGCTCCGGCGATCGGAGTGGGACCGGCCCCGCGACCTCCGCGCGGCCCCCGCACGGCCCCCGCTTGCAGTTAGGTCGCGCTTGCCGCATGGAGTCGCATGCCCGTGGGACAGGCCCTTAAGAAGATTGAGGAGGGCACTGTGGTAGATATGAAGTCTTCTTCGACTTCAGCAAGTCCTTTGACAAGATACCGCATGGTAGGCTGGTCTGGAAGGTCACGTGGGATCTAGCTAGGGGCGGCACAGTGGAGCAGCAGTAGAGTTGCTACCTCACAGCGCCAGAGACCTGGGTTTGATCCTGACTATGGGCACTGTCTGTATGGAGTTTGTACCTTCTCCGTGACCTGCGTGTATTTTCTCCGGGGTGCTCCGGTTTCCACCCACATTCCAAAGACGTACAGGTTTGTAGGTTGATTGCCTTTGGTAAAATGGTAAATTGTCCCTAGTGTGTAGGATAGTGTTTGTGTGCGAGAATCGCTGGTCGGCACGGACTCGGTGGGCCGAAGGCCCTGTTTTCTCGCTGTGTCTCTAAAACTAAAACCAGCCAATTGGATACAAAATTGGCTTGAAGGTAGGAGGCAGCAGGTGGTGGAAGAGGGTTGTCTTTCAGACTGGAGGTCTGTAACAAGTGGCGTACCTCAGGGTTTGGTGTTAGGTCCACTGTTGTTCATTATAAATATTGACAGTTTGGATGTGAATAGGAAATAGGAAATCGAGTCATCAGGTGGCGCCACAAGTGGCAGCCTCGCCAGCAGCGTGTTTGTTCTTTCAACTTTTTTTGTTTTTTAATATGTCTAACTATGTTTTAGTGTGGTGGGTGGTGGGGGGGAATTGGGGGAAACCGTTTTCAGTCACTTACCTCGACGGAGATGCGACTTTTCTCTTTGTCACATCTTCGCCCCCCTCGTGACCTAACAACTGGATTGGTGTGGCCTTTCTCGGAGATTCGATCATCCCAACGAGAGGGCTTGTATATCGGGCCGTCCGTAGCGGTGACTACGGAGGGTTCATGTCCCGACCACAGGTGAACAAAGGAGGAAGATTGACTGAAGGTTATTGCCTTCCATCACAGTGAAAAATGTTGATTCCACTGTGGTGGATGTTTATGTTAAATTCTATTGTGTATTGTGTTCTTTTTGATTGTATGGCTGCATGGTAACTCAAATGTCACTGTACCCTAATTGGTGCATTTGACAATAAATGTGAACTTGAACTTGAATATAGGTGGCATGGTTAGTATGGTTGCAGATGACACTTGATAGTAGACAGTGAAGAAGGTTATCTACAATTACAATGGGATCTTGATCAACTGAGCAAAACGGCAGATTCAGGTAAATACAAGTTTCGGTAAATTACAAATTTTGATAGAACAAACCAGAGCAGAACTTACACATAAAATAATAGGCACTGAAGAGTGTTGCAGAAGAAAAAAACACGAGTACATGGTTCCATAAAAGCAGGCGACACAGGTGGAAAGGGTGGTGAAGAGGGCTTTTGACATGCTTGACTTCTTTGGTCAGGGTGTGAGTACAGGAGTTAGGATGTCATGTTGCAGCTGTATTTGGTAAGGCCACATCTGGCAAGCTGTGCACAGTTCTGGTTGCCCTGCTATAAGAAGGATGTCATTCAACTGGAGATTTAGGACTACAAAAAAGATTTACAAGGATGTACCAGGCCTGGAGGGAAATGGTGGAGGCAGAATTAAAAGATACTTAGACATACTAATGAATTTTTATGAATTTTTAATAAATTGTAACCTTGTCCATAAGCAGGAGGAGGGGATGAGAAACGAGCTCCTGGCTTATGTCCAGGAGCACGTCTCGTTAACCCCTTCAACCAACAGCTGATTCTTATTGAAATCAAAAATATTGGTTTAATAATTAAACTCTGATATATATATATGTTATAAGGAAATATCAGGGTAAAATTGTATTATATATATGAATGTGAGGCCTCGTTTTAATATTTTAATATGTTATGATTAACTAAGAGAGCGGAGCGAGTTGAGCAACAACGCAATGGAAGTCAAAATAAGGTTTTTTCCCACCTACAGGTGGGTCACTTGCTACAGTGCCGACTATAGACACTGTAGCCTCACTCTTTTAGTTTTTTTTTTATTACATAAAATCACTTGTTTGTGTTTTGTGTTTAGTGATAAGAATAATATGGACATACCAACAAAAGTTAATAATTCAAAAACTCCCCCAATACCTAAAGACCTGGGATATGGACGCACCACAAGATTCAAAGGTACTATAATTATTCAAAATGCATGACACCACACAAAAGAACCTAGGAGGAGTCTCATTTTGTAGTTGGAATATAAGAGGCATTAATGAACCTATCAAAAGGGGTAAGATATTAGCTCAGCTAAAAATGTATAATTCTGACATTACCTTCCTACAAGAAACACACCTAAAACCTCAGGACCAAGTTAGGCTGAGGGCGAAATGGATAGGTCAAACATACCACTCTTCATTCACTTCAAAATCTAGAGGCACGTCAATTATCATAAGAAAAGGTATACCATTTAAAGCAAAGAATATTATAACAGATATAGAAGGGAGATACCTAATAGTTAATGGAGAAATCCATGACACTCCACTTACTTTGGTAAATATATATGCCCCTAACTTTGATAACCCCCACTTTTTCAATAAAATCTTTAATATAATTGCAGAGTCAAACTATCAAAATGTTATAATAGGCGGAGACTTTAATTGTGTTTTAGACCCGTACTTAGATAAATCAAGTCAAAAACAGAGAGGGAATATGAAATCGAAAACTGGGGAACTCCTCAATACCTACATAAACAACACTAATATAGCAGATGTTTGGAGAATTGTGAACCCAACTGGCAGGGAATATTCGTTTTACTCAATGGTACATAAGACATACTCACGTATAGACTACTTTCTGCTGGATACAAAATTAATCCCCCAAACATCTAATGCAATATATCATACAAATTCAATTTCAGACCATTCTCCACTAACTTTCTTTTTAAAACTGGAAGGATTGTCTAAGAATAATTCATTCTGGAGATTTAACTCTCAAATTTTAAAAGATCCACAAGCGAGTATATATTTAAAAGAACAAATGGAGGTCTTTTTTCAAACAAATGATACTTCAGATATATCGCCTACTTTACTTTGGGAATCTTTTAAAGCATACATTAGGGGTATTATAATTTCATATCAAGCTTTTCAAAATAAAAAGAATAAGAATGAACAAAGACAGTTAGAAGAACTTATTAGACAAATGGATATAGATAATGCTAAAGATCCAACAATAGATAAACATAATAAAATAATAATTTTAAAATTTAAATTAAATAAATTATTATCTGCCAAACTTATAAGACTTTTTCAAATTACAAAACAAGAGCACTTTGAATTTGGGGATAAACCGCATAAACTTTTGGCTCGCCAGCTAAAAAAACGAGAAAAGGAACATACTATACCAAAGATCAAATCAGATAAAGGGGAATTATTAACAACACCGAAGGATATTAATAAAAGATTTGCGCAATTTTACGAGAATTTGTATACATCTAAAACGATAATTGATTCCAATAATATCACAAAGTTCTTGGATACCTGTAATCTTCCAAAGTTAGAGCTGAAGGAACAAGAGGAACTGGGTGCACAAATCTCAATTAAGGAATTAGAAGATACAATAAACTCACTAAAAAATGGAAAAACACCAGGCCCTGATGGATTTACTAATGAATTTTATAAAAACTTTTATGAAAAAATAATACCAAGATTACAAAAAATGTACCAATACGCTTTTAAAAAACGAATACTACCTGATACATTAGCGGAATCAACGATTACATTAATACCTAAGAAAAATAAGGATTTAGAAGATCCTGGCTCATATAGAGCTATAGCATTGTTAAACACAGATCAAAAAATATTAGCGAAAACATTAGCCAGAAGATTAAGTAAATACATTAGTAAATTAATAAACCCAGATCAGACAGGGTTTATCCCTAAGAGATACTCTTCTAATAATATGAGACGTCTACTCAACATAATGCACTCACACAAATCTGAAGATCAAGAATTATCAATTATTTCGCTGGATGCTGAAAAAGCATTTGATCAAGTAGAATGGAATTATATGGATAAAGTATTACAAAAATTTCAACTGGGAGAGAATTTTATTTTATGGATTAAGTTACTATATAACAAACCTACAGCTAGAATACTTACTAATAACATATTATCCTCGAAATTTCAACTATCAAGGGGAAATAGACAAGGATGCTCATTATCACCACAGCTGTTTGCTCTCATTATTGAACCGCTAGCAGAAAAAATTAGAATACACCCTGATATTCATGGATATAATACTAAAGACTCATATAATAAAATATCTTTATACGCGGATGATATATTATTGTATATCACAAAACCTCAAATCACTATACCAAATATATTAAATTTAATTGAAGACTTCGGATCTTTTTCTGGATATAGAATAAATTGGAATAAAAGTGAAATTATGTCAATAAAACCGAAAGATTCAACACATCTTTTAAAATTCCCTTTTAAAATAGCTACAGAAAAATTTAAATATTTGGGAATCGAAATTACCAGAGCATATCAAGGTATGCTCAGGGCAAATTTTGACCCCCTACTTAATAAACTGAATACATTAATTAAATTCTGGAAAACGCTTCCGATGTCTTTAATAGGCCGAATAAACGCAATAAAAATGATCTTTTTACCACAAATTTTATACCTATTTCAATCAATTCCTATATACTTACCTAAGAAGTTTTTTAAAAAACTCGACTCAGATATCACTAATTTTATATGGGACTATAAATCACATAGAATACAAAAAACCCATCTGAATAAATCTAAAGTATTGGGGGGTCTAGCACTACCCAATTTTATGTATTATTATTGGTCAGTAAATATTAAAAACATGATTCAACTGATGGATAACTCCGCCCAGCAAGTAGACTGGATTGTAATGGAGAAAGAGGATTGCTCCTCTAGAAACATTGGAGCGATCCTCCTCTCTCCAATGAAATTGAATAACATAAACTATAATAAGAACCCAATTATTCATAGTACAATCCGTATTTGGAAACAAATAAAACAAAATTTAAAATTAAGAAACTTATCACTTTTATTACCTATAGTCAATAACCCTTCGTTTAGTCCTTCTATTATAGATAAAGCTTATACACAATGGGATAGACTAGGAATTAAAACGCTTGGTGACTTGTATGAAACTGGAAAATTACTTTCATTTCAACAATTACAAATAAAATATAAACTCGGAAATAATCAATATTTTAAATACTTTCAAATATGCGACTATTTGAAAAAATATATAAAAGATCATCATAATAACCCAGCAGATGTACTGGACGAGGCAATGCAGACAAAAGCGGAATCAGCAAACTTAATATCATATTTGTACAATATTATCTTAAATGTACAAATACCATCTACGGAGGGTATCAGAAGAGACTGGGAACAAGAGTTAGCCATTAAAATTTCAAAGGAAAGTTGGAATGAATACTTATTAAAAGTACATAAATGCTCG
This sequence comes from Malacoraja senta, assembly GCA_038087875.1. Taxonomy (NCBI): domain Eukaryota; kingdom Metazoa; phylum Chordata; class Chondrichthyes; order Rajiformes; family Rajidae; genus Malacoraja; species Malacoraja senta. The sequence goes on along the minus strand of CM075981.1, from coordinate 62,609,445 downwards.
ATTAATGTAAGACACACTTTAATACAATTTAAAATTTTACATAGATTATATTATTCGAAAACTAAAATTCATAAAATTTTCCCAAACGTATCATCTATTTGTGATAAATGTCAATCCCAAGAAGCAACTATAGCGCACTCATTTGTCTTCTGTACAAAAATTCAAAAATTTTGGAATGAAATTTTTGAAATCTTTACAAAGTTATTTAAAACAAGACTGATACCCAAAGCAGAATGGATTATCTTCGGAATAACGGAAGATGATCCAGAACTAAATGTGTTTCAAAAGAAATTAATGGATTATGGGTTAATAACTGGAAAAAAGCTAATTCTAAAATTTTGGAAGAAGGCTCCAATACCAACTATAAATATGTGGATTTCAAATATGTTTGAAACACTACACCTTGAAGAGATAAGACTCCTCCTAGCAGGTAAACCAGATCACTTCCACCTGACGTGGTCTGCATTTATAGAATTATTACAAACATAGGGTGCAAAAGTACTTTAAAAAAATAAAAAATTGAGGTCGGGTAAGGGGGGATGATAGTTGAAGAGTTGGTATGTCCTATTTACGTGATGCTCAAAAAAAAAAACATTTGTTTTTCTTTTTTTCTCTCTCTCTTTTCTTTTCTTAGGGCCTATTTCTTAACTCCTTTTTTTTTTTGTCTTTAATTTCGCTTTCATAGGGTCCCCGTCCTTTTTTTTTTTTTTGTTTGTTGTTACATTTTCTACACTTTTCTACACTTGCACTTTTTCCTTCACTTTCTTCTCTCTTTCAATCTTTTCTTTCTTTAGCGTAAAAAAAAAAAATAAAGGGAGTACATTAATTGTAAGAAGATATAAATGACGAGTATTAATGTATGTGGCTGTGATGTAATGTACTTCTAATAAATAAAAATTAAAAAAAAAAAAAAAAAAAAGATACTTAGACAGGTATGTGAATAGGCAAAGTTTTGTGGGAAATGGGGTAGGCATAGGCAAGTGAGATTAGCTTGCCTAAGCAACTTGGGTGGCATGCACAAGGTGGGCCGAAGAGCCTGTTGCAATGCTGCATAGCTCCATGGATCCATTGGTCATGCATTAAGTTCATTTTGATTAATGCAACTTAATTACAAAATATCAGAGCCTATTTTTACTTGTAATCACTGACACTAATAATATGTTTCTTCGATGATCGTCCTTGAGGCTTTGCGCTGTTTACTTTATTTTCCTTCAATCGGATTCTCTATTTTATCTCTCTACATCCCAACAAAGTGAGCTGACAGGTCCAAAGCTCCATTATAAAACCATTCTAAACTCTAGAGTAGTTGAGTCAGCCATAGGAGATATGCAGACCAGTACCAGCCAGATCACCACCATGTGGAAAATGGTTTCCCCTCTGTTGATCTTCAAGGTGAGGACTGGCTGCCGTGAAACACAATCTCTCAATGTCATTTCAACTCATCTTCTAGCAATGATTTCTGTTCCTCTCGAAAGTTAAAGTCCCTTTAGCAGATTTCAGGACAATCAATTCTTTAGATAAATGCTTCTCCAAGCTTTACTGGAAAGTTCCCCGGGGAGGCTGATTAACCTACTTCCATGGGGAAATATGTCAGTAATCAGCAATTTGTCTCAACCATGTCCGATTATTCAACAATGGGAATCTGTTCACGGTTGGAATTTTGGCGAACATTTGAACAAGAGACTTCAGAATGTTTCTAAATAGACAGGCTTTTACTTGAAACAACTTTCAGAATTTGACCTTTAAAAGCATTATAAATCAAATTATAACAAACAGAATGCATCTGACACCCGCAGATAGAGATGAGTGCACCTGATGGTAAAATGGAGATCAAACTATGTAACTGAGATTATCGACATTAATAACCTAGCAAGTCAGTCATAGACAGAAGAAATACATTGTTACTGATCAAACATCTTGAGTGTCAGCAACTGATACTACAAAAAGATTTGACCAAGTTTTATATGAAAAGTTATTAATCAGTGAGAGAGAATTGTGGAGATTTAGCTGAGGTTCACATCCAAACATTCCAATGGAAGGTTATTAACCTGAAATGTTGAATGTTTCTCTTTCTGCTCAGCATTTCCAGCATGTCCTGTTTTTTATTTCTGATTGAAGAAGGGTCCTGACCCCAAATGCCATCTGTCCATTTCCCTCCACAGATGCTGCTGGACCTCCTGAGTTCCTCCAGCATAGTTTTTTGCAAAAGCAGACTTTTCTTGCAAATTATATAAATCTGCCTGTAAATATGCAAATATGTGCATGTTTGAGAACCAACTGAGTAAAAAAAGTATTTATGAAAGAGTCTGAATAAGGATCGTGAGCTGAAAAATCATCTGTGAATTTAAGAAGGAACATTGCCCCCCCAGAGGCTGCCTGACCCGCTAAGTTCCTCCAGTACTTTGCTGCTCAAGATTCCAGCATCTGCTGTTGCTTTGTCTCTTGTCTGTGTTTAAAATTATAATACTCTAATTTTGAAACCTCAAAAAAATATAGGTCCATCAATTTGCAATGTAATCCTACCAAGAAAACTGAAAATAAAATTAAATCAGTGAATATGAAGATTATTCAATAATGTTCAATGTCAGAACTAAAGTATTATCCAGTCATCCTGGGCTTCAGTTAATATGTGATCAGGTGACAAAGGTTGTACGTTTTATTATAATAAAAGTTAACTGGTGGAGAGAATACCAATAGTTGAGTATTGCATCATTAGACTGCTAATGGTGGTAAAAGATTGTTTTATGAAATAATCATTCCATATATATTAAAATATTGATCATAAGCAAAATTGCATTGCTTTAATTGAGATGGTGAAGCATGTTATAAAAGCTGCTGGTGGTGACATACAAATATTTTTAATGGGCTATTTGTTCATTTCCTGTTGAAAATCCTGATTAATACAAATGTTGCTGTTTTTTAAATTAAAGTGAGTTCACTGTTTTAAATTTACCAAAATTATTACCTTCATCATTTAACGTGTATCCTTACCTTTTTCCTTCTTTCATATATTAATTCTTAACCATTTTCATTCTTTTTCTTGTGCTTAACTTTACTGTCAAAACACATTTCTTGACATGGTTCAAAATTAACTGGGGTTTCTACCTAAACCTAATGCATTAAAGTGACTGCTCTGGATAGAGAACTGTGGATGCTGGCTTACAGAGAGTTTGGTTCATCTGAACCATTTACAGATATCCTCTAACGACTGGTTGTTTTACTGACAGCTTTGCAACAGACTTGGTATTGAGCAAAATGGATTTACCAGAATCCATTAGTGGAGAAAGAGAGACTGGGCAAGGTGTCATGGAAAGAAAGGGAATCAGCCAGAGATTTTGTTTCTTTACTATCCATTGACCCATGCTGGAAGTGTATATTCAGTGAAAATGGGGAAATAACTGGATTGTTGTTTATCTGGGATGTCTTTTTGATAGCTTTTATGGGCGGCAGGGTGGTGCAGTGGTAGATCTGCTGCCTTACAGTACCAGAGACCGGGTTAAATCCTAACATTGCGTGCTGTCTGTACGGAGTCTGTACGTTCTTCTCATGACCACATGGGTTTTCTTTCGGTGCTCTGGTTTCCTCCTACACTCCAAAAGCGCACAGGTTGTAGGTTAATTGCCTTCGGTAAGAATTGTAAATTGTCCCTACGGTGTAGGATAGTGTTAGTGTACTATGACTGGTCGACGCGGACTCGATGAACTGAAGGGCCTGTTTCCACGCGGTATCTCTAAACTAAACTAATAGCTTTCAACTGGGCCAGTCATTGTCTGGATTGTGGATGGAGTTGGGAGAGTCTCAGCTTACATTATAATGTGCACCCCAGGGAATATGTGAATTGAAACGGTTTGCTGAAGGCAAAATAACCTGTCCGCCTGCTGCTGGTTTGAATCTGGATTTGTGCCGGACATTAATTGCTGACCTCTCATCCTGGTGTCTGGTTTCATCTCACTGAACATCGAAAGGTTTTAACACTGATATGAGGAGAATAGTGAGCTGGCTGGCAGGCTGGCGGTGCACTTGATAAATGATCCCCATGTTGGGGGAGTCCAGAACCAGGGGTCCCAGTTTAAGAATAAGGGGTAGGCCATTTAGGACTGAGATGAGGAAAAACCTTTTCAGCCAGAGAGTTATGAATCTGTGGAATTCTCTGCCACAGAAGGCAGTGGAGGCCAATTCACTGGATGTATACAAGAGGGAGTTAGATATAGCTCTTAGGGCTAACTGAATCAAGGGATAGGGGGAGAAATCAGGAACAGGGTACTGATTCTGGGTGACCAGCCATGATCATATTGAATCATTTGAACAAGAGACTTCAGAATGTTTCTAAATAGACAGGCTTTTACTTGAAACAACTTTCAGAATTTAGAATTCAGAATTTACTTGAAACAACTTTCAGAACTTCCAGCTGGCTCGAAGGGCTGAATGGCCTGCTCCTACACCTATTTTCTAAGTTTCTATGATACTAGAATAGTGGGGGAATGGGGAATAAGAACAAGGTGAGTAGATGCCTTTGCACTTGTATTTCTTTTGCCATTTTAAATTTGATTACCTTTGCCTTGTCTTGACATTGAACCAAGGTTGCCAGTCAGCAATCAGGTTTGGAAACTTAAACTGATTTAGACATGAAGAGAAATGTAATCAATAATGAAAGTCAGTACGGAAGACTTTTTCCTGATCACCACAGCCTGTGCGAAGAAATCCTAATCTTATTTTTGATATAATGCAAGCATAATTTCAATATTGTTTATAGTTTAATTCCAATATCAAATAGAAAACATTAAACAAATAACTTCTGTACTTCCTGCAGTTCCTGTCACATTGTTTCGCATTCTTGTTCACAACCGTATAATATAAGCGAGTACTGGATCAATGAGAGTTTATTGGAAAGGTCTGTTCCTCTTATAACACATCCTTAAGTTAGGCCACATTTGGAGTATTATCTGCAGTTCCAGCTGTCCTATTACAAACTTTAAACTAGAATGGTTGGGGGGAGGGACTCAAATAGAGAAAGCTATTAGACAGTGTGTGAGGCAGGAGGCAGAGAAGGGAAGCACTCAGACCCAACATGTAGGGGGGAAAGAAGAAAACAATAATAGAGAATAAGAGGTGGTGGGTTTCTTAAATGGGTGAGCAGAGAAACAGAGGGGTGTAAAATGCGGGCGGAAGCAATAGATAGCAAGGTGAAAAGTAAAAGTGGCAGGCAGACAAATCCAGGACAAAAATCAAAAAGGGCCACTTTTCAACATAATTGTAAAAGGGGTAAGAGCGTTGTAAAAACAAGCCTGAAGGCTTTGTGTCTCAATGCAAGGAGCATTCGTAATAAGGTGGATGAGTTGAACGTGCAGATAGCTATTAATGATTATGATATAGTTGAGATCACGGAGACATGGCTCCAGGGTGACCAAGGCTGGGAGCTGAACATCCAGGGATATTCAATATTCAGGAGGGATAGAGAGAAAGGAAAAGGAGGTGGGGTAGCATTGCTGGTTAGAGAGGAGATTAACGCAGTGGAAAGGAAGGACATTAGCTTGGAGGACGTGGAATCGGTATGGGTAGAGCTGCGAAACACTAAGGGGCAGAAAACGCTGGTGGGTGTTGTGTACAGGCCACCTAACAGTAGTAGTGAAGTTGGGGATGGCATCAAACAGGAAATTAGAAATGCGTGCAACAAAGGCAAAACAGTTATAATGGGTGACTTCAATCTACATACAGATTGGGTGAATCAAATTGGCAGGGGTGCTCAGGAAGAGGATTTCTTGGAATGTATGCGGGATAGTTATCTAAACCAACATGTAGAGGAACCAATGAGAGAGCAGGCTATTCTAGACTGGGTATTGAGTAATGAGGAAGGGTTAGTTAGCAGTCTTGTTGTGCGTGCCCCCTTGGGAAAGAGTGACCATAATATGGTTGAGTTCTTCATTAGGATGGAGAGTGACATTGTTAATTCAGAAACAATGGTTCTGAACTTAAAGAAAGGTAACTTTGAGGGTATGAGACGTGAATTGGCCAAGATTGACTGGCAATTAGTTCTAAAAGGGTTGACGGTGGATACGCAATGGAAGGCATTTAAAGACTGCGTGGATGAGCTACAAAAATTGTTCATCCCAGTTTGGCAAAAGAATAAATCAGGGATGGTAGTGCATCCGTGGATAACAAGGGAAATCAGGGATAGTATCAAAGCAAAAGATGATGCGTACAAATTAACCAGAAAAAGCAGCATACCAGAGGACTAGGAGAAATTCAGAGACCAGCAGAGGAGGACAAAGGGCTTAATTAGGAAAGGGAAAATAGATTATGAAAGAAAACTGGCAGGGAACATAAAAACTGACTGCAAAAGTTTTTATAGATATGTGAAGAGGAAGAGATTAGTTAAAACAAATGTAGGTCCCTTGCAGTCAGAAACAGGTGAATTGATCATGGGGAACAAGGATATGGCGGACCAATTGAATAACTACTTTGGTTCCGTCTTCACTAAGGAAGACATAAATAATCTGCCGGAAATAGCAGGGGACCGCGGGTCAAAGGAGGTGGAGGAACTGAGTGAAATCCAGGTTAGTCGGGAAGTGGTGGGTAAATTGAATGGATTAAAGGCCGATAAATCACCAGGGCCAGATAGGCTGCATACCAGAGTACTTAAGGAAGTAGCTCCAGAAATAGTGGATGCATTAGTGATAATTTTTCAAAACTCTTTAGACTCTGGAGTAGTTCCTGAGGATTGGAGGGTAGCAAACGTAACCCCACTTTTTAAGAAGGGAGGGAGAGAGAAAACGGGGAATTACAGACCAGTTAGTCTGACATCGGTAGTGGGGAAACTGCTAGAGTCAGTTATTAAAGATGGGATAGCAGCACATTTGGAAAGTGGTGAAATCATTGGACAAAGTCAGCATGGATTTACGAAAGGTAAATCATGTCTGACGAATCTTATAGAATTTTTCGAGGATGTAACTAGTAGAGTGGATAGGGGAGAACCAGTGGATGTGTTGTATCTGGACTTTCAGAAGGCTTTCGACAAGGTCCCACATAAGAGATTAATATACAAACTTAAAGCACATGGTATTGGGGGTTCAGTATTGATGTGGATAGAGAACTGGCTGGCAAACAGGAAGCAAAGAGTAGGAGTAAACGGGTCCTTTTCACAATGGCAGGCAGTGACTAGTGGGATACCGCAAGGCTCAGTGCTGGGACCCCAGCTATTTACAATTTATATTAATGACCTGGATGAAGGAATTGAAGGCAACATCTCCAAGTTTGCAGATGACACTAAGCTGGGGGGCAGTGTTAGCTGTGAGGAGGATGCTAGGAGACTGCAAGGTGACTTGGATAGGCTGGGTGAGTGGGTAAATGTTTGGCAGATGCAGTATAATGTGGATAAATGTGAGGTTATCCACTTTGGTGGCAAAAACAGGAAAGCAGACTATTATCTAAATGGTGGCCGATTAGGAAAAGGGGAGATGCAGCGAGACCTGGGTGTCATGGTACACCAGTCATTGAAAGTAGGCATGCAGGTGCAGCAGGCAGTGAAGAAAGCGAATGGTATGTTAGCTTTCATAGCAAAAGGATTTGAGTATAGGAGCAGGGAGGTTCTACTGCAGTTGTACAGGGTCTTGGTGAGACCACACCTGGAGTATTGCGTACAGTTTTGGTCTCCAAATCTGAGGAAGGACATTATAGCCATAGAGGGAGTGCAGAGAAGGTTCACCAGACTGATTCCTGGGATGTCAGGACTTTCATATGAAGAAAGACTGGATAGACTGGGCTTATACTCGCTAGAATTTAGGAGATTGAGAGGGGATCTTATAGAAACGTACAAAATTCTTATGGGGTTGGACAGGCTAGATGCAGGAAGATTGTTCCCGATGTTGGGGAAGTCCAGGACAAGGGGTCACAGCTTAAGGATAAGGGGGAAATCCTTTAAGACCGAGATGAGAAAAAACGTTTTCACACAGAGTGGTGAATCTCTGGAACTCTCTGCCACAGAGGGTAGTTGAGGCCAGTTCATTGGCTATATTTAAGAGGGAGTTAGATGTGGCCCTTGTGGCTAAAGGAATCAGGGGGTATGGAGAGAAGGCAGGTACGGGATACTGAGTTGGATGATCAGCCATGATCATATTGAATGGTGGTGCAGGCTCGAAGGGCCAAATGGCCTACTCCTGCACCTATTTTCTATGTATCTATGTACAAGAAGGATGTGGAGGCTTTGGAGAGGGCGCAGAAGGTGTTTACCAAAATGCTGCCTGGTTTAGAAGGTATTAGCTGTAAGGAAAAGTTGCTTTGTTTTCTCTGGAGCATCAGAGCTTGTAGCAAGACCTGATAGAAGTATATAAAATGATGAGAGCCATAGATAGGATAGACAGTCAGAACCTTTTTCCCAGGATGGAAATGTCAATGACTAGAGGACATAGCTTTAAAGTGAGTGGGGAGAAGTTTAAAGGAGAAGTACAGGGTACGTTTTTTTACACAGAGAGTGGTGGGTGCCTGGAATGCGCTGCCAGGGGTGGTGGTGGAAGCAGATGCAATAATAGCTTTTTAGAGGGCTTTAAATGGGCACATGGATATGCAGGGAATAGAGGGATATGGATCACATGCAGGCTGAGAAGAATAATTTGGCATCATGTTTGGCCCAGACGTTATGGCTGGAAGGGCCTGTTTGGATACACAAAGATGGGTCTCTTTGCTTATTGTGTTGTGTGGTTGAATATGCATTCCACCATATTGCACGTGTATATTTCTATTTTGGAAAACCAAAGTCAACTTCATTCTTTTACACTGCAATAATCCATCCTTATTTCTCAGTGCAAGAGTATTTTCATGTTCTGTGGCCGAGGTGCATGATATACTAATCCTTTCAATCAACTGGGGTGAGTAATTCCAGCTGCAGAGTTTGCAACTTCTCGTCCTGTTGTGGCCAAAGGTTGTGGCTGTTGAGGGATTCCGTCAGTGCTGCAGAACATGCTCATGCTCCACCAACAAGGCACCTATTGGCAATCTCATGCCATCACAGCATTTTGGTGAGTTCCACCCTGTTTATACTAGATAAGATAGTTCATTGTGTTACCCTATATTACAGAAGTACAATTATTGGAGAGGTGGATCATTGTGTATTATAACAGCTCATTGATATAATTGAAGAGTTCTAACCTGCTTTCACTATATTGGGAAACAACAACTCTTACCTCAAACAATATGACAAATCGCCAGAGTTGAGATATTGAGCCTTATTCCAATTATCTAGTAAACTATATCCTTATTACAAATTATTGATCTTCCATTGCTAGCAATAACCAATTAGATAGTTCAATATTCTTTCAATAAACAACATTCCCAAAATAGTGCACGGAATAGTCCTATCTCTGATGTTGTTTACTCTAATATTTCTTCCGTTGAAGAGCTCTGGAACACATATCACCTGTCTGCTGCAATGGGTCTTAAGTTCTGAGACTGCTGAGTGTTTCCAGCAATTTCTGTTTTTATTTTAGATTTCCAACATCTGTATTTTTTTAACTTTGTCCCCAGCACCCATCTGCGCACACAATATATTATGCTGAAGCAGCATTGGATCGCCATTATACAATATGAAGAGTATTAATATTCAATATGATGAAATTCCATTTTTGATGCACAGTTCTCTGCACAATTGCCGTACTGGTGCTAAGTATCCCACAGTCAAGCACAGAGATAATAATAATAATAATAATAATAGATTTTATTTATATAACGCTTTTCAGGACTCAAAGTCGCTTTACATTGAGAGTCAAGAATAAACAAAACAAAATAGAGCAGTAAGACAGAGATGCAAAGGGGAGGGGAACATGGGACTAAGGGTATGCAGAGGTGAAGAGATGGGTCTTGAGGCGGGACTGGAAGGTGGTGAGGGACTCAGAATTTCGGACCAGTTGTGGGAGGAAATTCCAGAGCCTGGGAGCTGCCCTGGAGAAGGCTCTGCCTCCAAAAGTGCAGAAGTTTGATTTCGGAGTGGAGAGGAGACCAGCTGATGTGGATCTGAGGGACCGTGAGGGTTGGTAGGGGGAGAGGAGGTCAGTGAGATAAGGGGGGGCCAAGTTGTTGAGGGCTTTGTAGGTGAGGACCAGGATTTTGTAGGTGATCCGGTGGGAAATGGGAAGCCAGTGAAGTTCTTTGAGAACTGGGGTGATGTGGTGCCAGGATTTGGTGTGGGTAATGAGTCGAGCGGCTGCATTCTGGACCAGTTGGAGTCGGTTGATGCTGCTGGAATTGATTCCAAACAGAAGAGAGGTACAGTAGTCCAGTCGGGAGGAGATTCCATTAGCATAAGTGCCGTGAGTCACTGATACAGAGCAGGCTTTTGATACTGTGAAGCATCATTCTCTCTGACTGAAAGAGTCCGGGGATCAGTTCAGGCAAGCCCCTCTATATCACACAGAATGATTCTCTGTAATGGTGTGATGGAACACTGTGAACTTGACCCAGGCCACTTTAAGGTAGCTACATAGCTCTCTTTTCATCACACCCTGACATCATCCCATCCTCCAAACCACAGAATATCTACCATTCCATATCAAATTGTCTCCCCTTCCATCATTATCACACCTGACCTGACTGTTCACACCACTGACCAGTGAACACTTGTTCCCAGCATCTCCAACCACCAAACCTCCCTTCCCCTAACTGGTGCTTGCACTCCCAGATTACCAATTTTATCCAGCTGACTACAAAATCATCCCCTTATTGCCAGCTTCCTTTCCATCAACCTTGACTACTAAATTAATTACCAAGGTCTAATCCTTGCCCGTTGTTTACTAAAACCTCCCAACCACCAGGCCTGACCTACCCCCTCAAGATGGAGTATATCTTCTACAAAACTATCAATCCAACCTGCAACAAAATCTTTTCTGGTTTCCATACCATTTATCCATGGCGAATCTACCTGCATCATAGGCAGAGAGAACGAGGCCTGTCACTGGCACACAATACCTGTGTCCTCGTGAAAAACTATATTTCCCAGCAGCAGGCTAGGAAATAAAACCTTCAAGGGCCTGCCTTGAACCATCTGACTGATGCATCAATCAAGTTCTAGTCCACTGAGTCCTGATGGGACACATTATATGTTTCATTGCTATGATATTGGAATCAAGCATTAATGCGATGTTGTTCAATATTACAGTTATTGATGCGCTCCATCCCATTTTGTAACATTTGACAAGTGAATCTCTATTATTATGCTTCAGTCTGTATATTGCTGTTTGGTGTATAGAGTAATGATTCTCTGTTATGGCATGGAAGAGTACAATGCATCATTAAAATTAAAATCCTCAATAAATGCATCTTGCCTGATTAAACATTCTCAATGTCTGAGCAACTGTAGCCTTCAGAGGGAACTCCAGAGGTCGATAAAACTGCCAAAGAAATGTTTCCTCATTTGAGTACAATGTCCTGAGATTTTGCCTGAGTTCCAGAATCTCCAGGCTGTTGGAACAACCATTCAGCATCTACCTGTTAATACCACTGAGAACGTTGTATTCTTCAAGGACTTCATCTCTCTTTCTACCAAACTGCATTGGGTATAGGCCCAATCTTAGTCTAATCAAGCTCCTCATTCCACGAATCTATCAAATGAATGTTCACTACAGAATCCTGAGCTCGTCTATCACTACTTACGTACTAAGACCGAAACTGCACCATACACCAAAGGAAATCACGGTACAATATCAACAATCCCTTGTGAAAAGGCCAACATACCATTTGCGTTCTGAATTACTCGCAGTATCTGCACGTATACTTTCTGTTCATGAAGAATAGTCTGTGCATTCTGTGCATCAACATTGACTATTGGTTTCTTCCCAGCAAAAAAAACAATTACCTAGACAAATCTGGGGGCGCTGCATGATGGCTGCCTCTGCCTACAGTCTGTTTGTTTTTCTATCTTTTTTTAATTTTTAGTTTGTTTAAAGTATGTTTTGGAGGATTTTTTCAGTATTTTATGTGTGGGAGGGGGAGTAGGGTAAGGGGGAAACCGTTTTTCAGTCACTTCCTGGCGAGGATACGACTATTCTCCGAGTCGCGCCCTCGCCCCCCCTCCTCGCGGCCTACCAACTGGATTGCCGTGGTCTTTCCTGCCGGGGACCAGACCAGAGCTTCAGCAGCGGCGGCGCAGCACTGGATACATCGCGGAGCAGGCGATGCCTCACCTGGGATCGCCATTTGAAGCTCCAGAGTGTTGGGCCTGCTGCATCAACATCGCGGAGCTGTGGTTTGTAGAGCTCCCAGCGCGGGCGGCGCTGACCAACATCGCGGAGTCCTAGGACCCTTTGCCGAGGGCCGCCAGCGTTGAATCTCCGCCCATCTCGGCCTGTGGACTTCGGGAGCCGCGGGCTCCAGTAGCAGTGGCCGATTTGGAGGTCCAAGCCGCTGAGGATATTCTTCCGTTCCGACGTCAGAGTACCATCATCCCGGCGAGAGGGCCTGAACATCGGGCCGCCCGTAGCGGCGATTGCGGGGGACTCGGGAGGCCCCGACCACGGGTGAACATCAAAGAACATCTAAGAACATCAACGAGGAGGTTGACTGAACTTTGGTGCCTTCCCTCACAGTGGGAAACTTTGATACCGCTGTGGGGATGTTTATGTTATAGACTATCGTGTTCTGTGCTTTTATTTTATTTATTTATTTATTTATTTTATTCGTATGGCTGTATGGGAAAAAGCATTTCGTTGTCTCAGTACTTGTACTATGGACAATGACAATAAATTTGAATCAAATCAAATCAAATCAATTTAATTGTGTAACCCATTTTCACTCACATGCCCTTTAACTCCAGCTGATTCTCCTACCACCTACTTTAGAGGTAATTTAACCAGCCAGCACACGTTTGGGATATGGTAGGAAATTGGAACATTGGGGAGAATCCCACAGTGAAATACCTATACTCCATACAGGCAACACCAGAGCTGAAGGCTGAACCTGGGTCGCTGGGTAGGAGACATATTTTATCTCTTGTATTGAGGATAGCCATTCAGCATATTGGCTTCATACGAGCAACAGGCTTTAATCCTACCGTCCATTCTTTATCTGTAACTTTCCAAATAATGGTTGTTCACGTGATATTAGGAGCAAGTGGGTAACTGGGGAAAGGGTAGTTCCACTCAAAGACAAGGGAGGGAGTTTATGTGTAGAGCCAGAGGAAGTGGACAAGGTTTATATTGATCACTTTGCATTTGGTAGTCGCCAGGGAGAAGGACAAGGATGATGGGTGAGATTTGGGAGCGGTGTGTTGATATTTTAGGGCAAGTTGATATTAAGAAGGAGGAGGTTCATAAGTTCATATTTGCATATTTGGATGGAGAAGTGGCTGATGAAGTTTAATCCAGACATGTGTGAGCTGTTGTCTATTGGCGGGTTAAATACAAGAGGAAAGAATACCATAAATACCAGGACCCTTGGGGGACTGATGTACAGAGGGATTTTGGGAAGCAAGTCCATGGCTCCCTAGTAGTTGAAACACTAATCCGTGACTTTTTTCCCCAGGGTGGAAATGTCAAATACTAGAGGGCACAGCTTTAAGATGATAGGGAGATAGTTTAAAGAAGCTTTGCGAGTCAAGTTTTTTTTTAAAGGGAATTGTGGATTCCTGATGGTAGAACTATGTGATAGCAACATTTATACAGGCTTTTATGCAGACACATGAAGTGGCAAAGAATGGTAGAAAATGGATCTTGTGCAGGCAGCTGGGATTATTTTCATTGGGCATCTTGATCAGTGCAGACATGATGGGCCGAAGAACATCTTCCTCTGCTGCACTGTTCAACGTTCTCAATTTTCCCTGCTATATTTCAGATCTCTGTTGTTGTATTCCTTTTGGAATTCTGCCCTCCAGCTTATATTAACTTCTCTTTTTACTTCCTGCAGAAAATGTAATCATTATTTTGTTAAATTTCTGCTATGCATTTGGCTGCTGCACTGGCCTATCAATACTATCATGAACTCTATTTCTCTCCTCCTCACAGTTAATTACACTTCCTACATTTCAAACTTTGTTTTCTTATCCACTACACCAGACCAATCCGCATTATCCATTGGCCTTTATAAGATGGAGTTATCATGCTGTACTGTTTGTGCTGCTCCTCAGAAAAATACATTTTTTTGGAATGAGTTATGCATTGTCTGCAAATTTGGAAATTGGCCTCCATACTCTCAAGTCAAAGCGTGAATATATATTACGAAAAGCAGTGGACCTAGTAGCGGCCCCTAGGGAACACTGCCCTCCATTCTAAGAAACAATCTTTCATTGTTACTCTCCACAAAATGAAAAATGGTTTTGTAAATTCAAATGTTGTTGTTTTCAAAGTAGATTTCTTCAAGGGTACATCTCAAATGTACTGACAGAGTGCTGCACACATCATTGTGTTAGAGGTGCCATATTTTCCATGGTGCCAGGTGTTCAGGTAAGTATACAAAATTCCTCCTTAGTCCACCTTGTTAACCTAAAGCAGGGAGTTCTTTGGCTGAATTAAATCAATCAATCCATCAAAACTTTATTGTCATTCAGAAATACATCAGTAAATGCAATTCTAAACAAAATTTTGTTGCATCTGGCTCCCCATGCAACACAAAAATAACAGAAGGATAAAATGGATAAAAAGATAAAATGGATAAAAAGATAAAAATAGATAATAGTGGCGGCCCATTACATGGCATTCAAGAGTCTGATGGCTCGGGGGAAGAAGCTGTTGCAAAACCTGGCCGTTCTGCTCCTTATGCTACGATATCTTTTGCCCGAGGGCAGCAGAGTGAACAGTCCATGATGGAGATGTGTGGGGTCCTTTTTAATACTGCTGGCCTTAGATAAGCAACGCTTGCTCGCAATGTCCCCGATTGAGGGGAGTGAAGTCCCGATGATTTTTTCAGCCGTCCTCACCACTCTCTGCACGGACTTCCAGTTGGAGGCTTTACAGTCCCCAAACCAGACAGAGATGCAGCTGGTCAGAATGTTCACTATGGTGCCGCTGTAGAAAGTGGTGAGGACGGGATGGGGGAGGTGAGCTCTTCTCATCCGGCGCAGTAAGTGCAGCCGCTGCTGCGCTCTCTTAACTAATGATGTGATGTTTTTTGACCAGGTCAGACTGTTAGTGATCTGCACCCCCAGAAACTTAGTGCTACCAGTGCAGAAAATGCTGAAATATACTGACATCAGATAGCATCTGTGGAAAATGAATTAATTTAACTTTCCCACCACTGAGGTAGACTCACCAACCTGTAGTCCCCTAGGTTATACTTACTGCCCTTCTTAAATCAAGGCAGATTATTGACTTTATCTTCAATCTTCTGGTACCCCAACCGTGGCTAATGAAGTTACAAAATCTCTGCTAGGGCCCCAGCAAATTTCCTCGTGTTTCTCACAACATGCCTTTGAATAACTTAGGAGAATTCATTGTTCCTAGGATACTCCTGGTCAGGCTCTGGGGATATATCCACCTTTATGCGTTATGGACCTTCAACACCTCTTCTTCCTTAATGTTGATAATCTCCAGGATAACAGTTTCCTGCCCTGAAATCACCAGCCCATTTCCTTCTCCACGGTCAATACAGCTGAGAAATATTATTTTTAAGACATCGTCCATTTCAGTGGCTTTATACAGAGATGTTTGAAGCTAAAGTGGTCCACCCTCTCCCAAGCTACCCTTTCACTCTTAATATACTTACAGAGTCTTTTAAGATTCTCCTTTATCTTATCTGCAAATTTATAACCCACAGTAGGAAAAGTTAGAAAATAACTATATTTTTTGTAAAGAGAGCAAACAAAAGAAATAGAGGTTTACGTGCACCCCCTCTGACCTCATCTACTGCATTGTGTGTTCCTGATGTTGTCTCCTGTACAGCAGCAAGACCAAACATAGACTCAGCGACCATTTTGATGAACACTTGTGCTCGGTCTGGCAAGGCCTATTATATCTTCCAGTTGCTAACCATTTTAACTCCTGTTCGCATTCCCATACTGACCTTTCTGTTCTCGGCCTCTTCCATTGCCAGAGTGAGGCCACATGCAAACTGGAGGAACAGCACCTCATATTCCACTTGGATAGCTTACAACCCAACAGAATGAACAATGAATTCTCCAATGTTATTCAAAGGCTTGTTAACTCAGAGCTGATCTTCTGGACAAAATTGCTACTCTTTTACCTCTTCTCTACCAAACATACAGCAAGACCTTGGGCTACAAGTAAATAGTACCCAGAAAGCAGCGGCACAGGTAGACAGAGAAGGTTAGTGAAGGCAGCAGATGGCATACTTGCCTTCATCAGCTAAGGCAATTCTTGAGGACAAGAGTTGGGAAACCAAATTACAGTTATACAAATTGTTGATTAGACCGTATAAGAAGTATTGTGTGCCAGATGATTTGGACCAAATGCAGGCACATAGGATTAGCATAAATAGATATTTTGATTAGCAGGAATCTTTCATGTTGATTCAAATTTTTGGCCCTCTGCAGTTAGTAGCCCGTCTTCCTAGATATTTACAGCTTTCTCTCTTATATCAGTTTTGCTGCAAATTTATATCCCACAGTTATAGCCTCCCTGCCCCCCTCATTATATCTCCTGGTAATAGATCAGCTGCAATAAAAAGTCCACCTCACTTTCTACTATCTTTTCTGTCATTGGTTTCTTCACCCAGACCATACCTTTGTTTTTTTTCTATTCTTTCTCCTCCTCACCAATTTAATACAGGTTTGAGTTCTATTTTCCTAGTTCCAAAACAGTAATGTGAAACTATAGGAGATACTAGGAACTGCAGATGCTGGTTTACATAAAAAGACACAAAGTGCTGGACTAACTCAGTGGGTCATGCAGCATCTCTGGAGAACATGGATAGGTTCACAGAGGGGGAAGAAGTGAGAGATGGTCTCCCAACGAAGAGAGGAGAACTGCTTCAAATAGGGACTGACAGAATGCAAAACTTTAATTGTTTCTTGCTCCACATATGCTGCCCAATCATGTTTGGTTTATGGTTCAGTTGCGCAGTCTCTGCAGTTTCGTTGGCTGTTCTTTGGCTGTTCGAGGCAATGCTTTCTCCTTAGCTGGAAGCTCAGATTTTCATTTGCAAACCGTTCTATTTGTCAGATTCCTTTTAAAATTAGAAATAAGTACACAAAAGACCAGTTCAAACCAAATAGTTTTATTATATTCACAACAAAACATGGAAAAATTGCACAGATCTGCAGAATCACTACTAAGATCAGATCAATGGGCACTTTACATTCTAGGACACTCAAGGATAACATATCAATAGATCATATTCCGCATATATCAGTGTACAACGAGATACAATTGCATATGATTATTATTGCATTAACTGTCTTCAGACAGCACATGCTCTTGACTGATTAGAAAGCCAGGGCTCCAGCAGTTCCCTGGACTTGACTGACATCCTGTTGTGTAACGGCAACAGGCTCAGTTGAGGTGGATATTGAAATCTCTGTACATCCTACCAAGCACATAATACAAATATTGGGATGTGTCTTACTACCTATATGTATCTGCTACATTGTTGGTGGAAGAATATACCAGTACTTTTGGGGACAAATGGCCATTATTATTCATGTTCAGTAGATATCAGTTTGAATTACGTGGAGAACAAACCTGACCTGATACAAAACATCGACTTGCTCACTTTGCAAAGTCGGAATTTACACCTAAAACCAAATGGACTTTCATCATCATCTATGACAAGGGTTTTGATTTAATTAAGTCCCCAATAATCCCACTTAGAAATTCCATGTTGGCATGAACACAATAAATGGTTGTAAACCATCATCACACCCTCTCTGGCAGATAGTTGAGAAACAACTTCCAAGGCAGGAGGATATTAACCAGAGAAAGACCAACATGAAATTGTGATTATATCAATCCCAAGATTTCTTCAGATTTCAGAGTTTGAATTCTTTTTTTTTTGCCAGAAAATCTCGGTTAGAAGGAGAGAGAGTAAGGAATGTGATTCAGACTGATTTTTCCTTTGAAGCAAAGTTGTATTTTAATGCTCAACTTCATATGCATTTTAAGTCATTTAAAAGGGTGTCAACTAATCCAAATCCTAAAAAAGGATCTACTGATATCCGTAGTGGGGACAATGCTGGAAGCTAATATTAAAGTGGTAACAGGGCACTTGAGAAATAATAGATTGAGTAGAATTAAAATTGATTTTTGAAAAGAAAATTTTAATTGGCAAATCCGTTAGTTTTTAAGATGGTGACTGGCAGGGCTAACACTGAATGTGGTGCATTTAGATCTCAGGAGGTCATCAATAACATCCCATGTAAATTAAAATAAATAAAACTACAGCACAAGTATTGAGGGTAATAAATTGGCATAGATTGACTATATTGGCTAATGGTCAGGAAACCAGAGATTATTGGTGCAGGGGCCCCAGCTATACATAAACTAAATGTTAAAGCCACAGAATAAGAGGTCTGGCATTCAGAATACAGGGTAGAAGAAACTTCTTCACCCAGAGCATGGTGAACCTGTAGAATTCTCTATCCAAGGAGATGGTGGTATACAGTTACTGGCTATAGTCAGGCCAGCTTGATCAATGGTTGGTTCAGAAAGTGACTCTGAGGTAAAAGATCAGCCAAGATCTTATTGAATGGTGGAGTAGTCTTGCGGATTCCCTTGCATCCTTATTGTGCCCTCACCTGATTGATTACATATTCCTCGGTCTAAAATATCATGGGCTCACATCCTAAAGATGAAGGATATTAGTCCTGAAATTGAGCAATCACACATTCCTGACTTTCTTTGTTAAATAGCACCAAACCAAGCACAGCACTTGGGTTATAGAGAGTGAAACCCACTGTGGGCTTCACTAGTAGGAGTGTTGCACACAAGGGGACGTAGCTACAAAATAAGGGGCCAGTCATTCAAAAATGAGAGGCATGGGGATTTCATCTCTCAGAGAGTGGTGAATGTCTGCAATTCTCACCCCCAAGGATGGTTGACCAGATCATTAGAGATATTTAAGGTGGAGGTAGATAAATATTTGAACAACACAAGAATTGAGGGTTACAGGGATGTGGCACAGAAGAGCTGAGGAAACCGTAGATCAGCCATTATCATATCGAGTGGTAGGGCAGGCTGGAGGCGTCATTCAGCCGTGTCCTGCAGCCTTTTTTTGTGTTCTTGTAAACACACCAAGGGCAGGTATATCGTTTCACTGTACCTTGGTACACATGACAATAAACTAAAGGGGTTAGATTCAAAATGAAACTTTGTCCACTGTAACACCATGGGAGAGGGATAGAAAAGTTGTGGAGCCCGTGGTTTGGGCAGTATAACCTGTGGAACAGTGGCTACTTTAAAACTCTCTTGTTCAGTCCTGTTTTACGAGGAGTTCATTGAAAGAGGATTCCACTGAACATACACTGAATTTAAAAAAAAGGAAATGTGCATAGAAGTAGGTGAAAATATACTGGCAATATGCTATTGGTAGGGAAGATTACCTTTATCCAGAGTCAGATCAGGAAACAATGTGGCAAGGGCTATAATATGTCAGCAATATGAACAAAATTACCCAAAAATTGAATTACTTCTTAAATCTTAGTTACATTTGATGTATTTACTTTCTCTTCCTAACACGACAAGATTGAAGTATGTACATAGCACAAACTGAGGTAAAAGGAGCCTTGTTATATCGGTCGATCTACAAAAGCTCTATTTCTAAAATTATTGCAAACTACACACACAACGTATAAGGACCACTGCCCTTTGTAGCAGCACTAACGGTTATAGTCCTCTCTACACAAAGTGCTCTATTTAAAATTCTCTCCACCCCTTTACTAATACTGCAACCCAGTCAAAGTTCAGTGCCTAGTGGCCAAAGATATGATGCAATGTGTTCCACTGGGGCTGCAGTGACAACTTCAGACACGACAGCATTTGACCAGAGAAGCAGCCGCGGTAATTCTTGTAACACCACCAGCACCCCCCCCCCCCTCCTTTAAAAAGTGCTTCTAACATTATACTTGGATTATTATATTGTTAATATAATTGCAATTTTCTACTCACCCTGTTCATGCTACATAGTGAACAGGAATGAGATTAAACATTTGAGCTCCATGTGTTGTTGAAGTACCAGTCTGCACAGAGACCCTTCCCCTGGACCTCACTGGGTATGTCTCCTCTTGCAGGGGAATACAAATAACCTGTTTCCTCCTGGTTGCCTCTCAGCTCTTCTACTGCTAGGTTTACACAGTCAAATGGATACAGTATGAGATTTTCACAGACCAACTGTTACACATTACTGAAATCCTTAGAATTAATAGCACTTACAAATCTAACACTTACACAAGTGAGGCGTATTAATGACTGTTTTAATTACCTCAGCTATCTAATTGTAAAAATTCATAATCTTACAGAACTGCAATTAAACATTGCGAACTACTTGATATTCCCATTTTAAAACTGTGAGCTACACAAATAGCTCATTATGCAAATTTTTGCCTGATGCTCACTTTTACCAGATGTCATCTTCCATCCCATTTCCTGTCCATCTAAAGTCACTCTCTCACCTTCATGCAAGCCAGTGCCAATGGCATTTCCCCACCAGACAGCCACCTAGTCACACAGCACAATGCTGCCCTGGTGCCCAGCAGAATCCAGAACAGAAGAGATTCCAGTGACTCAATACACAATTAAGCAGCAACAACATTATTTCCAGGGGAACGTTCCCTTGAAATGAGATAGGCAAGGGGTCGAATCCCCATGAGTTGCCAATTTCATTTTCAGTATCAATCTTTGGGAGGGTGGGGTTCAGGAGATGGTACTTTGCAGGATTTATCCAGCATCTGTTTGATCTTGTTGTATGACCCGTTTGACATGGGGCTGACATTCCAGGCAACATCCCAGTGAATCTTAGTGTCATTCAGTATGGATAAAAGCCCTTCGGCCCAACTTGCCCATGCCAACCAAGAAGCCCTATCTGCATTAATTCCACCTATCCACATTTGACTCGTATCTCTCTAAATCTTTCTTATCCATGCACCTGTCCAAATGTCTTTGAAATGTTATATTGCCCGCCTCAACTACATCCTCTAGCACCTCATTCTTCTGCACTCTTTCTAATGCGACCACATTTTTCCTGTGGTGTAGAAACTGGAACTGTACACAATACTCCAAGTACGACTTGAGCAATGTTTTGTACATCTGCAACATGACATACCAATTTTTATGCTCAATACAGCTGTGAAGGCAAGCATGCCAAATGTTTTCATCACTACCTTATCTAACTGTGTCAGCATTTTGAGGGAACATGGACTTGCATCCCAAGGTCTCTCTGTATATCCACAGTCCCAAGGTCCCTGCCATTTATTTTGGGTCGAGTCCCTGCATCGGGGCTGAGTGCTGAGGGAAGATGGTAGGTATGTAGAAGCCTATATATGGTAGGTATATATAGGTATATAGGTAGGTATGAGATGGTAGGTAATAGGTGGAAACATCAGAGAAAAAAAGTTTTTATAAAATAGGCAGGTGGAAGCAGGTCGGGGAGAGGAGAGGGAAAGTTTAAGACATTGGCTTACAAGAAAACCCAGAGACAGTGAGATGTGAGGGGGACAGTTGCAGATGTCAATGAGATTAATAGAATGGGGAATTCAATGACAGATTAAATTTAATGCTGTGGAATGTGAAGTATTACATTTTGGTACGAAGAAAAGAGGCACAAACAAGAGGGTCCAATTCTAAAGAACAGAGATGAGATGAGGTGTGGGTGTGGATAATTTTGTACAAGATGTGAATTAAAATGCTTACTGTAACCAAGGTTTTATAGAGGCATTAAGTTCACATGAAGAAGTCACAGTGAACCTTCATAAACACTGGTTCATCCACCACTAAAGTTTTGTGTCCATGCTTCAGGAACGATGTGAACGTCTAGAGAGGGTGTTAAAGAGAGTTAACAACATGATTTCAGGGATAAAGGATTTTAGACAGACTTGAGAAACAGTGCTTTAGGAGATTACAAACAGATCTGTTAGGGTTTTTTACGGTCGTGAAAAGTATAGAAGAGACAGAAAGAAACTGTTCCCGCCAGCAGAGCAGTTAAAATCAAGGTGACACAGCATGAAAGTGATTGGCAAGAGAATCAAAAGTGACAAGGACTTTTTTTTTAAAGCATTGATTATGGGACAAACTAAAATCTACTCTTGGGTGGTAGTTGAGGCAGCTTCAATTACAGCATTTAGAAAGGAGCAGGATTAATGTCTAAGAAATGAGAATTTGCAGGGCTAAGGAGAGAGGATGTGAGACTAACTTGGTGGCTTTTATATAGAGATGGGATGGAATCAAAAGGTTGAATTACTTTCTTCCATGCCATAATCATCCTGGGATTTTAGAATTCTAATACTTTCAGAGATTAGGAACCAAAGTGGCAGGCTTGACATTGGAAAAAGTTGCTAGAAAAAAATAATCATAGGGGCTGAAT
The DNA here is from genome assembly GCA_038087875.1 of Malacoraja senta. Lineage (NCBI taxonomy): Eukaryota > Metazoa > Chordata > Chondrichthyes > Rajiformes > Rajidae > Malacoraja > Malacoraja senta. The sequence continues at coordinate 62,587,002 of CM075981.1, read as the reverse complement.
GCAGTAATATCTATATACACTAAACCAAGATCACTGCTTTTCTCAGCAGAAAACTCCATGGCAAGCATCCTGCCAACTGCATCACACTACGTGCAGCATTAATTGTAAACCTTAGTGTGATAAAAATTGCCCCAAGTTAACACCCTCGTAAAATCTACCAACATTCTTAAAAAGAGTCAAATTCAAATGCTTCCTATTGTAACTGAGACCAAATTGAGAGACCATAAACATCTGGGAACTGACTAGTTGGTGTTCCAGTAACAAAAAGGGCTCAAAAGTAAAATGCATATACAGAGAGTATATGGAACTTATTCCCCAGAGAGTAGTTGTACCAAATAACATAACTGAAATTAAAACAATTAAGGATATTAGAGAGAAAAACATGTGATATGCTTTTAGAGGGGAGATGGAATGAGACTTGATGATGAGGCAGTTGGACCAAATGGCTTATTTCAAGGCCGTTAATATTTTGATAGTGATGGTCATGGTAATTAGTACACTGTGTTTTAAACCTTTCCCAAGAGTTTCCTTGGGTGAGGCCAGAGTATCTCTGGTCCCACCTACCTCTGTACTCTGCTACAATGGATCTCCATTCTTACTCTCGGTCACCCACCCAAGATCATGTGTGTTTGTGTCGGAGGGCAGACCTGGCTGTGAACCCTCTTGTAACCAAGTTACTATGAATTCACTTTGAAGGCGACCCCTTTGCCTGTTGGATAAGGCAGGGACGGACCGTACTGGGCTACACGCCCAAGATTAACAGCAGCTGGACCTGTCCGAAGTTTGACCCACAGTCAAGACACAGTGTTTTTAATCCACGAGCTGAATTTAAATATTGTTCCCAGCCCACTGCCACACTCATTCAAGAGGAGATTGCACCTTTGAAGCAGTCTGTAACTTGGGGCTGTGGAGCTTTCTGCACAACTCAAGTGAGTCCATCTACATTGTTTCAACATATTACACATTTCTGTTGACTTTGAAGAAGGACCCACGAGCATGAGGTTTGAAAATATTACCTGACTAACTCTCTACACCAGTGCACAACTACTAATGGATTAGAAGATTAAACACAGATTTCAATCGCTGTAGCACCAATCATTCGTCCTTTGCTCTTGTCCTGTCTTCCATCCAGCCTGCTCCCAGATGTTTGTGAACTCAACTCATTTGACATGGATGTGAACCTGGACCCTGGTGCTTCTGACAGGAGGCTTCTTCTCAAAGGTGTTGGCATGCTGGGAGCTGGCCCCTCACGTTTGGCTGCCGACAGAGCTGATTTATCCGAGGAATGGGTTCTACATCGATAAGAAGCCCTTCTTCTCAATTCTGCCATTAAGTCACATTTCAGGAAATAAAAGACCTCCTTGACAGAACATCTTTTATCGGGATCAATAGCCAGCAACCTTCCAAACATCCGGAGGGCTCCATCCGTGAATCTTTTCCATTGCGAGGGAAATCCACTCAGGCGACCCCTTTGCCACTGCACAAACTCCTCGTAGAAGACGTCAGAGGGCTGGGCAGCCTCCCAGGGGAAGTTTCCAGTCAGCATGCAGAAGATCAGCACACCAAAAGCCCAGATGTCAATACTGCAATCAACCAGAAAGCCTTCAGTTCTGTTTGCCTGGCAGACCTCAGGAGCGGTGTAGGGGATGGTGCCACTGATACGCTTCACCCTGCAGCCTACCTTGCGTGTCATCCCAAAGTCAGACAGCTTGACCCTTCTGCACTCTTTATCAAACAGGAGGACGTTCTCTGGTTTGATGTCCCTGTGCACCAGGTTTTTGCTGTGCATGTAGTCAATGGCCAAACCCAGCTGCTGAACACAGCGCTTCACTGTGTCCTCCGGCAGACCCACCTGCACAGAAAGAGGAAATGGTTAGATGCGACTAGTCCTAGCACCCACCTCCGTGGCTTTAGAGCTTTCAAGGAAAGTTCACTGCAACTGTCTCGAGGATGAATTCCCGTTCTCCCAATCTACTTCACAATGCCCCTTGCAGTATTTTTTTTAATCTGCACTTTCTTTGCACAGAGAGTTGTGAGTCCGTGGAATTCTCTGCCTCAGGGGGCGGTGGAGGCCAGTTCTCTGGATGCTTTCAAGAGAGAGTTAGATAGAGCTCTTAAAGATAGCGGAGTCCAGGGATATGGGGAGAAGGCAGAAACGGGGTACTGATTGTGGATGATCAGCCATGATCACATTTAATGGTGGCGCTGGCTCGAAGTGCCGAGTGGCCTACTCCTGCACCTATTGTCTATTGATTATAGTAGTGGGGGAATGAGAATAGGCTAGCATTGGAAATGTCTATGGACGAACCCTTTAGAAACAGCAGCCATAGTTCTGCACGTTTCAAGGTAGTCATGGAAATACTGTAGATAATGTTGGACCTGGAATTAAGATCATGAATGGGAGCAGACCGATTTCAAGGGGACAAAGCAGGACTAGGTGAAAGATGGGGATGACGACTAGAGACAAAATAATATCCAATAAGTGGGGATACAAGGAACTGCAGATACTGGTTTACAGAAAATTACACAAAGCGCTGGAGTAATTCAGCAGGTCAAGTAGCATCTCCGGAGATCATAGATAGTTTCGGGTCTGAAGGGGGGTCGCGACATAAAACGTCGCCTATCCATGTTCACTAGAATTGCTGAGTTACTCCAACACTTTGTGCTATTTTTATCCAATAAGTGGGAGGCATTTAAAGACAAAATAGTATGAGCTCAGATTCAGCATGTCCCTGGAAGAGCAAGAACCAAAGATAGTACGAGTTGGAAGCCTTGGTTAACAAAATAAACTGAAAGGTAAAACAAATAAGAAGGAAGCATACGTCCGGTTTTGAGGTTTATAGTGAATAGATGTTAGAGAGAACATGAAAAAAATTAGGAGAGCAAAAAGAGAATATGAAATGGCCTTGGCAAGCAGGATTAAGGTGAATTCCAGGCATACTAGAAGCAAGAGGGAAGCTAGGGATATCAGTGAATCCTAAATGAACACTTCTCATAGGTAATAGGGAGCAGGTCATGGAGAGGGATGTGGAGAGGGATGTTGATAATCTGGATAATGTCTGGATAAAGGACGGAGGAAGGACCAGAGATATTGACACATTGAGATGGATAAATTCCCAACACCTGACAGCATCTACCCCAGGATGTTCTGGGAAGCAAGGGAGAGGATTGCTGGGGCTTGGATGGAGATTCTTGCAAATTGGTCAGCTGCAGGATAGCTAATGTTATCCAATTCAGAAAGGGCAGTGAGGATAATCCGGGAAATTACGCTTGTGAGTCTTGCATCAGTAGTAGAGAAATTAACGGATAAGATTTGGAAAGGCTAGGGGGCAATTAAGAGACAATATGTTTTGTGACGGGGAAATCCTGTCTCACAAATCTGATCAAGTTTTGTTTTGAGGTAGCTAATTGATAAAGAATGGTAACAAAATTATGTGCACAGGCTTCAGCAAGGCTTTTGACAAGGTCTTATTCAGTGGTCTGATCAAGACGGTTATGGCATATGGGATCCAAACTTGGCTTGTGATGGGAAGCTAGGGGTAGTGATCGAGGAATGTTTTTCTGACCGCACGTCTGTAACCAGTGGTTTAGTGCTGGGACCATTGATAATGACTCGGAGTAGAATGTAGACAGACTGATACGTGGAGCAGAAGTTAGAAAAGGAGGTTGCGAAAGGATACAGAGGCACCATGAACAGCTGGAAAGTTGGACAGAGCAGGGACAGATGGAATTTGTCTCAAACATGCCTGAGGTGATGTATTTTGGCATGTCAAATACTAACAGGACATGTACAGTAAATGGTTGGGACTTTGGCGATGTTGATGTACATAGGGACCACAGATAGCATATTCATTGTTCCTTGAAAATTGCAACACAGATGGACAGGGTGTTCACACGCCTGCCAGCACAAGCATTGATATAAGAGTTGGGATGTCATGCTGCAGCTGTACAAATCATTGGCCAGGCCACTCTTGGAGTATTGTGTACAGTTCTGGTCACCAACCAGTAAGGATTTGGTGGCATGAAAGAGTTCAAAAGATGTTGGTTGGAATGGAGAACTTTACTTAGGAGAGTTTTGGATGGTCTAGGTTTATTCTCACTGGAGTGAGAGGCTGAGGGACGATTTTGTTACGTTTTGTAAAGTGTTGAGGGGCATAGTCAGAGTCTTTTTCCTTGGTTGGAGGGGTCTAAAACTAGAGGGCGTGGGTTAAGATGAGAGGGGGAAAAAATCAAAGTAGATTTGGGGGCGCCAGCTTTTCCCACACACAGGGTCATATGGACCATATGGACCAAGCCGTCAGAGAAAGTGGTAGAGGCAGGGATAAAATGGTAGAGGCAGTGATAGTTACAATGTTTAAAAGGCTTACTTAGATAGGCAATAAGCAGAGGGATACGGGTCTGCCTTCAGCAAATGGGATTAACACAGGCAGTCATCATAGTTGGTATGTTTGAGTTGTGCTGAAGGGCCCGTATCTGTGCAGTACTATATGACTAAGTTAATATCCTGATTGGGAAGATTTCTGGGATTTATTGGCGTCTCACCTGGGGAGGAATGATGTCGAACAAATCACCTCCTGGAGCGTACTCCTGACCAAACACATAGCAGTCCTCCGTCTCAAAGACAACGTCAAAGACCTTGATGATAAAAGGGTTGGAGGAGAGGTTGTTCGTGACACTATACTCTCTCAGGAAATTCTTCAGCTTTGTTTTATTTTTATTCAAAAACTTTAAAGCCATTTTAGTTCCTGCAGAGAGATGCAGAGAGAAAGCAGCTGTAAAGAACAGAATATGAAAGGCTTGCCATGCAGCAGAGGGGTGAGGCAGCAATGCCTGCTTGGCAAAAAAACATGCAATTTATTTGACATTAGTTTACAACAAAAGCCAAACCTTGCAGTGATTACAAGCAAGTGATAGTTGATGCAATCGGCATAGGGCTAAGGAAAAGGTTGTAGTGTGAATGGCTATTTGCACAGCAACTACAGGTTAGAAGATGCCATCTTCGCATATCACCAACTTGGGTTTTCTTCAAAGATGCCACCTTCTAAAGGAGAGCTAACTATGCACCATTTATTCTGGTGCAGTGGACATTACCTACTCAACACCACATCTCAAAACACTTCACACAACTCAGTACTTTGAGATTGCAGTGCTAGTTTTCTAGGGAATAAGTCAGTCGTCCGGCACCAACAACATAGTGTACACAGCAATCAGGAGAGGTTGGACAACTTTGATTGTTTTCTCTGGAGCTTTGGAGGTTGAAGAGACATTGTGAGAGACATAGAATGGGTAGAGAGTCAAAATCTCTTCTAGGGGGAACTGGTCAGAGGGGTAAAGTTTAAAAGCTGGATGGGGCATATTTATTTATTTATTTATTACACAGAGGTCAGTGGGTGTCTGCAACATGGTGGTGAAGGCAGATATGATAGTGGCATTTAAGAGGCTTTAGATAGGCTCACGGATTTGCAGGGAATGGGGGAATATGGACTACATGCAGACAGAGATTAACTTGTTCGGCCGAAGTATCTGGTTCTATGCTATACCATTCTATGTTCTATGGATAGGAAAGATGAGGAGGATATGAGCCATGCACAAGCAAGCTGGACAAGCTCAAGTATGCAACTCGGTCAACATGGACGAGTTGAGCTGTAGGGCCTGTTCCTGTTCCTGTTCCTGTCCTATTACTCTGAATTTGGCCTGCGTTTGGACCATATTTCATGAACCTTTCCCATCCATGCAACTGTCCATTCTTTGTTTTAGCCATTCTGTGCATTGTTCTACAATGTTCTGTCAATAAATCTTTGGATTAATGCGTTATGAAAACGGCCCTTCTCTTTTCTGGCAATGATAGACAATTGGTGCAGGAGTAGGCCTTTCGGCCCTTCGAGCCAGCACCGCCATTCAATGTGATCATGGCTGATCATCCACAATCAGTACCCCGTTCCTGCCTTCTCCCCATATCCCCTGACTCCACTATCTTTAAGAGCCCTATCTAGCTCTCTCTTGAAAGTATTCAGAGAACCGACCTCTACTGCCCTCTGAGGCAGAGAATTCCACAGACTCACAACTCTCTGTGTGAAAAAGTGTTTCCTCATTTCCGTTTAAAATGGCTTACCCCTTATTCTCAAACTGTGGTCCCTGGTTCTGGACTCCCCGAACATCGGGAACATGGTTCCTGCCTCTAGCGTGTCCAAACCCTTAATAATCTTATATGTTTCAATAAGATGCCCTCTCATCCTTCTAAATTCCAGAGTATACAAGCCCAGCCGCTCCATTCTCTCAGCATATGACAGTCCCGCCATCCCGGGAATTAACCTTGTGAACCTACGCTGCACTCCCTCAATAGCAAGAATGTTCTTCCTCAAACTCGGAGACCAAAACTGCACACAATACTCCAGGTGTGGTCTCAATAGGGCCCTGTACAACTGCAGAAGGACCTCTTTGCTCCTGTACTCAACTCCTCTTGTTATGCAGGCCAACATGCCATTCACTTTCTTCACTGCCTGCTGTACCTGCATGCTTACTTTCATTGACCGATGAACAAGGACCCCCAGATCCCATTTTACTTCTCCTTTTCCCAACTTGACACCATTCAGATAATAATCTGCGTTCCTGTTGTTGCTACCAAAGTGGATAACCTCACATTTATCCACATTAAACGGCATCTGCCATGCATCTGCCCACTCACCCAACCTTGTTTGCTCAATCCATTTTCAGGAATGCATCAATGCACAGACCACATCTCTATTCGACAATATATAAGAGATACCAGACCAACTATTGCATCTGTTGAATGCACCTTTGACCATTCAAGTCAAACATTTTCTCTTTCCCAGACTCAGCATGCTTAGATGGATCAGGATTGACATGCCAACCTGAACGATTCACCTTCCAGAATTTCAAGAACTTCAAGTTTATTAACCTGGAAAAGTAGCAGAATGGATTCACCAGGTTGTTACAGGATTGAAGGCTTGAGCCAAAAGGAGAGTGTGGATAGGCTGGGTCTTTCTTCTCTGGAGTATTGGAGACTGACCAGCAACCTTAGAGCTTTATTAAACCATGACTTCCGGTGGCACCATGTTGGACTAACAGACAGACGCGCACCTAGCTCCTCTCCCGAAAAATTTCACGATTTATCGTGTAAAACGGGTCCATAAATCGGGATTGGATTTAAAAACCTTACCGGAGCTTCTGGTCGCCGCGCTGATGACGTCATCATTAAGCGCAATGTTTTAAACGGTGGTTTAAAGCCCTTTAAATGAGTAAACTCTCCAGCTGAGAGCCCTCAGAGATTAGTGAAAAGGCTGCTGAGAGACCAGAAGAAGTCTGAAGGAGAAGCTACCTCTGAAGTCTCTGAAGTGGCTGCAGAAATGGATACAAGAGCTAAGAAAGAGTTTGATGACTTGAAGAAATAAGTGAAAAATATGAAAGATGAGATTTTGGATGAAAATAAAATTATGGTGGAAAATATGAAGGAAAATATGGGAAATATGATGGAAAAAATGGAAAAGATGTTGAAGGATTTAAATGCTGGTAATCAGAAGGCTATGGATGCTGGCAATCAGAAGGTGATTGATTCACTGGACATTATGAATAAACAAATTGAGGATGTGAAAGATGGACTATCGGAGAGAATGGACAAGATGGATGAGACTACTATGGACAGGTTCACGGCTGTGCTTGAAACAGTAGCTGCAAGTATGCGCACAATTACGGAATTGGAGAAAAACACGGCTCGAGTGGTTGAAGACGGCGAAAATGAGGCAAGAACATGATCAAATGAAGCAAGAAAATGAACAGACTTCACTTAGCAATGTTACAAAATTTTGAGATTTAAAAAATAAAGTCTGCAATTTATCCCATCAGATAAAGCATAAAAAGAAGTTTAATTTGACACTTAATTCACTTTCATATCTTCAGTATTAAAAAAGTTATGGCCATTATCATACTCAGAAATTAGCATCTAGTTCCCTATTGCTTTTCCATTGACTTAACACAAAAGCTGTGATCGAGGACAGTTAAAAGCCCATAACTTTCTTAAAAATTATGGTAACTGAAAGAAATTTTCAGGTATTATAGATTGAAGCATTCTGAAACAAATATGAAACAATCTTACTTCGAAGACATGAAAGTAAAGCATATAATTAGTTAGTTACCTAATTGTAGCTAATTACAAAATTCAATTACTAGATCTAAACATCTATCAATTTCTTAAGAATAGATTAACATTTTTAAATAGCCTAAGTGTCCAAATAACATTCACACAATAATTCACAATATAACATAATTTTTAAATCTAATTTTCATGAATTTACAGGCCAAATGGAAGGAATTGAATGTTTAATACCTGTAAATTAATGGGAATTTAATTCATCTTGCGAGTGAGAATTTCTGGAACGCGATCTTTTGGAACGTTCATTTGCGGTGAATTTAACCCCGTATTGGCATGAAAAATACTGCCGTTAATTCGGGGAATAAAATCACCGTGTCGCATGACAATATGTGAATTAAAGGCTTCTTAAGAAGCACTTTTATACATTTAAAGAAAGCACTTTCGTTTACCTGTCCATTGTGTGAAATCCGTCCCCGTTATTTGCGTTGACGCTTCAGGAGCTGCTTTTAAAATGACTGTAGCGCTGACATTGACGATTTAATTTTAAAAAAAAATTCACAAATCGCCGGTAGGAACGATTTTGTCAGCGAAGTTTTGTACTCCAACAAAATATTTCCAGGACAAGGGAGGAGAAACCGCGTTTTAACCCCGCCCCCCCCTTAAAGGCGCCAAAATCGCGCACACGGCCAGTGGCAGAATTACAGCGCGACTGAAGGTACGTTTTGTAACATACCTACTTCACTACAGATGGTGATTCAACTGGGAAAAGTCTCAGAAAAATGCCTGGACCTGGAAGCTCGCTCTAGACGTCAGAATTTGAGAATTCTTGGAGTCTCAGAGGGAGCCGAGGGGGAGGATGTGCGTGAGTTTGCCATGGGCTTGCTTAAACAACTGCTTAATCTTTCCAAAGAACCGAAAATCGAAGTGGCTCATCGTGTCCCAAGATTTAAACAAAGATCTGGTGCGGGAAAAACTCATCCACGACATATTATTGTGAAATTTCGGGATATTTTAGAATTGGAAGATGTTATGAGCAAAATCAAACACGGTGTGCAACTGCGGCTGGACAATGACACTATCAAGATATTCAGGGACTACTCGTATGAAATTGTGCAAAAAAGAAACAAATTCGAGAAGTTTAAGGATCTTTTAAGAGGGAAAGAAGGGGTCAGATACGGAGTTTTTTATCCAGCGAAAATGCGTATTTCCTTCAAGGGTTCTGAAAAGTCATTTGTTAAGCCTGAAGACGCGTTCAAATATGCCCAAACTATCGTTGAAAAATAGAAATCAAATGGGGGTTTGGCAGATCTGAACCATTCTAAGCAATGCTTTGTCTGGGGATGGCTAGACTGTTATCTTTGAAATGTTGAATCAAGGACACTTTCTGTTCAAAATGAGTAAACAGCTGAACAGACGGGAATGGTATATACCAGAAGCATTTACTTGTTTATTAGATTATAATATTAAAACCAATTATAAGAATTTATCCTATTAATAACTTAACAAGTAATTCATGTTAGATTAGAATACTAACAAAAAACAAAACAAAAAAAAATCAAAAAAATAATGAACTAACATACTAATATGAATTTTTAATAAATTGAAACCTTATCTATAAGTGGGAGGAGGGGATGAGAAACGAGCACCTGGCTTAGGTCCAGGGGCACGTCTCGTTAACCCCTTCAACCAACAGTTGATTCTTATTGAAGTCAAAAGTATCTGTTTAATAATTAGTAGCTAAAATTGCGATATATATATATATGTTATAATGAAATATATAGGGTAAAATTGTATTATATATCTGAATGTGAGGCCCCATTTTAATATTTTAATATGTTATGATCAACCAAGAGAGCGGAGCTATTTGTTTAACATCACAATGGAAGTCGAAACAAGGTTTTTTCCCACCTACAGGTGGGACACTCGCTACAGTGCCGACTATATTAGACACTGTATTTTCACTTTTTTAGTTTTTTTTTTATTACCACATAAACTCACATGTTTGTGTTTTCTGTTTAGTGATAAGCGTAAAATGGATATACCAACAAAACTTAGAAATTCAAAAGTTCCCCCAATACCCAAAGACCTGGGATATGGATGCACCACAAGATTTAAAGGTACTATAATTATTCAAAATGCATGATACTAAACAAAAGAACCTAGGAGGAATCTCATTTTGTAGTTGGAATATAAGAGGTATTAACGAACCTATTAAAAGGGGTAAGATACTAGCTCAGCTGAAACTGTACAACTCTGACATTATCTTCTTACAAGAAACACATTTAAAATCTCAGGATCAAGCTAGGTTGAGGGCGAAATGGATAGGTCAAACATACCATTCTTCATTCACTTCGAAATCTAGAGGTACGTCAATCATTATAAGAAAAGGTATACCATTTAAAGCAAAGAATATCATAACAGATATAGAAGGGAGATACTTAATAGTTAATGGAGAAATTCATGATACTCCACTTACCTTGGTAAATATATATGCCCCTAACTTTGACAACCCCCACTTTTTCAATAAAATTTTCAACATAATTGCAGAGTTTAACTATCAAAATGTTATAATAGGAGGAGACTTTAATTGTGTTTTAGATCCGTACTTAGATAAATCAAGCCAAAAACAGAGAGGGAATATGAAATCGAAAACCGGGGAACTTCTCAATACTTATATAAACAATACTAATATAGCAGATGTTTGGAGAATTGTTAATCCAACTGGCAGGGAATACTCGTTTTATTCAATGGTACACAAGACATACTCACGTATAGATTACTTCCTGCTGGATACAAAATTAATCCCCCAAACATTTAACCCAACATACCATACAAATTCGATTTCAGACCATTCTCCACTAACTTTCTTTTTAAAACTGGAAGGAATGTTTAAGAATAAATCGTTTTGGAGATTTAATTCTCAAATTCTAAAAGATCCACAAGCGAGTATATATTTAAAAGAACAAATGGATGCCTTTTTTCAAATAAATGATACTCCAGATATATTGTCTACTGTATTATGGGAATCTGTTAAAGCATACATTAGGGGTATTATAATTTCATATCAAGCTTTTCAAAATAAAAAGAATAAGAATGAACAAAGACAGTTAGAAGAACTTATTAGACAAATGGATATAGATAATGCTAAAGATCCATCAATAGATAAACATAATAAAATAATAATTTTGAAATTTAAATTAAATAAATTATTATCTGCCAAACTTATAAGTCTTTTTCAAATTACAAAACAAGAGCACTTTGAATTTGGGGATAAACCGCATAAACTTTTGGCTCGCCAGCTAAAAAAACGAGAAAAGGAACATACTATCCCAAAGATTAAATCAGATAAAGGGGAATTATTAACAACACCGAAGGATATTAATAAAAGATTTGCGCAATTTTATGAGAATTTGTATACATCTAAAACGACAATTGATTCCAATAATATCACAACGTTTTTGGATAATTGTAATCGTCCAAAGTTAGAGCTGAAGGAACAAGAGGAATTGGGTGCACAAATTTCAATTAAGGAATTAGAAGATACAATAAACTCACTAAAGAATGGAAAAACACCAGGTCCTGATGGATTTACTAATGAATTTTATAAAAGCTTTTATGATAAAATAATACCAAGATTACAAAAAATGTACCAATATGCTTTTAAAAAACAAATACTACCTGATACATTAGCGGAATCAACGATTACACTAATACTTAAGAAAGACAAAGATTTAGAAGAACCGGGTTTATATAGAGCTATAGCATTGTTAAACACAGATCAAAAAATATTAGCGAAAACATTAGCTAGAAGATTAAGTAAATACATTAGTAAATTAATAAACCCAGATCAGACGGGGTTCATCCCTAAGAGATACTCATCTAACAATATGAGACGTTTACTCAACATAATGCACTCACACAAATCTGAAGATCAAGAATTATCAATTATTTCGCTGGATGCTGAAAAAGCATTTGACCAAGTAGAATGGAATTATATGGATAAAGTATTACAAAAATTCCAACTGGGAGAGAATTTTATTCTATGGATCAAATTATTATATAATAAACCTACAGCTAGAATATTAACTAATAACATATTATCCTCGAAATTCCAACTATCAAGGGGAAATAGACAAGGATGCTCATTATCACCACAGCTGTTTGCTCTCATTATTGAACCGCTAGCAGAAAAAATTAGAATACACCCTGATATCCATGGATATAATACTAAAGATTCATATAATAAAATATCTTTATATGCGGATGATATATTACTGTACATTACAAAACCTCAAATCACTATACCAAATATATTAAATTTAATTGAAGACTTTGGATCTTTTTCTGGATATAGAATAAATTGGAATAAAAGTGAAATTATGTCAATAAAACCAAAAGATTCAACACATCTTTTAAAATTCCCTTTTAAAATAGCTACAGAAAAATTTAAATACTTGGGAATCGAAATTACTAGAACATATCAAGGTATGTTTAAGGCAAATTTTGATCCCCTACTTAATAAATTAAACACACTAATTAAATTCTTGAAAACGCTCCCGATGTCTTTAATAGGCCGAATAAATGCAATAAAAATGATCTTTCTACCACAAATTTTATACCTCTTTCAATCGATTCCTATATACTTACCAAAGAAGTTTTTTTTAAAACTCGACTCAGATATCACTAATTTTATATGGGACTATAAATCACATAGAATACAAAAAACTCACCTGAATAAACCTAAAGTATTAGGGGGTTTAGCACTATCTAATTTTATGTATTATTATTGGTCAGTAAATATTAAAAATATGATTCAACTCCGCCCAGCAAGTGGACTGGATTGTAATGGAGAAAGAGGATTGCTCCTCTGGAAACATTGGAGCGATCCTCCTCTCTCCAATGAAATGTGAATAATATAAATTATAATAAGAACCCAATTATTCATAGCACAATCCGTATTTGGAAACAAATAAAACAAAATTTAAAATTAAGAAATTTATCACTTTTATCACCCATAGTTAATAACCCTTCGTTTAATCCCTCTATTATAGATAAAGCTTTTACACATTGGGATAGACTAGGAATTAAAACATTCGGTGACTTGTATGAAACTGGAAAATGACTTTCATTTCAACAATTACAAATAAAATATAAACTCGGAAATAATCAATATTTTAAATATTTTCAAATATGCGACTATTTGAAAAAATATACAAAAGATCATTATAATAACCCAGCAGATGTATTGGATGAGGCAATGCAGATAAAAGCTGAATCAGCAAACTTAATATCATATTTGTATAATATTATCTTAAATGTAGAAATACCATCTACGGAGGGTATCAGAAGAGACTGGGAACAAGAGTTAGCTATTAAAATTTCAAAGGAAAGTTGGAATGTTATTAAACGTGCATAAATGTTCGATTAATGTAAGACACACTTTAATACAATTAAAAATTTTACATAGATTATATTATTCCAAAACTAAAATCCATAAAATTTGATTCTGAAGGTATGTTTAAGGCAAATTTTGATCCCCTACTTAATAAATTAAACACACTAATTAAATTCTGGAAAACGCTCCCGATGTCTTTAATAGGCCGAATAAATGCAATAAAAATGATCTTTCTACCACAAATTTTATACCTATTTCAATCGATTCCTATATACTTACCAAAGAAGTTTTTTTTAAAACTCGACTCAGATATCACTAATTTTATATGGGACTATAAATCACATAGAATACAAAAAACTCACCTGAATAAACCTAAAGTATTAGGGGGTTTAGCACTATCTAATTTTATGTATTATTATTGGTCAGTAAATATTAAAAATATGATTCAACTGATGGATAACTCCGCCCAGCAAGTGGACTGGATTGTAATGGAGAAAGAGGATTGCTCCTCTGGAAACATTGGAGCAATCCTCCTCTCTCCAATGAAACTGAATAATATAAATTATAATAAGAACCCAATTATTCATAGCACAATCCGTGTTTGGAAACAAATAAAACAAAATTTAAAATTAAGAAATTTATCACTTTTATCACCCATAGTTAATAACCCTTTGTTTAATCCCTCTATTATAGATAAAGCTTTTACACATTGGGATAGACTAGGAATTTAAACGTTCGGTGACTTGTATGAAACTGGAAAATGACTTTCATTTCAACAATTACAAATAAAATATAAACTCGGAAATAATCAATATTTTAAATATTTTCAAATATGCGACTATTTGAAAAAATATACAAAAGATCATTATAATAACCCAGCAGATGTATTGGATGAGGCAATGCAGATAAAAGCTGAATCAGCAAACTTAATATCATATTTGTATAATATTATCTTAAATGTAGAAATACCATCTACAGAGGGTATCAGAAGAGACTGGGAAAAAGAGTTAGCTATTAAAATTTCAAAGGAAAGTTGGAATGTTATTAAACGTGCATAAATGTTCGATTAATGTAAGACACACTTTAATACAATTAAAAATTTTACATAGATTATATTATTCCAAAACTAAAATCCATAAAATTTTCCCAAATGTATCATCCATTTGTGATAAATGTCAATCCCAAGAAGCTACTATAGCGCACTCATTTGTTTTCTGTACAAAAATTCAAAAATTTTGGAATGAAATTTTCGAAATCTTTACAAAATTATTTAAAATAAAACTGATACCCAAAGCAGAATGGATTATCTTCGGAATAACGGAAGATGGTCCAGAACTAAATGTGTTTCAAAAGAAACTAATAGACTATGGGTTAATAACTGGAAAAAAGCTAATCGTAAAATTTTGGAAGAAGGCTCCAATACCAACTATAAACATGTGGATTTCAAATATGTTTTTCCTTCACTTTCTTCTTTCTTTCAATCTTATCCTTTCCTTTTACTAGTGTAAAAAACAAACAGAGTACATTAATTGTAAGAAGACATAAGTGACGAGTACTAATGTATGTGGTTGTAATGTAATGTACTTCTAACAAAAAAAAAACATGAAGGGCATAGATAAGGAGAATGGTGATAGTCATTCGTCAATGGTGATAGTCCTCTTCGTAGAGTAGGGGAATCCATAACTAGAGGAGATAGGCTTAAAGTGAAGGGGGGGAGATTTAAGAGATACACGAGATAATCTATTCCAGGGAAGAACGTGGTCCAGGTGTGCTATATGGAATGAGTTGATAGAGGAAGCTGTAAAGGCGGGTACAATGGTGACATCTAGGGACATCAGATAAGTAAGTGGATAGGAAAGGTTGAGGGAATTGGGCCAAATGGGACTAGTTCAGTTGCAAAGCCTGGTTGGCATGGACAAGTTGGGCCAAAAGGCCTTTTTCTGTGTTAATTATCTGACAATAATTCTGTGCCAGGAACATTCCCCATTTTGAAGGATTGTTAGGTTGGACAATCATTCAGATAGAGAGGTCGTGAAGCGATCTGTATCTATATCAAAAATCTGCTCTGCCTCCCCGATGGTTATTTCCTCTTCAAGCAGCTCCCTGCTGAGGAATTCTTTGTAGTGTTCCATCCGGAGTGTTTCTTCTATAACTGCTATCAGTAGGTGGTCTTATTTGTCTCTGATGATTATGTTTTTTGAGATCTGCTGTTTCCACCAATAAGCCATGTAATTTTTTTTTTTTTTAAGACAGGCAGCTGCATCATCTGCTCGTGTTGCCAAATTATCACAGCAATTTCATTTATCCACAGAAGGCATGTGACTTCCGATGTGCTTTGCTGCATTGCTCGAGGCACTTGCCTTTCAATCTCTGAGAACGCTTCCTTCAGGGCTAGACTGATTTCTATCGTATGTGATGGACCAGATGTTATCACCTTTCTTTACCTTGCCCATGGACTAAACTGGGCTCACCTCTCAATATTTGAAAGGTCAAGGAATTGAAGGCGATGGGGAGCTGTCATAGATGAGATGAGGATTGGAGCACGAGTAATTGTGCAGCCTGTCCCTGTATCCAGTCCACTTATATACTCGTGAAAAGCCAAAACAGCACCAATCCTTGTGGAACAATACTCATTGCATCTTGCCTACTGGAAAAAAGGCCCATTTACAGTATGTGTACTCTATCATTAGCCAGCCATTCTACTATCCATGTCAATGTGCAACCTCTTGCACTTTGAGCTTTTTATTTTTGACAGTATCCCTTGTTGCTGCATCAAATGTCTACTGAAAATCAGAGTATCTGCATGGCTTTCACCTCATCCACAGTACCTGGTAATTCTTCAAAGAACTTCAATAAAATGGCCAAACACAAATCTCCTTCATAAAACCATATTAACTTTGCCAAATTACTTTGATTTTTTCTTTATAAATGCCCTGCTACAAGATCTTTACCAAGAGAAAATAAACAGAATATTACAACTACAGAAAAAGTGCAGAGAAAACAAGTGCAAGGGCCGCAACGGGGTTGATTCGAAGGTCAATAATTCTTCCTTGTGGATTATAAGAGGTCCGTTCAAGGGGCAAGAGGAAACTGTTCTTAAAATCTGGTGGTACGTGCTTTCAAACTTATGTATCTTCCCTGCCCGATGGGAGGGAAGAAGAGAGAACAACTAAGGTGTGAGTGGTCCCAGATTATGTCAGCTGCTTTTCCCCGAGGCAGTGAGAAGTATACAGGTTCCAGCCTTACTTTGACCTATTTTTAATAATGTGATATTAACCAATGAAAAGGATTAGCTACAGGCTAGAGGAAGAAAACACAATTTGGGAAGGGAACAATTTAGTGGATTAAGAATGGATCAGGCCAGGGTACAGGTTCACCTCAGGTTAAAATTGGGTTCCGATCCAGAGAACTTTTTGTAACCCAAACAGTTTGTCAATCGGAAGTGCGGCCATCCAGTAATATATTTAAATAAAAATCTAGGCCAACTCACGCTGCCTCGACAAGGCCAGCAGAATAATCAAGGACAACTCGCATCCTGGCCACTCCTTCTTCTCCTCTCTTCCATCAGGCAAAAGGTATAGAAGTGTGAAAATGCACACCTCCAGATTCAGTAACAGTTTCTTCTCAACTGTTATCAGGCGACTGAATCATCCTACCAAAACCAGAGAGCAATCCTGAACTACTATCTACCTCATTGGTGACCCTCGGACTATCGTTGTTCGGACTTTGCTGGCTTTACCTTGCACTAAAAGTTATTCCCTTATCATGTATCTATACACTGTGAATGGCTCAATTGTAATCATGTATTGTCTTTCCGCCGACTGGGAAGCACACAACAAAATCTTTTCACTGCACCTCGGTACACGTGACAATAAACTGAACTGAACTGAACATGAGTAGTAAATCGGGTATTTAACCCAACCCATTCAGATATCTCTAAAAGGTGCAATGATCGTGCCACAAACAGAGTCCCCACATGGCAAACAATAGGTCTACAGGCCACAGCAGCCAGCCAATCCATCCCTACTGCGTCCTGAACGCTCACTCTATGTACGGGCTATACACATCGGGGTTCAAAACCTGGGGAGGACCTGTGAAGCTGTAATGGAACCATAGCTATTTGAAGGCGGATTATGTGATTATATGTTAGACACATTCCTTGGAGAAAGGGAACAAGTCAGGGTTCCCCATTTACAAAAGGAAGAGCAAAACTAAACAAAAAGGTTGGAGGCGGGGGGGCAGGGAGCAAATGCAGGCTGCATGACAATTGCCAGTTTAATATGTGGGAACCAGGCTGAATATCGAAAGCTCAGTGAAAATATCAAGTGGGCAAAGAGTGTAGACTAACAGCCAACACATTAAAAAGATACATAAATTGTCTCCAACTCTGCCTACAATCTGGGACCAAAATAGATACTTACTCATGGAAGCAGAGGGTTTGACTGAAGAATTTAATAATTCTTTACATCTTTCTAGAAAGGAAAAAGATGATGCATTGTTCACTCAACTGTAAAAGAGGAGGTGGTGGAGATGGCAAATAGGCTAGGTTAATAAAGAGGAAGTGTTGGAAATGCCATGTTTAAAGTCAGTTGCATTAGCTGAGATTATACCTATAGAGAAATAAGGATGAAAATTGCAGAACTACTGACCAAACTTCTTTGATACAGAATGGTGCAAGAAAATAGGAGGATTCCTATTGCTGGTTGCAAACATGCCTGTATGTAGAAGGGCACATGATGGGCACTGTGTACAGTTTGCACATACTTGTTACTTATGGGCCTGTCCCACTTGGCGATTTTTTAGGCAACTGCCGGCGACTGTCATAGTCGTAGCAGGTCGTCGAAAAAACGGCGACAACCTACGTCATCCTGGCGACAACCTACGACAGCACCTACGTCAGGAGAAGACAAGCTACGCTCATTGGCGTCAAACCCACTGACCAGAAAGACGCTACGACTTTTTTGCGCGACTGAGGAGACTACTCCCGGCGACCACGTGGCGACAAACTAGTCACCTGTAGTTGCCTAAAAAATCGCCTAAGTGGGACAGGCCCTTAATGGGTTCACCTGAGATTCACCTGGCTGGTTCCTGAGAAGGTCTGTCTTTTTTGAGAAGTTAAGGTTTAAGCCTCTTCTTTTGAGTTTAGGGTAATGGGAGATTACCTCATTGAAATGTATAAAATTATCTCATGGTTTGACAGGGTAGATCTCCCTGTCCTTATCTCCAGGTCCTGACAGGATATTCCCTAGGACATTGAGGGAAGTTAGTGTAGAAATAGCAGGGGCTATGACAGAAATATTTCAAATGTCATTAGAAACGGGAATAGTGCCGGAGGATTGGCGTACTGCGCATGTTGTTCCGTTGTTTAAAAAGGGTTCGAAGAGTAAACCTAGCAATTATAGACCTGTTAGTTTGACGTCAGTGGTGGGCAAATTAATGGAAAGGATACTTAAAGATAATATATATAAGCATCTGGATAAGCAGGGTCTGATTAGGAACAGTCAACATGGATTTGTGCCTGGAAGGTCATGCTTGACTAATCTTCTTGAATTTTTCGAAGAGGTTACTAGGGAAATTGATGAGGGTAAAGCAGTGGATGTTGTCTATATGGACTTCAGTAAGGCCTTTGACAAGGTTCCTCATGGAAGGTTGGTTAAGAAGATTCAATTGTTGGGTATTAATGGTGGAGTAGCAAGATGGATTCAACAGTGGCTGAATGGGAGATGCCAGAGAGTAATGGTGGATGGCTGTTTGTCAGGTTGGAGGCCGGTGACTAGTGGGGTGCCTCAGGGGTCTGTGTTGGGTCCACTGTTGTTTGTCATGTACATCAATGAACTGGATGATGGTGTGGAAAATTGGATTAGTAAGTATGCAGATGATACTAAGATAGGTGGTGTTGTGGATAATGAAGTAGATTTTCAAAGTCTACAGAGAGATTTAGGCCATTTGGAAGAGTGGGCTGAAAGATGGCAGATGGAGTTTAATGCTGACAAATGTGAGGTGCTACATCTCGGCAGGACAATTCAAAATAGGACGTACACGGTAAATGGTAGCGAATTGAGGAATGCAGTTGAACAGAGGGATCTAGGAATAACTGTGCATAGTTCTCTGAAGGTGGAATCTCATGTAGATAGGGTGGTAAAGAAAGCTTTTGGTGTGCTGGCCTTTATAAATCAGAGCATTGAATATAGAAGTTGGGATGTAATGTTAAAATTGTACAAGGCATTGGTGAGGCCAATTCTGGAGTATGGAGTACAATTTTGGTCGCCTAATTATAGGAAGGATGTCAACAAAATAGAGAGAGTACAGAGGAGATTTACTAGAATGTTGCCTGGGTTTCAGCAACTAAGTTACAGAGAAAGGTTGAACAAGTTAGGTCTTTATTCTTTGGAGCGCAGAAGGTTAGGAGGGGACTTGATAGAGGTCTTTAAAATTATGAGCGGGTTAGACAGAGTGGACGTGGATAAGCTTTTCCCATTGAGAGTAGGGAAGATTCAAACAAGGGGATATGACTTGAGAATTAAGGGACAGAAGTTTAGGGGGAACATTAGGGGGAACTTCTTTACTCAGAGAGTGGTAGCTGTGTGCAATGAGCTTCCAGTGGAAGTGGTGGAGGCAGGTTCGATGTTATCCTTTAAAAATAGATTGGATGGGTATATGGACGGGAAAGGAATGGAGGGTTATGGTCTGAGTGCAGGTAGATGGGACTAGGGGGAAGTATTTATTTTTAATTTAAAAAAAAATTTAAAAAAAATGTTCGGCACGGACTTGAAGAGCCGAGATGGCCTGTTTCCGTGCTGTTATGGTTATATGGTTATATAGATGCAGGGAGGATGTGTTCCCTGGCTGAAAAGGGGGTGGGGGGAGGCAAGTCTCAAAATGTGGGGTAAGCCATTTAAGACTGAAATAAGAAATGATGTCACAAGGTAGTGTAGATGCTGGTTTACAGAAAAAGAAAAAGTGCTGGAGTAACTCATCAAATCAGGCAGCTTCTCTGAAGGACATGGATAGGTGACACTTTGGGCTGGGAACCTTCTGCAGCACTGAAGAAAAGGTCCTGCCCTAAAACATCACATATCCATGTTTTCCAGGGATACTGCCTAACCTGCCGAGTTACTATGGCACTTTGTCTCTTTTAGGGACAAATGTTTTCATTCAGGTGGTGGTAAATCTTTAGAATTCCCTACCCTGGGCAAATGTGGAGATTTGGTCCCCCAGTTACTTCAGAACAGATCAATAATATTATGGATCCTAGAGCAACAAAGGATTTGGTGATAGTGCAGGAAGATAGTGTTGAGACGCAAGATCTGGTGAATGGCGGTTCAGACCCACAGCACCAAACATCTTAATCCTGCTTCTATTTCTTATGTTCTTACAACTTGTCCCATTGACATATCATTAAATACGACCTTCCCCACAGTCAGACAGACATCACAAATAGCATGTTCCCCTCTGGGATGCCATGCTTCTGTCATGGAGATGCCTCACTTGCTTTCATGTTTGCCAATGCGTAGCTGATTGGGTTAATTGCTCAAGAACCATTATCCATGAGGAGATGACACTGGGCTTGTGTCACAGGTTAAACCTACAGGCAGGACTCTATATAAAAATAGCATCTGTGAACTTGTACACAGGCAGCCTGACAATAGCAGCAAACTGATTAAAAACTGACTTGCAGAGTGACTGGATTTAAGAAAGAATCAATGTTTCTCCTCCTTCTGTCATTTCATACTCTTTACATTTTGAAATCCCTGCTGTGACTAACCCACACCTTGCGACTTGGAAGCAGCAACAATCTTGTTCAGCGTTATTTTCCACTCGAGTACCTGGTTTACTCCTGGTGAATGGGGATTAGAGTGTGTGAATTGGCCAGAGAGGCAGAGGGTTAAATATAGAATCTACCGCTTGGATTAGTTTCACAGGATCGATCTCTAGCATTCCCTACACTCGGTTACAGCAGTAGCCACGCCAGGAGGAAACAAACTGACCTACATACAGCATCCATCTTACATCACTGAAAAATAGGCTAATTAAACAGAGCCAAGGAATTGGCCGATTCATAATATAGTCGGCAGCACAGGAGTTGATTGTATGATCCCACTCTCGGCTGCTGCCTTCCAAAAGAGTTCAGTTCTAGCTGCTTTTATTGGAAACTGTGAGCACCCAGCTCCATGCTAAAGAGAGCGCGTGAACAATGGGCTGAGCGGAGACAAGACTGTTCACAACAACAGCACAGGGGAAGTGAAAGCACCAAGAGCGGCTGGCGGTGCAGCGAACACAAGCTCTTTGTAACTGAGACACTGAACACAGGCAAACTCTGACCGCTTCACATTTTTTTGGCTCCGAAATGTGCCGAGTTGCTTAGCTAAAGTAGAGAAGCTAGAGGAAAGAAATTAAAAGTAGATTCAGCTCTGACCACTGTTTGAGGAAATGCAGCACCAAACTCAAACCCAGTCCAGTCGCTGTGTCCGCTCACTGACCTTTGCCCTGTGCTCAGTTTCTCAGTTCCAAAGGGCTTACTTTTTATTTTACAAACAAATCCTTTCTACATGTATTCCACATCCGTACTCCACTAGCAGACAGACCCTCCATTTACCCACACTCCCTAAACCTCATCTCAGTGGATCCATCTGCTCACCCACCTGATCCCCCAATCCCACTGCCACTGCAGGATCCGTTAACCTCATCTATTAACCCTCCCACGAGATCCTTTTACTTTCCTCCAGCATGTCTCTGCAACCCACTAATCATCCTGTCCTTCCAATCCTCGCCTGCTCTCTGCCCAAATGCTGACTTACACTACTTTCAAAGCACACATTTGTGTTCTGATACAGTGAGCTCCAAGCACAGCAACACAAAGCCCCCATTGTGGTGACAAGTGTTGTCAGACAGTGGAAGCGAGGCAGCAGGAGAAAGAGGATAGAAGAGGCAGAGAATGACATAAATATACAGGTGCAGAGCAGCAGGTGGCATTTTGGGAAAACAGCTATTGCATCGGTGAAGGTTCCCATTAGTTGATCCCTGGGGCTCTTGCAAAAAGAAAAAAAAGACCCAGACTGTGGGGGACATAAATGGGAAAAATCTGTGCATCCTTCTACTTTGCTCCCCAGAATATTATATAACATCTGTAACAACCCACATTATCTAGAAAAGCACAGCACAGAAAGCAGCCATTCGGCCCCCATGCCAATGCTGGACAAAACCAACCTCGGGCTTATCCCACTTCCCAACCCTCACTTATAGGCTTCCAATTATTTTGATATAAATGTGATGAGGGCTTCGCCTTCCATCGCCCTGTCAGACTGCAAGTTCCACACCATCCTCTGAATAACCTTTGTCCTCCAATCTTTCCGATCAACATTCATCTCTGTTCATATGCTATTGACATCTCTGCCAAAGTAAGTCACTCCTTTCTCTTCACCTTGTTTTTAGCCACTTGGCTTTCCTCTTTCTCTTCAGTCCATTTTGTTCCAACCTGATAGACAGTTTTGACTACAAACTTTAACACTTCCTTCCACCCCCTCAAAAAAAACCACATGCTGCTCAACCCCGCTGAGTTCCTCCAGCAGATTGCTTGTTGCTTCTGACACATGGCAGTTGCTCCTTCGAGGTCTGTCCCCTGCAGGATAAGCACTACTGGAACAGGGATCTGGCAGAAACTCATGGCATCCATCCTAAAATGCTGCCCCCACTGGAGATCCGTATGTGGGTTGCAAACGGCACGCTGAGCTGGAGATCATTGGCGCTTGGATGCTTGAAGTTACCTGTGACTTTGTGAATGACGAGCTCCACCTTGCCGTACGTTCCCTTTCCCAGCTCTCGAATGAAATCATAGTGTTTGTGGATGTCCGAGGTGGACAGGTTTCGCACGGTCAGGCTTTGCGCCTCGTCGGTCACGCCCACCATGTTGTACGAGCTTCGAGGCGGCTCCTGCTCAGCCCCACAAACGCTCATCCTAACACTGAAAGGGCCAAAAGGACAGCAAGGGGTTAGCAGACCATTGTAGAGTTGGAGAGAGCAGCTCGGTTAAAAGGCTTTACACATTGACCATCTTGGGCAGTAGCAGGTGGCTCCCTCCCTTCTACCACTCCAGGCTCCTTGCTGCCAACAGACATTTGAACTTTATTTCATCCACAAAACCCACATACATCTGCTGTGGGGGAGTTTACTTTTGGGCAACCATTGATGTACATGTGCAATATATATCCTCTGGGGTCATTGGAACACAACATCAACCTGATAACAGCGGGCAGGCAGAAGGGCACCAGCCCATAACCTGTCCTGGTGATTATAAAGTGAAGTTAGATTTAACCATTCGAGCTTCACAATTTTTGAACATTATTTTTTTAAATAATTGCAAAAAACAATCTGTTGGAGAAACTCAGCAAGTCAGGCAGCTTCTGAGGAGGCAGAAGGATGGCCATGCAAATGACTAGGTATCTGGACTGGATTTATTTCATTGGAAGACAGAGACACAAGGAACTGCAGATGTTGGAACCCTGAGCAAAACACAAAGTCCTGGAGGAACTCAGCAGGTCAGGCAGCATCTGTGGAAGAAAATGGACAGATGACATTTTGGGCAAGGACCCTTCTCACCCAAAACAATGCCTGACCATTCTTTCCACGGATGCTGCCTGACCTGTTGTGTTTCTTCAATACTTTGCATTTTGCTCAAGATACCAGCACCTGCAGTTCTTTAAATTCCTCCTCACTCCACCCAGGACTTCCCTACACTCCACCTCCTTCCGGAAGACTGTCCATACATTGTCCTAGCCTCGAGATGTGGAGTAACGACATGGACCCTTCAGACGACCGAGTACATGCCAACCATCGATTGTCCACTTTCTCATCCACTACACAATGGTGGCAAATTACAATTAACCTACAAACCCGCACATCTTTGGGATGTGGCAGGAAACC
Organism: Malacoraja senta; assembly: GCA_038087875.1. NCBI lineage: Eukaryota > Metazoa > Chordata > Chondrichthyes > Rajiformes > Rajidae > Malacoraja > Malacoraja senta. The sequence continues at coordinate 62,562,577 of CM075981.1, read as the reverse complement.
GGAGCACCCAGAAGAAAACCACATGGCCACAGGGATAACGTACCAATTCCATGCAGACAGCATCCGAGGTCAGGATCGAACCCTGGTCTCCGGCGCCGTCAGGCAACGGCTCTACCAGCTGCGCCACAGTATTGTCCCTTTGGTACAGTGACTGGACACGTCCGACCGACATGGCACTACAAGGATAAAGTGGCTCGGAAAGGAAGGAGGCTGCAGCAGAGCCTCTGAGCACAAGGGGAACAGTTTCTATCTCGGTCAAAGATAGGTAAGCTTCATATTAATGACTTCCCACTAGAAAAGAGACAGGAGTGTAAGTTGGAGCCCCTCCATCTGTCTGTCTCTCTCCACACTTACATTCTCAGAGGACATGGCATAATTCTATTTCTTGCATCAGCCAGTTTCAATGAGAGTATTTGAAATTCAGTGCATTCATCAAACAGCCACTGATTTAATCGGCCCCATTAACCCTTGGTGCAGTTGAGATTTTCAAATATTTGGAACAGTGGCCCTCTTCACCCAGTTCCCAGCTCATCGGCCTCCCACCAGCCCTCATTGTAGGCAGTGAAAGATGCACTGTGGCAGAGTCCTCTCTCTCGGACTGACATGAGCCTTCCCACTCGGCAAACTGTTGGGAAACACTCATTCATTCAAATGCAGTCAACAGCGTTCCTTCAGAAAATAATGTCTTGGGAGATGGTCGGGGGAATTGAGAGACAACATCGGCTTCATGTTCTAGTGGTTAGATAAACAGGTGGACCTTTGGCTCGCAGTGCTCCACTGCTCATTTATTGTGGACTCAGTGACCAAGATTCATTGTTGTTACTAATCAACAACTCCACGCAGCATGTGACTGCAGATTGGTGCAAAACGGTCTACAAATATATTGGGGAGGTGGAGGGAGAAAGCATAGGATGCTAGAAATACTCAGCCGATCAGGCAGCATCTGGTCTTCCCTGACCAAGTCCTGTGTCCACTCAGCAAGGCCCTTCCTCCAACCCGAGATGCTGATGAATCTGCACAAGGAACTGCAGGTGCTGGAATCTTGAGCAGAACACAAAGTGCCGGAGGAACTCAGCGGGTCAGGCAGCATCTGTAGAGAGCACAGAGAGGTGGCTTTGGGGGGGAGGGGGGAAGGGGGGGGAAACCCTTTTGTTACTGCTGTGACTCAGTCTGGCCCATCACAGATAGATACAGCCCTCCCCACTCACTAAAACACCTAATTGACACTGGTTTGGTACACGTGATAAATATATCCAGTGAAAATCTTTGTATGGTGATCAATCAAATTATACTATACATGAGTATAATGAGGGCATACGGTAGAGTTGCTCTGCCTTACAGCACTTGCAGCGCTAGAGACACGAGTTCGATCCCGACTATGGGTGCTGTCTGTATGGTGTTTGTACCTTCTCCCTGTGACCGCATGGGTTTTCTCAGAGATCTTCGGTTTCCTCCCACAGGGTACAGGTTTATAGGATAATTGGCTTGGTATAAGTGTAAATTGTCCCTTGTGTGTGTAGGATGGTGTTAAAATGTGGGGATCGCTGGTCGATGCGAACTCACTGGGTCGAAGGGCCTGTTTCCGCGCTGTATCTCTAAACTAAACTAAAATGAGTACACCCAGGCCATACTGAGGTACAAAAGGTCGTGCAAAGAAAAAAAATCAAAATATAATGTTTCAGTTACAGAGAAAGTGCAGATAGAAAAGTGTAAGAGCTGCAATAAGGTAGGCTGGAAGATCAGGACTACACTCTAGCTTTTGGTATGTGCTTTTAAGTTGTTATATCTTCTGTATGACAGGAGCAGGAATGACCAGGGTGCAAGTGGTCCTTGATTATGTTGGCTGCTTTGTTAAGGCACTATGAAGTGGATGGTGCAGAGTCTGGCCCGTGTGATGGTCTGGGCTACATCTACAACTCTCTGTCATTTCCTTCAGTCTTGAGCAGAGCTGTTGCCAGACCTACTTGTGATGCATTCCGATAGGATGCTTTCCACGGGGCATCTGCAGAAGTTGGCAAGAGCTGTTTGAAACATGCTAAACTTCCTTCGTCTGCTGATGAATTGGAGGCATTGGTGTGCTTTCTTAGCCGTAGCTTCAATGTGGTCCGGCCAAGACAAATTACTGACGATATTTACGCCTGAGAACTTGAAGTCCCACACCACCAGGTTTAGGAAAAGCTACTTTCTTACAACCATTAGATTCCTGAACCAACCAGCACATACATACCCAATCCTGTCTCGGCAACCGAGCACCACAGCTCGCTCACCTCTTTGTACTACGGTGGGCTTAGATTTTTTTTTTCTTATTGTATTTTGCACGGGTTTCTTTCTTTTAGAAAATGTGTGCGATTTATGTGCATTAATTGTGTGTTTACATCAATGTGCCTGTAATGCGGCTGCAAGACTTTCATTGTGCCTGGACCTCGCCACAGTGAACTCGATGTGACACATGTCGAGGCTCAGTCTAGTTCGGCAGACCATTGACAGCCTCTCATGATACGATAGAGGCATGACGGTGTCGCCGAGATATATACCGTACAGAATCTG
>CM075981.1:62474192-62559830 GCA_038087875.1 Malacoraja senta | reverse complement strand
GTCCTATCGCCCTGCCCATTCAAGTCTTAAACCCATCCTCCAATAACAACGTCGGGTCCTAGTGCCCTTTCCCTTCCGATTCCAGTCGAAACACATCCTCCTTAACAACGTTAGGTGCTAGTGCATTCAAACCTTATACCCCTCTTCACAACCCTAGGTCCTAATGTCCTTCCCATTCAAGTTTTAAACCGCTCGCCTCGTCCCTCCACAACAACGTTGCCAGTGTTAGTTAGTCTGAAGAAGTCTGAAGTAACCAGTCTGAAGAAGGGTTTCGGCCTGAAACGTTGCCTATTTCCTTCGCTCCATAGATGCTGCTGCACCCGCTGAGTTTTCTCCAGCATTTTTGTGTACCTTAGTTCCATCTTTGATTTGTTAACCTGTAAACATCCAATATCTGTCAACCCCCCCACCTCGCCTGTGTCTACCTATTTCCTGCCTCTCCCCTTTACCAGCTTCTTCATCTCCCTCCCCCCACTACAATCTGTCTGAAGAAGGGCCTCGACCCCAAACGTCACCTACTCATGTTCTCCAGAGATACTGCTTAACTGGCTGAGTTACTCCAGCACTTTGTGTTCTTTTGTGTATTAACCAGCGTCTGCAGTTCTTTGTTTCTACATTTTGATTGCTTGAGGGGAAGAAGTTCTCCTTTTTGACAAGAAGTTCTCCACCGATGGGAGTTTTGTGAGCCTCTCACTGCTCCCCCTCTGTGATTCAAGAGAGTCTCACACCTTCTGTTCATATCTCTGGCCTTTGTTCCAACCATTTGCCTGTCAACCCCCTCTCGCCTGTGTTCACCAATTACCTGCTATGAAGTTTCCTGCCTCTCCTCCCTCCTAGCTTTCTCCCCCCCCCATCAGTCTGAAGAAGGGACTTGACCCAAAGCGTCACCTATCCATGTTGTCCAGCGAGATGCTGCCTGACCTGGTGAGTTACTCCAGCACTGTATGTCCTTTTGTGTATTTACCAGCATCTGCAGTTCTTTGTTTCAACATCCAGCATATTACCGCTCTATCCCTCGCTGCTTCACCAGCACTTTACCTTTCAATAAGCAGCACTTTAGTCGTGCAAAACTCCAGCCCATCTTAAAACCCTGTTCACTAACTTTTTCACAAACTCCTCCTCTCTAACTTATCTTCTCAGTGTACTATTCTTAGGTTTATTATTGTCACCTGTACCAGGGTACAGTGAAAAGCATTGTTTTGCATGCTATCCAATCAGAGCAGATAATACCATGCATAAATACAATCAAGTCAAACTCAAGTACAATGGATAGAGCAACAATCTTTGTGGCCTTCGCACTTTCTCTTATCTGCTCTTTCTCTATAACTGTAGCACTATATTCTGCACTCTGTTTATTCTCTCTTTTGTACTCCTTGATGTACTCGCGTGTGGTGGATAGCAGCAAAACAAAGGTTTTCACTTTATCTCAGTACAGGTGACAGTAATGAACACATATCAAAGAGATGGTAGAGGAAATATATTTGGGGAAATTATTAGTTTAGCTACATTAGTGGAAAGAAACGCAAACTAGGCCTTGAGAAACTGTACATTGATAAATAGAAGGATTCTGTGTTCTGGTTTATGAAATGCAGCATGTAAATACTGTATAGCAAACAATTGCATTGGTAAGCAGTGTGTTTATTGTAGGGAGTTAGGAAGATCAACGGAAGTATTGTTAAGAATGTGCATGTGTTTGATCTGCATGCAGATCTGATCTGTGTACCTAAAGAAGGATGTAGTTCCTTTGCAGCCAGTACAACATAGCTCCCTCCACTGGATTGATTCTGGGACTGAACAGAGTGCTGGATGAGGAGAGAGTGAGAAAGCAATTATTCACCCAGAGGTCAGTAAATCATTGGAATTCTCTGCCCACAAGGTTGTGAAGGCTCAGGTGCCGAGTACATTAAAGTTGATAAAGGTTTAGACTTCCCACCATTGACTCTATCCACATTTCACGCTGCCTTGGAAAAGTAGCCAACATAATCAAAGACTTAACTCACCCTGGTCATTTCTTCTCCCTGTTCCCATCCGGCAGAAGGTAGAGGGGCTTGAAAGCACGCACCACCAGACTCAGGAACAGCTTCTTCCCCTCTGTTATCAGGCTTCTGAACGGTCCTTCCATAAGCGAGGGTACTGTCAGAGTCACCTCTACCCCATTGTGGACATTGGACTTTGTCTATGAACTGATGCATTACAATGCTGAGAACTATATTCTGCACTCTGTATCTTCCCCTTTGTTATACCTATTGCACTTGAGATTGACTTGTTTGTATCCATGAATGGTATATTTGTTTTACTTGGGTACCTTGATACTCGTGACAATAAGAAACCTGAACCTAAGATTAAAAAAACTCACGATGAAAAGCAGTGCAAGCAAGGGGGGACCTCTGTGAGGGAGGGGGAAGAGCAATGGGGACCCGGCGTGAGGGGACCGACGTGAGGGAGGGGGGAACAATAGACAATGGAGGACCCGGCATGGGAGGGCCGCCATGAGGAAGGGGGGGAGGGAGGGGAAGATCAAAGGGGGAACTGGTGCGGGGGGAGGAGGGATTTGTAACTTTGTCAACGCCCTTTATGGGCGACTATTTGCATACCTTGGGTATGGAAGCAAAGAATTTCACTGTGACTTGTCACATGTGATAACATATTCAATTCAATTCAACCTCCAGGTTGAGGGATGGTGGCAGGGCTGGACAGCTACTCCTGCTAACGCAAGCATGTTAACCAAGGGGAACACAACCAACAACAGATTGAAGCAAGGAGAGTTGTTATGAATGAGTGAACTTCACAGCAGAAGCAGGTAAAAGCTTGGTGACATTAAGGATCAATTGAAGAGACATTTGATAGTTGTGTTAAAGACAACTACAGCCTCCAGGTTTTGGAAGAGGGTTCACAAGGCTGTGGACATTAACCTGCAATGACCTACTGAACCATTATTTAATAATAAAACTTTGAAATGGTCAGTTTCTGGGAATATGACCTTGTTAGCTGCAAATTACAGAGAGAAGATATCATCACATCATTCTTCAGTGAACTAGAATAGACCTTAAACCGTCGCAGAGCCCAGAACGAGCAGTTGGCATCAACGTAGAAATAAATCACCACAGCACAATACTTCAGTGGCATTCACGGTGGCAACAAGAGTAGAGCGATATTTACTTGGTTTTCAAGAAGGATTTGGGTTAGTGAACCATTTAAAGAACAAGTCTTGTGAAATTAATTATAGATTAGATCGTTGAATAAAGAATTGCTAGCGAGGAGGAAAAAAAAGGATGTTAATGAATGGGAATGATCTGGCTGGGAACAGTGACAGTGACACACAGCCACACGTCATTTGACCCAGAAAAAAGAAATTTGTGGAAATATCAGTCCATGTGCATGTTTGGAGTCACAAGGAACTGCAGATGCTGGTTTACACAAAAAAAACCACAAAGTGCTGGAGTAACTCAACAGGTCAGGCAGGATCTCTGGAGAACATGGATAGGTGATGTTTCGGCTCAGGATCTTTTTCACACTGAAGAAGGGTCCTGACCCGAAACATCACCTATCCATTTTCTCCAGACATACTGCCTGACCTGCTGAGTTACTCCAGCATTTTGTGTCTATCTTTTCTCCTTTAACCTGGAGATCATGGTTTTCAGACTCATGTACCTTTTTCCTGGCAGAGGAAGGGCCGACCCAGATCAGTAGCGTCTTTGTCCAGTCACCTGGACCCCACCAATGTGCAGAGTACCCAGAGCCAGACTGAGGACACTGGGCTCTGAGCCTGGGCTCCAGGGGCCCTCTGCTGTCTCCTAGCTGCATATGCACCACCAAGCCAGCCTCATCAAACTCAGCGGGTGCAGCAGCATCTATGGAGCGAAGGAAATAGGCAACGTTTCGGGCCGAAACCTTTCTTCAGACCCTGTTTCATTTGTTTATCTCTGACTGACAGCCCATGTTACTGCAGATTCTCGTCAGTGAGAGTACTTGTGATTTTCTGAAGAAGGATCTCGACCAGAACCGCAACCATCCGCCCAGAGCCCATGCCCGTCCCGCTGAGCCACCATAGACAGGGAGTTGAAGGTAGACACAGTGGGGTCCACCTTCAACTTCAGAGCCAAACAAAAAACACAGAGTGCTGGAGGAACTCAGCGGGCAAGGCAGCACCCGCGGAGGGAACATATCACTTATCAGGAGCCAACATAAACAACCTGCACCTCCTCGCTGGCATTGCCCCTGCTGATGTGAGACGGAAAGTCGCCAGCCGAGTAGAGATGACCAAGGCCACCAATGATGAACGCCACCTCCTCTACGGACGTGTACACCCGGCCCAACGGCTGAAGTCCAGGAGAAGCTTTCTCAGCCATGTCCAGCCCCTAATAGCATCACGGAAGAAACCAGACTCCAACTATGGACAAAAAGGCTTGAGGACGACCCCCCTCCTACTGACATGGGTATCCCTCCTTCTGAAGCCCTCCCTCCGGGCTCAGAAGCACCATGGGTCCAGTGGAAGATGCTCAACCGCCTGAGAACAGGAACAGGGCGATCAAAAGATGCCATGGCCAGATGGGGCTATGAAACTGGCCAACTACCTGTGAATGTGGAGAAGAGGACCACACAATGCAGCACTGCTTTGTCTGACCCCTACTACCCAACCAGTGCAGCTCAAAGGATCTTGCAGTGTTCAATAAAAAGGCAAAGGACTGTGTAAAGGAATGGGAAACTGTCATATAGCCAACCAGCTTCAAAGACACGAAAAGAAGAAGATCAGGAGCCGCCACGGGCCAGGACTCTTCCCCCCCCCTCCCCCCCACCCCTTCCCCCCAACAGAAAGGAACCGCAGATGCAGCCATCACCGCAAAACGTCTAAGAAGGAACTGTAGACGTTGGAAAATCTAAGGTAGACAAAAATTCTGGAGAAACTCAGCAGGTGTGAAGCCCTGTCCCACTGTGCGAGTTCACCCAAGAGCTCTCCCGAGTTTAAAAAAATCAAAACTCATAAACACGTACAATGAACGTAGCGGGTACGTCGGAGCTCGGGACGTTTCAATAGACAATAAACAATAGGTTCAGGAGCAGGCCATTTGGCCCTTTGAGCCATTCAATGTGAACATGGCTGATCATCCACAATCAGTACCCCGTTCCTGCCTTTTCCCCATATCCCCTGACTCAGCTATTTTTGAGAGCCCTATCTAGCTCTCTCTTGAAAGCATCCAGAGAACCTACCTCCACCGCCCTCTGAGCCAGAGAATTCCACAGACTCATTCCACAGCCCAGCTGCTCCATTCTCTCAGCATATGACAGTCCCGCCATCCCGGGAATTAACCTTGTAAACCTCCGCTGCACTCCCTCAATAGCAAGAATGTCCTTCATCAAATTACGGGACCAAAACTGCACACTCCAGGTGCGGTCTCACTGGAACTCTGTACAACTGCAGAAGGACCTATATTCGATTCCTCCTGTTATAAAGGCCAACATGCCATTTCTTAGCGCTAACGGCAGGTACTCGGGAAACGTGGTAACTCGTGATGATTTTTCAACATGTTGAAAAATGTCCACATGTAAAATATACTCAGGATGTAAAAATTTGATACTTTTTAACACGTAGTCATACCGTAGTAGCTCGTGAGTTTACCATAGTAGGACCTGGTGTCCTATATCACTATTGTATGTTCATGATGGAAATAAGAATACCCTGTATATTCATTACCTTTGAATTGTAGTTTTATGTAATCCTCCCATAATTTCTGAGTTCCATTTCACAATATCTATCAGATGTACAGAATGTTGCAAGGTAATATCTTGCCCAAACTCAGTTGTATCTTTCTATCTCAATAAATATCACAAAATATGCCATTGTTTGAGCCACATTATGACAAAATATAGAATGTAGGTTATTTGTTATCAGTCACCCCATCCCAGAAACAACAGATGAACATTTGTTTTACTAATTTACGAGCATGTAAGGAGCCATCTTGGGGGACGGCTGTTAATGAGCAGCCGTCCGTTTAATTCACTTTTTTTTATAGTTTTAGTGAGTCCTGCGTTTGTCCTGTGGGAGTAATCCGACTTTTTAATGTAGGGTGAAGGGGGTAACCTTATTTCTAGGTCCCTACCTGGTCGGCGAGGCAGCTTTTTCTCTGGGCTGCCCCGTCGACCCGTCCTCGTGGCCTACCAGCGGGCATGGAGCGCCGTTTCCTGGCGGGGACCGCCCAGCACCTCGGCTTCGGTGGCGGCACAGCGCTGGAGCGCTATCGCGGAGCGGAGCGGGCGATGCCTTGCCTGGGTCGCCGCGCTGGATCGACGCGCTGGAGCTCCGCTGAGCTGTGACCGCTGAGTTCAACACCTCCGGGCTGCGGGTCTGCGGAGAGGAGCGGGCGGCGCCAACTTCACCATCGGGAGCCTGGGAGCTCCAAACCGGCGGCCTTGTCGGCTTCGGAAGCCGCGGCCTCCGGTAAGGAATGCGGCCGTTCCAGGTCGCCCTGCCCTGCCGCTGAGAGGACTCTCCCGACGCCGGGGCAACATCACCCGGTGAGAACGGCCAGGAACATCGGGCCTCCGTAGAGGCAATAGCGGAGGCCTCAATAGGCCTGACTTTGGGAGAACTGGGATGGGGACTGGACATTGTGCCTTCCCCCACAGTGTTATCCATTGTGGGGGGATGATTTTTGTGTGCAGTGTCCATGTTAGTTTGTGTCCAAGATGGCTGCCCGAAGGGAGAGTGTACGCTGGCGCGGTTTAGCTGCTGCTGCTCTCTCTTCACATTGTGTTTCTGATTTCTTTTTTGTCTTTGGATCCAATTCTGTCTTTAATTTGTGTATTGGTGATGTCTTTATAACTTATTTTACTCCGATTATATGTTCTTTGTTAAATTCTGTAAGGTGTCCTTGAGACTTTTGTATAGGCGCCCACAAATAAAATTTATTATTATTATTATTAGATTCAGCGCGGTCAGACACAACTGATGGAAAGTGTCCTCTGGGAAGCCATCGCTGCAGAGCAGCAGAAAACCTGACAGACATGAAGTGTCCTGCAGGAAAGTTCAGAGAAGTTTACAGATAAAGTGCCCCTTAAACATGCAAAGCTGCAGAGAACCAGATGAACTGAGCCAAGCCTCAACTGGCTGTGATGGTGCCGGGCAGTGTGCAGTCTGTGACTCTGATGTGATAAGTACAGTGTGTAACATGCGCCCAGCCGAGTGTCATTGTTTGTTATTTACAGCTGTACTAACACGATATGGTGAGATTAAAAATAAACTGCAGTACTGAAAGCAGAGGTAATTTACTGCAACAATACCATTTTAAATGTATAAGGCTGCAAAACAAAATCCCGCTGGGAGCCTGCAGTGGCGATGAAACGTGAACTCTGATCCACTTTCCACAGATACTGCCTGATCTGCTGAGTGTTTCCTCAGTCTCCGTTTGTAGAGCAAGGCTGAAGTTTGACAACAAGAGGACTTATCTACATCCTGATTTTTTTAATCAATGCTCACTCTCGATTGAGTCTGCTGCTTATCTGTCAGTCTGTCCTGGTCCAACCACATTGACGCTATGACCAAGAACGCACACCAACATTTCAACTTCCTCAGAATATTAAGGAAATCACAATGTTTCTAATGCGTCTCATCAATTTCTACAGATGCACCACACAAGCATCCTATCGGGATGTATCACAGCTTGGTTCGGCAACAGCTCTGTCCAAAACAGTAAGAAATTGCAGAGGATTGTGGATGTGGCCTAGTCCATCACACAGACCAGACTTCCCCCCCGCACCGAACCAATTCCATTTACACCACTGCCTCGGGAAAGCAGCCAACATTCAAAGACCACTCATAAATCGGTCATTATCGTTTCTCTCCCGTTTCTCTTCCTTCTCGTCAGGTAGAAGATATAAAAGCTTGAAAACACGTACCACCAGATTCAAAAACAGCTTCTTCCCCACTGTTATCAGACTCAAACAGACATTTCACGTGCTAAGGATATATTCCTGATCCTCAAATCTACTGCTGCACTTGTTGCACTTTTTAAAAAAATCTATACTTTTACTATCCTTGCACTCTGTTTGTTTTTTTCTTTTGCACTACCTCATGTACCCATGAATGGGTGGATTTACCCACGTAAGCATGTGAAACTGTTTTTCACTGGATCTCGGAATACATGACAATAATGAACCATAACCAACCCCGCCATGGTGGGCTAGTTGCAGTTACTGGGGGTCCAGGCCCACCATGGCCAGAGCAAGCAGTGCGCTCACTTTGCTCCACTGTGGGCACTGAATGTTCAATCTACACCACCCTCCCCAAATGCAGTGGAGGGGTGAGGTGCTCTGCCACTGTCATGAGCCGTCGAACCATCCCACCATAACAAAATTTCTGCCCTGAATCATGTCTGGACTCTGCCGGAGCCCTGAGGAGGTGCAACAACTACTGACCTTTTCATCAACGTCACATCAGAGCAGCACAACCGGCCCTTGGCCACAGGAAGGGACGCCAGCAATGGGAGTCGTGCGACTACAGGCAAATCTGCTGGAGTTCCCCCTCTGGCTCTGCCGTGGTGTTTGTTATCAGACCAGCAGCTTTTGTAGATGATGGCAGACAGGTTAAAACTTGCCTGGATAAACCTACCCACTTCTGAATGTTATGAAGGGTCCTGGCTGAAAGGTCATCAGTCCCTTCCCTCCACAGATACTGCCTGACCCACTGAGTTACTCCAGCACATTGCGTATAGCTCAAGATCCCAGGATCTGCAGTTCCTTGTGTCTCGGTGTGTGTGGTTATGTGGCTGACGGGCTCTTCCCTGTGGGATTCCACAGCACTCAACACACAGTTCCCTATGGGTTAGAGTGCATCATCCTGATTTATTCTTATGATAAAGGGCCACGGTAAAGAAGTGTGCTTCGTAGCAAGTGATCAAAAGTGGGCTGTGTGGTTGTTAATGAGGAGGGGAGTGCAGGAAGATGTAGGTGGTCTTGTCAGTGGAACAGATGGTCAGAGAGGTGTGAGGCAATGCAACGGTACGGCAATACAAAATAACGGGCGGAGGCACAGGGGCTGCTTGGAGGTTATGTCCAGAGTTTCCTAAAGGTGCGCAGTCGGCTTGCCTTCATTAGCCAAGACCACGGGGTATGACTGAGGGTGGGAGTGCTGTGGACTGCCCAGTCAGCTCCTTACAGGAGGTACACTGGTGCTGGAGAGGCTGCAGGGAAGGTTTATGAGAAAGATGCTACCAATGAAAAGTGTTAACTGTGAAAAAGAGGAGGCTGAGGGGAGAATTAATTCATGTACAAAATTTACTGCAATGTTTAAAATACATTTAAAGAGGGACATGAACAGGCAGGGAATGGAGGGACATACATTGCAGGCTATGTGCAGGCAGATGGGATTAGTTTACAGTAGCGTCATGGTCAGCACAGACATGGTGGGCCGAAGGGTCTCTTCCCTTGCTGTATTTTCTATGTTCTAAATAAGAAGGATATTTTATTCTTAGCAGAGCAGTCAAAAGCTACTGGGCATGGATTTAAAGTAACTTGTAAATACAAGGAACTGCAGATTCTGTTTTAGAAAATAAAAACACAAAGTTTTTATAAGAGTTGGTCTTGGCATCATCGTTCGGTCTTGGGCCATAGGGCCTGTTCCTGTGCTTTGCTGTTTTATATTCTGGAGTAACTCAACGGTCAGGCAGCATCTCTGGAGAACCATGGATAGGTGATATTTTGGGTTGGGACCCTTCTTCAGACTGATTGTTACTAGTAGAATGATTCAAGGGGTGATGAGGAAATCTGTTTGGTGCTCGGGGTTTGATTTCTGCTGAGTTACACCTTGGTTTAGTGCAGCCCCTCGAGATTGGTTCTGTACGTTGACTGGTAGTTCAGTGCTGACGCATTAAAGCTAACCGAGTCTGGATCTGATTACAACCTCCCCAAGGACAGCTGTGCTGCCTGTTATGGCCTCTCCCAGCCTTTGCTCAGGGCCTGTGCCAGCAGACCTGACCTTTCGAGAGGCAGGTTGGCCATTCCTGACCTCGGCTCCTCTGCACTTCACAACGGATGGCATTGCCCTCCAAACAGTGCAGTGTAAGCAGGATGCAGCAATCCAGGCGTTTCCCAGCTTGTCGTTGCCAGGCAAGAAGGGGTTCAGTTCACAGCTGCGGATGGTCCCTCCCACCATAACTGCGCCCACACTCACCTCACGTTTCCCCCCCAGCTACAGATCTCGGCAATTCAACGTTAGGGGAGCAGAGGTACTGGCACACCTCTTGTGACCTTGACATCCACTCAGTAACCCTGTAATGCCCCATTTATCCCCTCTTCCCATTTTAAAGAACAGTACGGGTCAATGACATAGTGAGTAGAGCCGCTGCCTCAAAGCACCAGAGACACAGTTTCGATCATGACCTCAGGTCTGTCAGTGTGGAGTTTGTACGTTCTCCCTGTGATTACGTGGGTTTCCTCCGGATGCTCCCAAAGACGTGTGGATTTGTAGGGTAATTGGCCCAAGTGTGTAGGGAGTGGATGAGAAAATGGGTTAACATAGAACTATGGTCAATGGGTGATCAATAGTCAGCGTGGGTATATCATTTTCCTTTCCCCTGACTTGTCTGAAGAAGGGTCTCAACCCGAAACGTCACCCATTCCTTCTCTCCAGAGATGCTGCCTGTCCCGCTGAGTTACTCCAGCATTTTATGTCTAAAATGGTTTAAATGTCTAAAACGGTTTAAACCAGCATTTGCAGTTCCTTCCTACACACCATGTTACTGAACTCTTTTTCTTTCATGATCTCCATCATGGTCAAGGTCAAGCCACAAAATATATTTATGTAGGAGATGGATAGATTTCTACATGCAAACAACATTAAGGAGCATGAGGGAAGAATGGGGACATGGATTAGAATGTAGATTGTATGGAATGGCCTAGCAGCAGCTCCAAGGGCCGAATAGCCTGTTCCTGCCCCTAATTTCAGTTTCTTGAATTATTGCAACATGTACTCCTGAACTTTAGCTCAGTGTTGGCCACACACATTTGGAAGACAGCTCCGTGCATTTCTTATTTTCCGCACATTATATTCTCATTGACCTCTGACATGGCCTTTGAACACTTTAAACTTGTCCGTTCATTCACGATCTGGGTCTTTATCTTTGTACTGTGATTGAAATGGCAACATTGATTATTGCACATCCCTGATTTGGAGCTTGTTTTTAACCCTAACGCCGAGGTGCTAGTGTGATGGGATTTTGGTATTTGAATCCATGTCTCAGTCATGCCCTTGTGATAAACAGTCATTCAAAATCACAGGTCTGCTGCCTGGTTGGTCCGTGTTGCAAAGGCATCTGATAAGAAGCTTCGTGTGTAGGAAAGAACTGCAGATGCTGGTTTAAATCGAAGGTAGGCACAAAATGCTGGAGTCTTCTTTCGTGTCCATCATCTACGTTTCAAATGTTCGGCCAAGCTCTTGCACAGTGGACAGCCTTCTTGTTTGCCACCGCTAGATCTTCCAGGCAGCATTGTTCACCAAGAAGTGGGCATCTTACCAGGTGTGGCATGGATTGAACAGATGTTCCACATTCACATTCTGTGTCTGCCGCATCTGCATAGCCCCATTTGCTCATATTGGTCTTGCATTGGCCCATCCCTGTACGAAGCCTATTGAGGGACTTCCAGGTCTTCCAGTTACACCCGTGACCAGGTGGTAGCTGCTCCTTGGTTGGGATTGGCATCTTTACATGGTGGTGGTTTTCACTGCGTTTCTTTTCCCACAAGGCTATTCTGGTTGCTTGAGGAGTCTGTGACAGTGGCTGGACTGTGTGAAGGAAGCTCTTCCTCGACTTCAGCCGTTTTGGGGCTGGGTGATGGGAGTGACAGGAATGGCGGGTGTCCCCAACTTGCCTACTACGTTCAGTTATACTGGCAACTGATCTGCGGATTCCTGGTGGAGCAATACCGGCCAAGACATGCAAGCTATCCACATCCGTTGGTTTTAGGCAGCCAGTGATGCCTGTAGCTGTCATTAAGGGTGACATCAACTTTCTTCACATGAGATGATCTCTCCCAAACAGGACAAGCATACTCTGCAGCAGAGTAGCACAGCGCAAGAGCAGTTGACCGCAGTGTGGATGCATTGGTACCCCACGATGAGTTTGCCAGCTTGCATAAGAGGCTGTTCCTCATCCTCACTTTGTCCTTCACCCTTGTTGCTTGAAGGAGAGGGTTCGGTCCAGAGTGACCCCAAGTTAGACATGGTAGTCACAGTGTCTCAATGGGACACCATTCCATGTTTCGGACAGCTTCCTCCCAGCCTTGCGATTACGAAGGTTGAACAGGCTAACTTGGGTCTTAGCTGGGTTTGCCTTCAGTTGGTTGTCCTTATAGTAGTTTGTCAAGTTGTCTAAGGATGATAAGAGGGTAGCTTCTACCTCATCTATGTGAGTGCCCTGGGCTGCTATTATCATTTAGCTCATCATAGAAGCGTTTGTTTTCCAGTAACTGTTGAATCAGTTTGGTCAAGTGGAAGTCCTCTGTCATGTCATGGAGCTTGTTGAGGAGCAGCTGGTGGTTCACAGTGTCGAAGGCAACTGTCAGATCAACAAAGACGATGCCAGTTGGT
Source organism: Malacoraja senta (assembly GCA_038087875.1). NCBI lineage: Eukaryota > Metazoa > Chordata > Chondrichthyes > Rajiformes > Rajidae > Malacoraja > Malacoraja senta. The sequence goes on along the minus strand of CM075981.1, from coordinate 62,547,250 downwards.
TCATTTCTCTCAAAGCCGTCCTCAATGTGCTGAGTTAGATTGAGTACACGATCTGGCTGGTACACGATCACCCAGGCCTGAAGCCAGCTTGCTCTGATATAAGGTGGTGTTCTGTGATTGGGCCTAGCCTGTTCAAGATGAGGCGCTCAAAGAGCTTGAAGAGATGGCATAGTTGGGAGATCGGTCTGTAGCTTTTTGCCATGTTTTAGGTATGGCAGAAAGCTACAGACCGATATGATTTACAGTCCGATATGGCTTTCCGCCATAGTTTAGGTAGCTGGGAGAGGGTTACACAATTGTTGAACAGCAAGAGGAGCCACTCTCCTGTAATCTGGCCAAAATGTTTGATCTGTTCTGTGCGAATGTAATCAAGGCCAGCTGCCTTGCCGTTCTTGAGGTAATCGGTTGCTGTCTGGAGTTCCTTGCTGTTAAAGTACCAGGTTGACTCTATCACCCTGATGCCATAGACTCCTTTTGTGGCGCTTCTTTTGTGGTGGTTTGCTGATTTCTTCGTTTTGTGTTCATTCTTCCCATGACTCTTGACGCAGTCCATGTGGTTGTCCCTGAAATGGCCAAGCAATCTGTTCAGTTGTCAGTAGCTCACCACAACCCTTTCCAGGGACAATTTGAGATGAAAAGGAAATGATGTCCTTGTTGATGATGTCCATATCCTGAAAATGGAATTAGAGGCTTATACCCAGGGCACAAGATGTGATCTAACTAGCACAGCGCAGTGGCACCGCTGGTAGAGCCACTGCCTCACAGCACCAGGGAGATTTGATTAGAATACAGCATGGCAACATGCCTTTCGGCCCACCGAGTCCATACTAATCACTCGTTACACTAGTTTTATGTTATGCCACCTTCTCACCCACTCCCCACACTAGAGGCAATTTAGAGAGGCCAATTAACCTACAAACCTGCACATCTTTGGGATGTGGGTGGAAACTGGAGCACCCGTAGGAAACCCATTTCACAGGGAGAACGTATAATGTCCACACGACAGCACCTGAGGCCTGAAGGAATGAGGGGGTTTGGGGGGGTCAGTGATGGTGAAAGTTGGGAAAAGGGGAAGGACCACGGGATCTGGGGGTCCTTGTTCATCAGTCAATGAAAGTGAGCATGCAGGTACAGCCGGCAGTGAAGAAAGCGAATGGCATGTTGGCCTTCATAACAAGAGGAGTTGAGTATAGGAGCAAAGAGGTCCTTCTGCAGTTGTACAGGGCCATAGTGAGACCAGACCTGGTGTGTTGTGTGCAGTTTTGGTCCCCTAATTTGAGGAAGGACATTCTTGCTATTGAGGGAGTGCGGCGTAGGTACACAAGGTCAATTCCAGGGATTGCGGGACTGTCATATGCTGAGAGAATGGAGCGGCTGGGCTTGTATACTATGGAATTTAGAAGGATGAGAGGGTATCTTATTGAAACATATAAGATTATTAAGGGTATGGGCACACTAGAGGCAGGAAACATGTTCACGATGTTGGGGGAGTCCAGAACCAGAGGCCACAGTTTAAGAATAAGGGGTAAGGCATTTAGAAAGGAGATGAGGAAACACTTTTTCACACAGAGAGTTGTGAGTCTGTGGAAGTCTCTGCCTCAGAGGGCGGTGGAGGCAGGTTGTCTGGATACTTTCAAGTTAGAGCTTGATAGGGCTCTTAAAGATAGCAGAGTCAGGGGATATGGGGAGAAGGCAGGAACAGGGTACTGATTGTGGATGATCAGCCATGATCACATTGAATGGCTGGCTCGAAGGGCCAAATGGCCTACTCCTGCACCTATTGTCTGGCAGATGGGTGAAGTAAAAGCTAGAGGTGAATAGGAGACAAAAGGGTGTCTGATAAGGAAAGAAGAGGAGTGTAATGTAAAGCTGGAGGGTGGGATATGGGTGGAAGGAGACAGGGAAATGAGGACGGTATAGTGGGAGTAATGGAGAGTGGTCTATTGTCTCGGAAAGAACTCCAGATGCTGGTTGAAATCGAAGGTAGACACAAAATGCAGGAGTAACTGAGCGTGTCAGGCAGCTGGTCAGTTGGTCAGGCAGGCGGGTGGTCTGATGTTTTTGGTGTAGCGGCGCCTGCTAGCGGACGCAGATATCGAACCCGGCGTTCGGAAGCCGCCGTCACATGACTCGTGAGGGGCTGTTGTTTTCGCGCGGTTTTTCCCTTACGCGCGTTAGTTCAGCGCTGACCACCGATGTGGGCAGACGTGTCTGATAAACCTGTATGCTGCAACTTGAGCTTTCGAATAAAGTTTTGTTGAAAACTCCAGTAGTCGTTTCTCAGACCGCTAAATTGGTGACCCCGACCTGTCTAACCGTTAGACAAGAAGAATTATGCAGGAAGAGAGTGTTCCCGCAGAATCGGTCAGCAAGAGGCAGGGCTCACCGGCCTTCAAACTGCCAGTCTTTTGGCCTGATCAACCCCAGGTGTGGTTCGCCCATGTGGAGGCACAGTTTCATCTACATCGCATCGACCACGACAACACCATGTATTTTCATGTGGTAGGAGCATTACCACAGGACTGTGCCTCGAGGCTGTTGCCCTTTATCGGAGACCCTCCGTCCAGCAGCAAGTACGAAGGGTTGAAGGCCCTGTTATTTCACGCCTACGGTCTTTCCCGTAGAGACAGGGCGGCAAGACTGCTACATATGGATTGCATCGGCGACCGAAGGCCATTGACGATCATGGCAAATATGTTGGCCCTGATGGACGGGCACCGCCCCTGCTTGCTTTTCGAACAGATGTTCTTAGAGCAGATGCCCGACGAAGTGCAGCTGATGCTAGCGGGAGCCGATTTCAGCGACCCGCAGCGGCTCGCGGAAAGAGCCGACGAGCTGTGGGCGCTCAGACGGCGGGACGTACACGCCGTCGCCCGCCCCATGGTCACGCAATGGGTACGGCTGAACCAACATCGGGAAGAAGAAGAGACCCAGCCCAGCGTCGAAGACGAATCGCCGCGGCCAGTGGTCTACAGCCAACGCAGATGGTGCAACTACCACCAATGATACAGAACAGGAGCCCGAAGATGTCGGAGCCCTTGTTCGTTTCCGGGAAACCAGGCCGATCATCCATAGAGGCGAACGCGATCGGCCCCAACGTACGCCTCTTTGTCCGTGATCGCCATTCCGGCCACCGTTTCCTGGTGGACTCCGGTGCCCATGCCAGTATCCTGCCTCCAAGCGCCCGAGACGTTCGTGCTGTCCTCTCGGCCGTTAACGGGAGCGATATTCGCACCTACGGCACGCGGACCGCGAAACTAAATTTAGACTCCCGCCAGTACAGGTGGAAGTTTATCGTTGCTGACGTCGCCCAACCGATCCTGGGGGCCAATTTCTTGCGCGCGTTCTCCCTGTTAGTCGATGTACGGGGTGGTCGCATGATCCCTGTGTCGGGCCCGCGCCCTGCCAAGCCGCGCAATCCGTCAACGCCCCTGCAGCAACTTGTCGAGGTAGCTGAGATCCAGCAACCTTTCGCAGCCCTGCTCTCCGACTTTCCAGAGTTGCTCACGCCCCGGTTCGACGGGGCCACGCCCCGTCATGGCGTGGTCCACCACATTCCCACCGATGGTCCGCCGGTACACGCCCGCGTGCGCCGTCTCCCGCCCGATAAACTGCGCATCACATGAGATGAGTTCCAACTTATGGAGGACATGGGGATTGTCCGGCAGTCGGATAGCCCTTGGGCTTCCCCGTTATACATGGTGCCCAAAGCATCTGGGGGCTGGAGACCTTGCGGCGATTACAGGCGTTTGAACGCAGTAACTACAGCCGACAGGTATCCAGTCCCGAATATCCAGGGTTTCTCGGCCCATCTGGAAGGTGCGACCATCTTCTCGAAGGTCGACCTTATTCGCGGGTATAGTCAAATTCCGGTCCACCCCGACGACGTCCCTAAAATGGCCACCATTACCCCTTTCGGCCTTTTCGGGTGGCTCAGAATGCCTTTTGGCTTGAAGAACGCAGCTCAGGCGTGCCAGAGGCTAATGGTCAGGTCGGCCGGGGTTTGCCGTTTATTTTCATCTACCTAGATGACATCCTCTGACAGAGCATAGCAAGCACCTCCGCCTACTTTTCGAACGGCTGCACAAACACGGGTTGGTGCTCAACCCCGAGAAGTGCCAGTTCGGTCTGCCCGAGAAAGTCGGCGCTATCCGTTATTTCCCCAGGCCATTATCGGTCAAGGGTCTGCAGGAGTTTATCGGGATGGTTAACTTTTATCACCAATTCGTCCCGTCTGCAGCCGCCATCATGCGGCCGTTGTTCCAATGCCTGGCCGGTAAGCCCAAGGACCTGGTCTGGTCTGAGGAGGCACAGAAGGCGTTCGAGGGGGCTAAGACCGCATTGGCCAACGCCACTATGCTGGTACACCCTAGAGCTTCAGCCCAAATGGCCCTCACCATGGACGCCTCCGATGTCGCGGTAGGCGCCGTCCTCGAGCAGGTAATCTCTGGGTGCCGCTGGCATTTTTCAGCAGGCAACTGTGAGCCCCCGAAGTTAAATACAGCGCTTTCGACAGGGAGCTCCTTGCGCTTTACCTAGCAATCCGCCATTTTCGTTATTTCCTGGAGGGGCGCGCTTTCACTGCGTTCACCGACCACAAGCCGTTAACTTTCGCCTTGTCCAAGGTTTCTGACCCGTGGTCTGCCAGACAGCAACGGCACCTCGCCTACATTTCCGAATTCAAATCTGACATTCGGCATGTGGCAGGCAAGCTGAATGTTGTGGCCAACGCATTGACCCGTCCAGCGCTGCCCGAAGTTTCACCGCTTAGTCTCGGCATTGATTTCAAGGAGCTGGCAGCCGCCCAACGGGCAGACGCCGGTATGGAGATTTATAGCAATGCTGAATCAGGACTGAAGCTGGTCAAAGTGCCATGTGGCGCCTCCGGCGTGCAAGTCCTTTGTGGTATTTCCACCGGTAAAGCCCGTCCTATTGTCCCGGTCGCTTGGCGACGTCGGATTTTCGACACCATCCACAGCCTAGCGCACCCGTCCATTCGCGCCACCTTTGCCTTGGTCGCGGCGGTTCGTCTGGCACGGGTTAAGGAAGCAGGTCGCTGGATGGGCCCGTTCATGCATCCCATGCCAGACCTCCAAAGTGCAGAGACATGTGCACCCGCCGGTCAGGATTTCGCCGTCCCGGACGGCAGGTTCCTGCACATCCATGTAGACCTGGTAGGTCCCTTGCCTTGTTCGCGCGGGGCTACCCACTTACTGACTATCGTAGGCAGGTTTACCAGGTGGGCGGAGGCAATCCTGTTGGCGGATACCTCTGCTGATGCATGCATGAGGGCCATGGTATCCCATTGGATCGCTCGTTTCGGGGTCCCCTCACATATTACCACCGATAAGGGGGCCCAGTTCACGTCTTCATTGTGGTGTGGTATGGCGCAGCTGTACGGGGCAAAGCTGCACCAGACTAACGCTTATCACCCGGAGTCTAACGGGTTGGTTGAGCGGTTCCACCGGCACCTAAAGTTGGCGCTAAAAGCCAGACTCACCGGCCCTGATTGGGTCGACCAGTTACCTTGGGTCCTCCTTGGCATCAGAACAATGCCTAAGGAGGACCTCAAAGCCTCCTCGGCCGAGTTGGTTTATGGCTCGGTTTTGCAGGTTCCAGGGGATTTCTTGCCTGTCCCTCCGAACCAGGAGGTTTCAACCTCACAGTTGTTGGCGGACCTTCGCGAGTGGACGCGCGCTTTGGTCCCGGTTCCCACTTCCTGGCATGGTTCGTCTTCAGTGCATGTGTGCATGTGCCTACTATATTACGGGATTGTGCTTATGTTTTTCTCCGTGGAGACGCTCATCGCTCGCCGTTACAGCGAGTGTACAAGGGTCCGTACAGGGTGCTCAGTACTGGTGTTTCGACGTTCACGTTGGACATGGGTGGCAAGGAGTTTGTCTCTGTGAGCCACCTTAAGCCTGCACACATTGACGAGGATAGCCCAGTAACAGTGGCTACTCCACGGCGTAGAGGACGTCCACCTGCTGTTTTGCCGCCCTCTGCACCTGTTTCCTCCGGTCGCGATTCTCCGGTCCCCTTTGTTACACCCGTCCCTCGTCCACGTTTATCGTGTCCCTCCGGTCCTGTTGTACCGGTCCCAAATGTTACGCTCGCCCCGCGACCTCGGACTACGCGTTCCGGTCGTACCGTCCGTTTACCCGTGCGTTTCCGTACCGCGGATTCTGGGGGGGGGGCATGTAGCGGCGCCTGCTAGCGCACGCAGATATCGAACCCGGCGTTCGGAAGCCGCGGTCATGTGACTCGGGAGGGGCTGTTGTTTTCGTGCGTTTTTTCCCTTACGCGTGTTAGTTCAACACTGACCACCGATGTGGGCAGACGTGTCTGATAAACCTGTATGCTGCAACTTGAGCTTTCGAATAAAGTTTTGTTGAAAACTCCAGTAGTCGTTTCTCAGACCGCTAAATTGGTTTGTTTCTCTCCACAGATGCTGGCAGAATTGCTGGGTGATTGCAGCATTTTGCATTGCATGTATTCAAGGCTGAGGTCAATGGGTTTTTTTAGACATATGGACAGGGAGGACTGACAACGGTTTAAATGAGTGACAGCATATTGGATGGGACGAATGGACTCATGCTGGCGTTGCCATCACCCCTAGCTCACGTGAAGACTGGTCACCTGATCAGCCAGTGTGTCCTCGCAAACCAGCCAATCACAGCAGCATTTGCGCGCAGTACTGCATCCAAACTAACCAATAGCAGAATGCGCTCTATCCGACCAGTCCCAATGCACGCTGCCGACCAGCCAATAGGGAGGCGCAAGTGCCGCGACCGGCGACCAATGGGCGAGCGCGCTGGGATCCGGCGCGATCCGGTCTGAGGCGGCGTCTCGCGCATTGGGCGGTTCCAGGCCGGCGGCGGAAGTGTAGGCAGGAGGCCTGGCTTGTAGGCCCGACTGCAGGAAAGACGCAGCGCGGGTGCACCCTGTCTGCGGACACCCACACACCCCGCCGCTTAAAGGGACTGCTCAGGGCGCTCGGAGCATGATCTGGGCCGGGAGGTCATCGCAGCACAACCATGGTGAGTGGCCCTCGGGCTCGCCTGCGCCACCCGCCCCCGCCCCATCCAGTCCGGGACCTTCCCTGGCAGTCTCCGACCTGGGGAGAGGCTGACCTGTCCTTGGTCTGCCCCGGCCTGACGTACAGCCGGGCCCCGGCCCTGCCTTCCCTATAACGGGACGGCGTGGGGCTCCGAGCCTGGCCTTGCTCAGCCGCCGACTCCCGACCACATTGACGGATGTGGTGTGAAGAGGAGGATCCAGCCCTACCCTGGCGTGCTGCTCCGGTCCCGCTACTCTGCCTGTGCTTTGGTGACCCAGTGCTGACTCGGGTGTTTCTCCCGTGCAGTCAGGCTGTAGGTCCCCATTGCCAAATCATTGCTTCGGTGAAATATGGGTCCAAGGAACTGCAGGTGCTGGTCTAGACAAAAAAGACACAAAGTGCTGGAGTGCCTCAACGGGTCAGTCAGCATCTCTGGAGACCATGGACAGGTGTATCCTTCCTCAGACTGCGCAAGTTTTTCACGAACGATCCCTGATATAAGATGCTATCGATCTTGTTGCTTTGAACAATGACTTTGCAAATTGTGTGGCTGAGTTGGGTGGTGTTGCCTTCCGATGTCTATATTGACTGAAGATTTGGCTTGGACTACACGGCCAGTGAAATTTAACACCGAAAAACACCCTTCAATCCACAGTCTTTGTTGACCATCAACGGCACGAAACTACTTTAATGGTTCTTTTAAGTTCTTCCTTGCATTCGCATCAACTAAATTTGCCAAAATGTGGTACTCTTAAACAATCATCAGAGGAACAGGTCGGTTGGCATGTCATGTCTGCAATGACCATGCTATCAATATAAACTAAACCCATCTGCCTACATGTCCTTCTGTCCCCTGCCTATTCATTTGTCAGTTTGAAGGCCTCTTCCTCTTGTATCCTTTAACCAGTTCTGGTAGATTAAGATAAGGCAGGAAAGGATTGTCAAAACAGCAATAGCAAAATATAATTGCTTTAAATGTTATGGAAAATGCACAGATGGAGTTAAAATGGCGGTTAGGATGTTGAGAATGTGCATGACTAATATCTGGAGGTAAAACAGATTAGTTAGAGTGTGGTGAATCTGAAATAAAGCAAAGAATAACAAGTTATTGATTAGGAAGGGTGTCAAAGGTTATGGGGGGGAAAAGCAGGAGAATGGGGTTGAGAGGGAAAGTTAAATCAGCCATAATTAAATGGCAGAGTAGACTCAATGGGCCGAAAGGCCCAATTCTGCTCCTATAATTTATGAACTTATGGAAATCAAGGTGATGCAAAAAGGCATCACCTTTTTAAATAGGTCTACTGGAGTCCAATAAGGTTACATATGTAGACACAAGGAACTGTGGATGCTGGAATCTTGTGCAAAATACAAAGTGCTGGAGGAACTCAGTGGGCCAGTCAGCATCTGTGGAGGGAATGGATCGGTGACATTTAGGTTTGGGTCTCTTCTTCAGACGGAAGAAAGGTTCTGGCCCAAAATATCACCTATCTATTCCCTCCACAGGTGCTGATTGGCCTGCTGAGTTAATCCAGCACTTTATGTTGTGTATGGTTATGCAATTATCGAATTGGAAGATTGCTTCTGTTCACACAAAATTAAAGATGATAGATATTTAATGTGAAATATGTGTTTAAAGAAGATAGTTCCTTAGTGGATTTGCATCTCTAAAATTAGGTCAATTTTTAGGTTCTGGTGAAATGAATTACATCTGTAACAAGAATTAAGGGAGGAAATGCAGAGGCTCTGATGTCAGGCATGATGCTGGTGGACAGAATGATTGCTAATGGGGTGCATTATTTTAAAAAATGCAGAAAGGTTGACAGTAATAACAACCCATCCTAATTCGGAGGGACGTTAACTCATCTAGTAAGGCTCGTTAATCCAAGACAATCAGATAGTAGTATGGAGAAGATTGTATCTGATCAACAAAAACATTATGAGGAGGTAACATGGTGGATTGATTGACGGTAGCTTTTTGAGAAAGTATATTTGGATTTTAACAAGGTGCTTAATCAAGTAGACAGTCAGAAAAGTGAAATTCCACGGAATGCAAAGAAACAAGGCACGTCCAATCCAAAATTGGCTTCTTAGCTAAAAGCAGCATACAATGGTTATGGAGATTTAACAACTGCAATCCAATAACATTTGGGTTCTAGAGCATTTGGGATTAGAGCCCAAAACAAAATACTGCAACTACTGGCGATGCTCGGCAGATTAGCATCTTTGGAGGGAAAGCCGGAGTTAACTGTTTAAGCCTCTTAAACTTTTCCCTCTCTCCCCTTACCCCAAATGTGCCGTCTCTGGATTTTACGTTTTCCTGGGCCTCGGGGATTATAGCCCTGGAATATTTACCTGTTTTTCCTCTTCACAACTTGGTGCCTGGCTTAATATTTACAGAATGTTCTGTTATATTTCAGTGCTGGAATACCTTGAGGATTATTAATGAAGAGACAAAGTAGGAAGAAAGATATCGAATGCATCAATTAATCAGTCCATGTTCATCAAATGTAAACATAAATGCAAGGAAACACATTTTGGGCAGGCAAACATTTTCCTGCTGCGCACTGGTGACTCTGTCTTGGGGAAAACACTAGCAATTGCACTCAACGTTACTTTCCCAAGCTTTGAGGTTTCAGTTCAGTTTCTACTTTAAATTCTTTGAAATTGATTGTACTCCCATGGGGTGACTAAAGAGATCTATAATTCTCATGTGTGCCTACTAACTCTTATTTGTGTTCCTGTATATGCTGCATACCATCAATGTGGATCTGCTTGCCATGGTTGGATTCCTGGAAACGAGGTGCTTTACACTTGCCCTCTGGGAAAGTCATGAGGCATGTTAACTAAATCGGAAAAGCAGCCAGGTGTAGTTTACATTACCAATAGCAGTCAATAAATAAGATTCAAGAGCTATGGGTGAGTGAGCTGGTTCTGTTGACCAGAGGTTACTCCTTATGGATGCCAGGACCTGTATTGCTAATAATTTGCATCTGTGTAGCTACTTTTAATAGTGAAGCAGATTCATATCCCTAAAGACTTGGTTTGAGCTCACGGCCGTTCAGTTGACCACAGCAAGATTTGCCGTAGATTTTGTTCTTGCAGTTGCCTTGAGAGGAGTTGTGCATCTTTCTGATAGTCTATTGTAACTATTTCTCTTCTCACTCACTAGATGTTTGAAGTTATTCGGTTTCTAGTGATTTACCAACACTGTTGGTGACGAAACATCCAAAATTTATCAAGGCAATAGCATACCCTCAAGCACATACTACCACAAATTGAATTGGGTGATCAGCCTGCCCTCTTGGTCTTGCACTGGAGTAGACTAAAGTGTTTGGCTTCCTGATGAATACTTACCAACTTTCAGAGCATTAAACAGCTTAAATAATTTTGTTGATGAAATTCCAAAATATATACACAATTCATACAAATGCAGGCAGTGTTCTACACATAGTTTCAAACTTTTACAGTCACACATGGAGTCATTTCTTAAGAACATGTTATTTTGTGCCCTTGGGTTGATTGGTGTAAATTACTTTTAGTTTCCTTCCAAAGCCCTTTGCATGGATACTAACATACATAATACAGCTTGCAGCAGGGAAACTGCACTGTGCTAGGTTTGAGTTTATTATTGTCTGAGGTACAGTGAAAAGCTTTGTTTTGCATGCCATCCAATCGGATGAAATAATAGTACAGTAGACAAACACAATCAATTCACACTCTAGTACAATAGGTAGAGCGAAAGGGAAGAAGCAGAGTGCAGAATATTGTTCTTAATATTGTAGCGCAACAGTTCCAGAGACAAAGTTCAATTTTCTACACTGGGATGGAGGTGAATTGGACAGTGCCCTGATTTGTGGAAGGACCATTCAATTGGAGGGACGGTAGAGCATCCCTCGCTAATCTAGAGGCTATGTTTTGGTTTCTTTTGGATAATTTCAGCCACACGATTGCTCTGTTAAATGACATCAACCATCTGGCCAGTAAGGCCTACTATCACTTCACAGAATGCTGAGCACATTGGAGGCTAATTGTTGTCTCATGGCTTTGTGTAGAACTTCATTAGTCAAAGTTCCTCTATCGATGCCTTGGACCAACCTTCAAAATAGGGAATGCTTTCACTTTTATTATGGGTGTGAGCTTCAGTTTTGTAACTGTCCTCTGGTGGTTGGGCAGGATGTACGGCTGGCTCTGGAGCACACATCCTCTCTACTATAACTGGAATGTTGTCAGTTCCCTTGGCCTTTGCTGTATCCTATGCCCCCAACTGATTCTTGATATTAGGTAGACAAAAAATCTGCTGTTCCGGGTACCAACTTCTCTGCATCGGCGAGACCATGCGCAGGCTCGGCGATCGCTTTGCTGAAAACCTCCGCTCAGTTCGTATTAACCAGCCTGATCACCCGGTTGCTCAGCACTTCAACTCCCCCTCCCATTCCCAATCTGACCTTTCTGTCCTGGGCCTCCTCCATTGCCAGAGTGAGGCCCAGCGCAAATTGGAGCAACAGCACCTCATATTTCGCTTGGGTAGTATACACCCCAGCGGTATCAACATTGACTTCTCTAATTTTAGACAGCCCTTGCTTTTTCCCTCCTTCCCCCCCCTTCCCAGTTCTCCCGCTTGTCCTTCTTACTGTCTCTGCCTCTTCCTTTCTTCCCCTCCCCGACATCAGTCTGAAGAAGGGTCTCGACCCAAATGGCTGCGAATGCTTCAGTTTTGACAGTGCTTGCTCCAAGCCCTGCCGTTGTTCAGAGTAAGGATGTTCTTGCGACTCCTACCTGTTGGTTCATGTCTACTATTCATGACTAGATTACACATTGTTGGTACTTGGATCAATTAGTTTTGCAGTTTAGTACACAGAGTTGAGCAGATTCATAAGGTGGGCACCTCATGTTTATGAAGTCGGGGCTGCTCTGGGCCAATTGGTTACAGAGTAATGTGCAGATTTCTGTTAATGGTTTGCTGTGCCTTATGGATGTTCACTTTTGAGATGCTTGATCTGAGCTGAATCTGTCACATATAAAACAGTGGAAGTGCCATGCACCACAATGTGTGTGCTCTGTATGAGATTTAGGACTTCACTGCCATAAGGATGGTTCAGTGGTCCCTGCTGTCATGAGCCAATAGATCAGCCTGAGGTAGTTTGGTGACAGAGGTAAAATAAATTATTCTCTTGCTGATTAATTTTCTGCCTGCTACAGGCCAGCAACATTGAGCCAGCTTAACCAGTGCGATGGGGCCACACAGGCACTCTAAGTGCACCAGTCTGTTCTCTCTCCTTGCTACTTTTAGTAGCTTCTACTGTATTACTCAGCATGGAGTCGAAGTGATTTGTCAGCTGAGGGAGGACAGTGGGTGGTGATCTCACACAGAGCACGAGGTTCTTCTCAGAATACAAGGAATTGAAGGATTGACCAGATGTTGTTTCCATGTATACCTGGCACCTGTCGTTCTTTTTCACTGGCCCCTCAAAGTGTTAATGACTTGCTTCACTTTCATTTTGTCATTCACTCGTGTTTAGAAAAATGTTTCTATATTTTCTTACAATACTCTGGCCAAAGCAGTCTGTGCTGCCTCTGAGCAGACCACCAGACCTATTCTCCCACTTGTTTTCCTGCAACCCATTCTCCCTCGTGCTCAACACCTCCTCCGCATCCTCCCTCCATCAGCTTGTCTTGGTCATGGTCTCGGAATACGAGCATGAGAAGTTTCTTCTTTGAGCATGTTGTGGAAATCTCTTCTACTGAACACTATAGAAGCATGGTTGCTGAGGCCAAGATAGGTGCAGCTTATAGCACAAATGCCTCACAGGTCCAGTGTTCTGTGGGTTCAGTTCTGACCCACAGCATTGTCTGTGCAGAATTTGCATTTAAGATATGGATGCATAGGATTGCTCTGGGAGCAAACAATGTGAAGGAATACGAAGTGAGCAGGTGTTGAGGTGGAGGATCAGTCATAATGGTACCAAAGGCATAGCCCTGAAGGGCCAAGAGGCTGCCCTCTGGGCACTTTTGTTGATGTGCTCCAGAATTGATAAAGGACGTACTGGCTGATCAGATCCTCTCTCCCCTTGTCATATCAAAGCTAATCCGAAATGGAACTGCTTTCAGAGATATGTTGGACAATTCATTTGAGGAGTTGAAGCCTGACAAGAGTGCGTACTGTAAATGGGAGGATAATACATAGAATGTAGAAAAATAGGTGCAGGAGTAGGCCATTCGGCTCTTCGAGCCAGCCCCGCCATTCAATATGAGCATAGCTGATCATCTAAAATCAGTACCCCGTTCCTGCTTTTTTCCCCGTATCCGTTAATTCCTTTAGCCTTAAGAGCTAATATTGGGCAGAGGATGGGAACGGGGACCTTGGGGATTGTCCACATATATAGAAAGGCAGTAGAACATGAATGAGATGCTCCCAAATGTGTATGGGATGTTTTCTTTTATTGGTTGGGGCATAGGATATAAGAACAGGGAGGTTATGTCAGAACTACATACAACACCAATTTCTTTAATTGTATACTTGACAGCAGTGCAGTATCTATGGAGAAAGCAGCCTGCTGAGAGACGAAGGACACATCAAACGATGGTGTTTGGTCAGAATACAATGGATCTCTGCTTGAGGCAGTGATTACCTGGGTTACGTTTCTCAGGATTGCCTTGTGCCTAGCCGCTTGCCATACTTCCTACATAAAGAGAGCTGTTGTCACTAATGAATTGCAAGTGAAGGAGCAGCTGAGTGTCATACGCTCTCCAATTTATACAACATTCTCATCGCATTTGAAACAATCACAAACAATTTTGTGCCTTTGCCTGAAAATCCGTTTTTGGTTTAACAACGAGGTTATGGCCTGCTGTACCTTACTGGCCAAAGAAACACGACTATTTACCCTGTGGAGCGGTGATGTTGGCTAATCTGCCAGCAGGGCACCGCCACTGCTTTAGGTGTAGGTTTATTATTGTCACGTGTACCAAGGTAGAGTGAAAAGCTTTGTTTTGCATGATAATACTATAGATAAATACAAGCAAGTCAAACTCGTACAATAGGTAGAGCAAAGGGGAAGATACAGAGTGCAGAATATAGTTCTCATCAGTAGTACATCAGTTCCATAGGCAAAGTCCAGTGTCCGCAGTGACTTAGGGGTGAATCGTACAGAATCCTAGCATAGAAACATAGAAAATAGGTGCAAGAGGAGGCCGCTTGGCCCTTCGAGCCAGCACCACCATTCATTGTGATCATGGCTGATCATCCACAATCTCCCCATATCCATTGATTCCGCTAGCTAGCCCCTAGAGCCCTATCTAACTCTCTTTTAAATTCATCCAGAGAATTCCACAAATTCACAACTCTCTGGGTGAAAACTTTTTTTTTTCATCTTTGTTTTAAATGGCCTCCCCTTTATTCTTTGACTGTGGCCCCTGGTTCTAGACTCTCCCAACATTTGGAACATTTTTCCTGCATCTAGCTTGTCCAGTCCTTTTATAATTTTATACATTTCTATAAGATCCCCTCTCACCCTTCTAAATTCCAGTGAATACAAGCCCAGTCCTTCCAATCTTTCCTCATGTGACAGTCCCGCCATCCTGGGGATTAACCTCGTGAACCTACGCTGCACTGCCTCAATAGCAAGGATGTCCTTTCTCAAATTAGGAGACCCAAACTGCGCACTATACTCCAGATGTGGTCTCACCAGTGCCCTGAACAACTGCAGAAGGACCTCTTTACTCCTATACTCAAGCTAATGAAAGAACATTCAGAAACCTAATAACAGAGGGCACAAAGCTATCCCAAGTCTGGTGGTTCATCCTTTCAAACATCTGTACCTTCTGCTGGACGGGAGCAGAGAAAATTAGGTTTGAGTGGGCGGGACAAGTATTTTTGGCTGTTTTCTGAGGCAATGTGGAGTATAGATGAAGTCAATAGTGGGAGTCTGGTGTGTGTTATTTACTCACTGCAATTTCTTGCGGTCTTGGGCAGAGCTATTCCCAAACAAAGGTGTGAAGCAATCCGATACTATGGTTTCTATGGTATATCTAGAAGTTTGTAAGAGTCACTGGAGACGTGCGAAATTTCCTCAGACTCCTCAGGAAGTATACGTATTGGGGTGCTGCCATGGCTGTTGCATCAATGTGGTAGGTGCACAACTGATTATTGGTTATATTAAAGCCATGGAACTTGAAGCTCTCAACCTTTCCACTTCCGCACTATTGATACTGATTGGGCATGTACTCCACCATTTATTCCCACATCTGTGATGCTTTTATATTTGGAAGAAAAAGTGTCCACAATAACAGTAGTGTCTTTACATGTGGCAAGATAAGAGAGCAAATGATCTGGTGTTGTCAAAGGTGTAGCCCACCTCAACTTTGCTCATTCCTCATTATTTACCCATCAGGTTTTGACAGGAGGGGCTGCAGGCATGGAAAGAATAACAAATTTGCCCGTGGGACTAAGATACTGATTGACAAGGTCTGTTTTTTTGGCACAATGCTGTATGGAAGTGAAGCTTGGAATACATGTGGTTACCAACCTTCAGTGTCCATGATATATTCATGGCCTTTTATGTTAGGTAGTTTTATCCTGATACATTAGATTGATTGGTGGGGACCTGGAACACCCAGCCAAGGTTGGGGGTAGAGGCAGATATTGTAGTAGTGTTTAAGTGGCTTTTGGATAGGCACATATCCCTCTATTCCTTGCACATAAGTGCAAGGAATAGAGGGATATGAATTATGTACAGGCAGATGAGATCAGTTTATTTTGGCATCATGTTTGGCACAAACATTGTGGGCTGAAGGGTCTATTTTTGTGTTATACTGTTTTAGGATGATCTATGTACCTTTCAAATGCAGAAATCTCAAGCAACCCAGCACTTACCAGGCAAGAACACAGCACTGGAGTAACTCAGTGGGTCAGGCAGCAACTCTGGAGAAAATGGATTGGTGAAATGTAATCGGTGAAAGAGTGAAATGTAAAGCTGGAGGGAAGGATAAGTGTGGAATGGCGGGAAGCGGAAAGCGATCTGTGGTTTCTTCTGCCGCCATTTCTGCTCTTGGCTGGGGTTCCAGTGATTAATTTAAGAGAATGTTGGGAATGAAGCTTGTGAGAACATGTGTGTGGTTAGTATATTTTGTGTTTGGTTGACACCATGCAGTTGGACTCTCATAAGTCATCTGAAAAATGTAAAATGTACAGGACAAAAACAGCTTGAATGTGCCAGTCTGTAGGCAAAGGGGTTTGGCTGTGTTGATTAAAGCAGAAACCCAGGCACTGTTGTTATGGTTTATTATTACGGAGATGCAGTGGGCAAAATGTGTTTACATACATCCATTCAAATCATACTGCATACGAGTACTATCAAGCCCTGCACAGGTACAACAGGTAGTGCGTGGAGAAAAATGCCGGAGTACAGAATGTACTATAATATACTTAGCGTGGCACAGTGATGCAACGGTAGAATTTCTGCTTTATAGAGCTAGAGATCCGGGTTTGATCCTGACCTTGGGTGCTGTATGTACAGAGATCATATTTTCTCCAGTTTTCTCCCACACTCCAAAGACGTGCAGGATTGTAGGTGAATTGGCTTCTGTAAATTCTAAATTGTCCCTAGTGGGTATGTTAGTGCAAGTGTACGGGGTGATCGCTGGTCGGCATGGACGATGGGTCGAAGGCCTTGTTTCCATGCTGTATCTCTAAGTCATAAGACCATTCAGCATTTATGGCATTACACCCTAGATTATGGAAGGACTGTTCAGCGGGGAATAAATGGTTCTTCAATCCGGTACTACATGCTTTCAATTTTTGTATCTTCTGCCCAACAGGAGAGCGGGGAGATGGAATGACTGGATTGTAAAAGTTCCTTGTTTATGCCGGCAGCATGAAGTTAGATGCAGTTAATTGGGGGAGGGGAGTCTGATCTCCGTGATGAACTGTGCTGCATCCACAAGTCTCCGCAACTCTTACACCCTTGGACAGAGCAGCTGCCAAACCATGCAGTGATGCATCCCGATAGGGCACTTTTTATAGTATATGTGTATAAGTTTGTGAGAGTTGTTGGAGATAAGTCAAACTTCTTTGGTCTTCTGAGGAAGTAGAGGTGTTGGTGTGCTTTCTTGGCTGAGGCCTCAATGTGTTTGGTCCAGGAAAGGTTGGTGATATTTTTGCATTGGAACTTGAAACTCTCAACCATTGCCATTTTGGCACCATTGATGCTGATTGTGCCCTTTCCTTGCAGTGTTATGCAAGTGAAATTCTCCATCTGCGTGAGACTGAGACTGCAGGAAAGTGGCAATGCACCAGGAGTTTGTTGTTAAAAATGAATTAGGATCAGCGTTTCCATATTGTAGATAGACCTAAAATGCTGGAGTAGCTCAGCGGGACATGCAGCATCTCTGGAGAGAAGGAATGGGTGACGATTTGGGTCGAGACGCCTTCTTCAGAGTTGCTGGATGAGTTACTCCAACATTTTGTGTCTACCTTCGATTTAAACCAGCAATCGCAGTTCATTCCTACACAGTTTCCATATTGTGCTGCCGTGGGTAGTTTCAGGAGGCTGCAGCTGATTGGGACGAGGATAAACATTTTAAAAAGGTTATTTTTTGGTACACAATCTCTACTCCAAATCTTCCAAGCGCAGCAGAGCTCTAAACAACTATGGTCTTTTTCTACATATGAACAGTGGAAACATGAAGTAGAATTCAGCCTGTAAATGGGTGTGACCCAGAGCTAAAATCAATAAATTGTTTAAAGACCGGAATAGTTATGGAGATAGGTAATATGCTGCTTTGATTAGTCAGGGATGTGAGTCAATCAAATCAAGCTCAGTAAAGCATTGTACTTGGCCCCTGTAATGTATGTTAACCTCTGCTTTTGATTATTCTGTCAGGGTAATATTATTTTCCTTGTTGTGAGGAATTTGAGTGCTGACTGATAACGGAAAGAGGAATAAAGGAATTTAAATCCATGATTAGTTAATGGGATTAAGGTTTGGTTGGTCCCATTGGGTCTATGGATTGTCAACAACTAGAAGGCAGTTATGTGCTTTGGGCTCATGCCTGTTTGGAGCTGGATCAGATCTCTGGGGATGGGGGGGGGGGGCATTTCTGCTTGATTGTAGGCCAATACAACTTCATGTAGAGGCTGAAGCTGCTCAGGATGACTGTGTAGACAGTTATTGGTAACGTGAGAGGCAGTGATTTCTTTGCCACTTGTTTACAAGTCACCTAAGGTTGAGGAAGGGAAACTGAGTTTCAATTTTACTGCTTGTAACATTGCAATATGTAGGCCTACAACCAGCAAGAGGGTATAGAACTGATGTTTTAAATTCCCTTGTTCTATGTCATTTTATTTTTCTTTGCTACATTCAGATAAACCAAACCGCACACCTACACTTCTGTGCGAGTTAGTGAAAAAGAGACCCTTGAGTAATTTGGGGCTGTCAGCATGTAAATTTAGATAAGAGTGTGCATGGACTTGCAGTCATGAATGCTGATTGAAGCTGGCAATTTTTGGTGTTGAACAAGACTGTTTTTTGATGTTTACTGTGGAACTGCCTTTGGCACACCAAAATATTCAGAATAACAAGATGGCTTCAAGAATATTTTAAATGCGCTGAGATGTAGCAAAGGCAACGGGTTGCGGAAAGGTAGAATGTTGGATGTGATCTTGTCGCAGATTCACTTATTTTTATAAGAATTAAAACCTCCGTTCTTGGACACAAATGTTGGAACAATCAATGCAAAATTGAGAGTCAGTTGCAAATATGAGGCAGTTGAGCCTGGATGTTCCTCTAATAGGCTCCTTCTCCCGATCCTGTGTGTATCCGCACTCCCTGTCTTCTATTTTGCCTTTTCTTTACAATTTTCCCTTTCCAGTCTGACTTGGCACCTGCTGACTCCACTTCTACTTTTTTTTAACTGTTTTTTGTGTTCATTTTTTTGTTGTAGGCTGCACTTGCTTTGACTCATCAATAACATCAGGGACTGAGACAAAAACTGGAAGGGTCAGGCAGTATCTGTAGTTAAAGAAACAGTGATGCGTGTTTACCTGTCATGTGTACCGGCAATGGAACAATATAATTATTTCTTACTGCAGCGTTACAGGTCCATTAATGCAATAACATAGATATATATATATACAATAACACCATAAATTAATCATCAGTAATATTCTGTCAATGATTTTAGTCTGTGAACCTCCTTATTTGTTATCAGTTTTTATCTTTAGTTTCAGATTTTCTGCATGTGCAGGTTTTTATTTACATAGACTAATTTCTTCTCCAGTTCTGAGGCCTGCCAGTGCACTTCTTGCCACCTCAAGATTGTGCCAGTACGTTTCAAGATGCCAAAAAGAAATACATTTTAAGTGGCATCAGGCTGCATTTTGTGTGAACCGAATGTTAAATCTGATGAAGCAATATCTTTGCATCAACATTATGGTCAATGTTATCTGTTTTGCTTTGTAGTTTATTGCATTGTGGGGTATTGTAGTTACACTTAACTACCATAATTTATTACTTACTGTTTCACATTTAAGGGGAATAAATGAGTTCTAAAGTGGTTCATTATAAAGGAGCAGCAGTGTGATCAGTGAGTGAATGGTGTTGTTCATTATATCTTTGCTTTATAGCCACGAGATTAAGTTGATCAGCTGTCGAGCATTTTGGAGGCCACATTAGATATAGTTTTGTGAAACGAGATAAGTTTGTTTAAGTCTTACAGCGTGTGAGCACTTATCAAATAGCAATCATGATCAGTGTACGGTTGAAAGGAGAAATGTGAAACAGCTACCCGGCTTTCTAAACTTTTTATTGTAAACTGTTTTTCTGACCTATTTTCTATGTAATGAGGGGGAGAACACTATGATAAATAAAGAAAATCTCCTTTGTATGTAACTATTGTAGAGTTGAGAGAGATGTTTAAAATTTGTGATGTAGAAGCCTGAAGGATAAGATCTTTGATTGGTGTGGAAAGCCAATTAAAAGGGGAAGGTTAGATTCAGATTTTCAAATTGTAATTAGTTATTGGCCTGTGCACCAGGGTACAATGAAATTCCTTGGTCCCATGAAGCTCAAACAGTATACATACAGTAATGATAAATACAACAATCATACATACGCGTGCACGGCAGCAGATGGTGGAAGATATCCGTGCAATTCAAAGTAGCAACAAATATTACTGTACATCATGGAATAAGTGAAGGTGCTGCCATGTACCTGCTTTCTCCCCTCTTCTATCAGTCTGAAAGGTCCTAACCCGATATGTCATCTCCTATTTCTCTCCATTGATGTTGCCTGGCCCACTGAGTTTCCTCCAACTTTTTTTTTTTTTTGCTGGGTGTTTAATTGCAAAGTGAGGTTACACAAACCAAGATATTCTCTGGAATTTAAAAGGCAAAGGGCCTGTCCCACTTACGCGACTTTTCAGCAAACTGTCTGCGACCTTCAAGCTCAGGGGCACTCGCCTGAAAAAAACGCGAGCTGGACCTACCGTCAGTGCCAGACACAGACACACACACAGACACAGACACAGACACACACACACACACACACACACACACACAGAAAGCGGGGTAGCGCTGTCTCAAATTCACACAGTGCAAAGCCAAGGTGATACCTGCGATGAGCAGGAAGGTTAAAGACGACTAGCACAAGTCCTTTAAAAGAGCGGGAAAGGGGGAGAAGGAGTGGAGACACTTTTAAGAAGCCAGACAACTTTTAATAAGCCAGAGATACACAGCTGTGAAGTTTAGCGGGCATTTAACTTGCCGACCAATTTTTGCTCGCAGAAAAATTTTCAGCTGAGGCTGCGAGTAGTGACCACTATGTGGGAACTCCTGTCGACCATGAAGGAGACTTGCCAGTGACCACCTACGACCATGCTGCGAGCTTGTGGCGAGCGCAGACTCTCCTAAACTCGCCAATAACGTCGCCATAGTGGGACAGGCCCTTCAAAATCAATTTGATTGATATTCTGATGATAAAATAATCTGATAAGGTACTTGTAGAAAGCATTTCCACCAGTGGGTGTCGAGGAACAGGTGGTGCAATGCAAATTAATTATTATTATTAAACTTTATTTCGGACTCAAGGTCCAGACAAGGGACAACATTACATGAAATACATTGCATATAAAAACACCATAAAATACATACAAAATCTTAGTATATCACTTATAAAAGCATCCTAAATTATATACAAAAAACACAATACATGATTTAAAATCCAGAATAAAAAGAAAGATCAGTGTCCTACAACGAGACAGCGATATCAGTGTCTCCACAACTTGGATTCGTAGCGTGTAGTGCTAAACCTTATGTTTTACAAGGCCACAATAATTACATTTTTAGAGTAATTTGTCATGCAAATGAATTTATACATATGATTTCTTAGGATAGCTTCTAAAGTACTGACTCCTGCAGCCACAAACATGTTACTAGCACTACACCATCTAGGTTTCCTTAGCAGTTTTCTCATGGCATCATTATAGGCCACCTTTAGTCTCTGCAAACTTGTCTTTCCGTAGTTTGACCACAGGTGCTATGTAGAGTGGTGTGCAATATGCTCTAAACAGAGACATCTTCACCACATCTGTACACGCACCAAACTTGCGCAAGAGAATATTTGCCTGTACATACAGCATACATGGTTGCCTATAAATATCCTCATCTGTCATTTGTTCTGTAATAAAATGCCCAAGATATTTTACCTGATTACAGACACTAAGATTATTGTCAGACAATTTGAAAATCAGGAAATTTTAGACATTTATCCTCTTTGGTTCTACAAATCATAACAGCACTCTTACAAGCATTGATTATATTTAATATTATGTTCCACACCATACACAGAACATATAGTAAGGAGCTGCTGGTAACCAGTAAAGATTAAAGCCAAGCCTTTTTAGGAATAAAGTTAGGAAATATTTCTAAAGTGGTAGAAAATCAGAAGTCTTACACAAACAATAAACCATAAGTACTAATTTTGCATTAAGAATTGATTTTCATTAACAGATGTTATGAAGAGATATCAAACAATAGTCGATAAATAAAGTGGATGGCAGGTTGACAGGTTTATAAAATAGCAGTGGGAATACAAGGGGCCAGATAGATGCCCTCTGTTGTCTAGTTGTGGTGTGTAGAGTTGTGGCCCGAAGACACCACCAGGTGAGTGGCTTCCATTTCATCAAATGTTTATAAAACTAGAGAGTTTAATATGTAAAATGTGTAAGCTGGAAGAGGGTAGAAGTGTTGTATGTATTGTTGTTTGGTCTTTTATTGGCTTGCTGGAACACCACACAAGTCATGTTTTGATAAAGGAAATAGCTTGTCTGGTTTTATGGTTTCGCTATTGCTGTGGAAGTACCATTTCACTTGTTCAACACTTCACAGGTTTGGTTCCTCTCTAATAATCCATGTGGCTGAAATAATGAACAAATAGATTCTATCGATACAGCACCTTTACTGTGTGTCTGAGGTAGAGGAGGGAGGGGGCACCTACAGGAATGTTATCGTTGAATATTAGTCTACTTCTGATTGTCAGCAATGTGATATCGAAGTAATCTCCAGTGCCCATGTGGGTGTTGCCTGAACCACGCAGCTCCAGCCAAGGCTTTAGCATAGCCTTAGACCAAAGATCGGCCAAAGAGCTAAGTTCCAAGGTGAGTAAAGTGTGAGCACTTGAATATGTGTCATGGAGCCTTGGGAAAGTGAAGATTATTGGGCATCAAAAGAGAAGCTCTCCACAGATTAGAGCTTGACCTCTTGGTTAGAATACTGTATACAGCTATGGTCAACCCACTGCAGGAAGAATGTGATAGCATGAGAACAGGTGCGGAGGAAATAACCAGGATGTTACCAGGGAAGGAGAATGGTGGTTATGAGAGACTTGAGGTTATTGTATTCTTCACAACAAAGGAATATATGTTTTGGCAGGTTTAGCTGAGAGCGAGAGTGAAATGGAGAGCTATTTCCCTTGGAGAGATCCTATGCTGGGGAAACAAATTGAACTTATGCAGTGGACCGAGGATGAAAGAATATCACCTGATGGGAAGTAGAATTGTGGATCTCTGCCCCGAAAGGGTTTGGATGCAAAACACTTCAGGGCAAGATGCCTGTGTAAGCTGAAACTGGTAGGGCTCTGGACAACGAGCTAGCAACTGGGGTTACCTTGAATAACATGCCTTTCACGCTGTATAGATGTTGTGGGCCCTCTAGGCTCCTTTAGGAGCCATTGGTTGTATCATTCCCATGTGGAAGGCAGTATGCAGTTTTGATGGCTCAAAGTTTCAGCCGACCCAGTCTCTGCTTATAACTCGAGCCGTCCAGTCCCAGCAACATAAACATCCAAACCAAACTAAACATCCTTGTGAATCTTTTCTGCATCTTCAAGCTTCATTGCATCCTTCCTATATTGCACATAATATTCCAGGCTCGGTCTCGCCAAAATCCTATGCAGCTGTGATATGATGTCCCAACTCTTGCACTCAGTTATCATGCCTAGTTAAAGCAGATGTGCCAATACCTCCTTCGTCTTGTCTAGCTGGTCAGCACTGTGCAGGAACTCTGTATTTGTCCCCTTAGGTCACTGTTCTACAACGCTCCCAGGTCCTGTCATTGCCTGTAAATTCAGCCACATTTTAACCTCCCCAAATGCATCATTTCACATTTGCCTGTTAAATTCCATCTGCCATTCCTTTGCTTATTTTCCCAGTTGATTTAGGACATATTGTGACCTTTGACAACTTTCCCCACTGTCCACCACATTGCAGAGAAATGGATAGGATGGTTTTGGAGAGATACGAGCCAAATGCAGGAAAATGAGACTAGCTCAGCCAGGCACCGTGGTCAACATAAATGAGTTGGGCCAAAGGGCCTGTTTCTCTGCTGTGCATCTCCAAATCTTCTAGGAAACATTGAGAATTTATTTTCATGAAGTGGCAGTTCTTTCAGAAACTTTGGTATCCAAAGCAAAGTTTCTTAACCCAATGTATAGCTGATGAATGACTACAAACACTGGCCCCATAGCAGAAGCGTCCATGTCGCGAGGCTGGAAACTGGAAGTATCTCGAGTTAATTCTGCTACCACCGTCATCTATTGCAACAAGTGATGGCTCCCACTGATTGTCGCCGGAAGCTTGCATCCTTTTCAGGACGGACGATGACAGCGAATTCAACATTTGAAACATGGAAGATGGTTACGAAAGAAGAAGACTACAAACACTAAACTTATTTTGCTTTCTGCAGTTGATCTGAGTATTATAACTGCAGTTTTTCAGACTAGAGTGTTCGCTTCCTATCTCATGTGTAATTCGCACAGACCACATACTGTGATCATTTCACTCTGCATGAGATTAGCCCAGCTTCTCAATTGCCTGAAGGCTGAGAAATGACCAATGGTTGTGAAATGCAACTCTCTAGTTTGTAAATAACACTTGATATGCAGAAGTTGCGGAATGTTATAAATAGCTTTGGGGAGGAAAGGAGGGTTTGAGTATTGTATGTATGTCCATGCTTGAGAATCTTAACATGGCTCACTATTCTTTTGTTTTGGCACGTTAAATTTTCTTGACTCCTAATGTAATGTATTTTTCTTTTCATCTGTATTGCAATGCAACTACTTTTTAATTGTGGTATTTTGGGTAAGGCCAGCATTTATTGCCTTGGAGAAAATGTTAATATGCTACCACCACAAACTGCTGTAGTACTTGGTGGAACCTTCAGCACAGACTGCTGTTGGCTTGGGAGTTACAGAAATTAGCAACAATTATTATATTTTCTAATTTATCTACAGTACATGTGATTGAGCACTTGGCATTCCTATGTTATTCTATTATGCTCTTCCAAGTGATGGAGATTGCTAGTTTAAAACTCTGTTGTTAGAGGAGCCTTGGTGAATTGCTTCATTGCAGCTGCAGTGTAACTGGTGAAGAGAATGCTTAGGCTGCACGATTGCCTGCCAAATGCAGCAGGCCGCTTTGACCTGGATGATGAGTATTTGATATTGGTGGGACTCATTTATTATATAGCACGGAAGTGTGCCTTCAACCCAAATACTATTCAGTTACATTCTTGATTTGTCTTATTCATTTGTAAGTTGGGAGTGGGCCTTTGTTTGCAGTGTCCAACCTCTAACCTGATCTTGTAGCCCTAGGTCACTGTTCTACACGCTCCCAGCTTAAGTAAGATTTGCGTTCCTAAAATACATAAGAACCACCAGGGCAGGGTCCTAAGTCCAGTCATCTTCACCTGCAAATTCAGTGATCTTTCCCTACTGTAAGATCCAAACTGAAGTTAGAATATAGAACATTACAGCACAGGAACTGGCCCTTTGTCCTACAATACCTGTGCCGAATATGATGCCAAGACCAACTATTTTCTGCCTGCAGATACGCCAAATCCCCTGCATATCCACGTGTTTATCCAAGTCTCTTAAATACCAGTATACAGTGCCCCGACCAATGAAGACAAGCATATCATGTGCCTTCTTTAATACAGTTGTTTGATAATTCCATATGTTCAGTCCTATTTACATTTCTTCAGTAAATGAAGCATCTGTACTGGTACCGCAAGATATGGGCAGCAATCAGGTTGCCCGGCTGTGTATCAAGTAACATTTATGCTACTGAAGTGCCAAAAACTGGTCTATAGCATTCAAAGTACTTGAGAATCCAATTGTCTTGAGCTCGCTATTTTTGATACTAGACACCAGGTGCTGGAGTAACTTCGTGGCTCAGGCAGCATCTGGACATGGATAGGTGACTTGAATCTGAAGAATTTTCCTATCCGAAATGTCGCCTATCCATGTTCTCCAGAGATGCTGCCTGACCTGCTGAGTCACTCCAGCAGTATCTTTCTTTGTAAGCCAGCATCTACAGTTCCTTGTATCTGCAAACATTTACAGTTTCAGGGGCTTGACGGCCAAAAGCTCCACTATTTACTGTAATTCAGAACAGGGAGCTAAGGCCTCACAATCCAGACTTTGCACCATTTGATGAGGATACCAGCGTAGTGCAGTTGTGCTTCTGATGCTGCTCGTGATGTGGAGTCCCTAAGCTTGGAAATGCTCCCCTGCCAAGTACTGTTCAACTAGGTGGCTCATGTCTAGTGTTAAACTCCTTCTATTTATCTAATGGTGTTCTATTGTCATCTTCACCCTTGGAACTAATTTAATCGTCAATGTGAGCAAGATCCCAGAAATGTTGAGTAAGCTTTGCAGAAGACAGATGCATGCGATTCTGTAATCTAGCCAATTCTTGTTCTGTGAGGCCTCTCTGGTTTGTGTTCAAGGGATGGTTTAGACAGCACTAACGTGGGCTGTTTGCTTTGAGTTACATTGCCATGTCAAATGAGTAGGAACAGTCTGTATGTGCCAGTGAAAGGTTTTCTGATGACGGCATGGTGGTATTCAGCCTGGCCCCTAATCTCTTCCCACGTTGGCAATGCACTCTGAGCTGTGCAGCATTCAAGTAAGAAGGGAAATTTGCTCCCCTTTTGATGTAAAGAGGAAATAAGGTAGTGTTAACCCTCAATTGAAAAAATAGTTTCATTTCAGTCTTCTTTCTGGCTATGGGTTAAGTGTTTGAGTTTTTCAAAATGCCTGACCTAATCAAAAGCTGGAGTGCATTCATTAGTATGGCACATTGTAAGTGGTGTGAAAGTTAGTACGATTTGTGTGATTCCTCTCTTGATAATAGTTTGAATTGCAAGGAGGTCAACACTTCCCTTCTCTCCTTGTTTCTGCTGCCCCCTTACCCCAGCCAGTCAGTGAGGCCACATTCACACTGAAATCTTCTGCTGAAACGCAGATTTATCCAGGCGTGTTGTGGTATGCCCACTGTTTTGTGGTTTGTCACTCCAGGATGTTTTTTTTAATTGCAATTGAAAGATGGTGGCTATTCCTCTTGAATTGTTTTTTACTCTGGTTCCACAAGAAACCAGGGTTCTCCATTAAAACATTTTCATTCGGTGCATTCTCCAGTTGGCATAAAAAATATAAAATCTGCATGGATGTGTGAAGGTGGTGAGTGGATGAGTAAATTAAGGAAAATATTTTGGGGATTGCATATCCTTGCATAGTTTTCCAAGATGCTGCTACTCCAGACCATATAGAGTGATACGAGTAAAATTGTGGCAGTGTTGATGGTAGATCAATGACCCCAGCTTTCTGACAAAGATTTTCAGCTTTTGGATATGGTCGGGATCAATAATATAGGTTGCAATTCTTGCAGAAATTTTAGAATTGTTGCGTTGCATAGCACAGAAACAGGCCCTTCAGCCACTATGTCTATGCTACCCATCATGCCTGTCTATACTAATCTCACGCCTGCATTAATTCCATATTTCTCTATGCCTTGCTCAATTATGTGCCTGTCAAGATGCCATAAATCTTGCTGAAAGTTGTGACCAGGTATTTGCTTATTCCACTTGTATTCCATGTGTTCCAAAATTCCCAAAAACCTTGCTTCCACATTTTGTCGAACCTCAACTTTTAAGTCAACAACAGGTCATCCTCAGATTACATATCTTGTTTACATGGGAACAAGTGTTTGGGAGACAGACATAGTGGATTTGCTGGCTACTGCGGGGCTGCTAGCATCTTCTGCCATGTGGGAATTTGGTTCATAGTAATATCTGAATGATTGAGTTAACACCTTGGTTACCCTTTGTTGGGCTATGTTTTAAAATCTGTAACCGGACAACTGCATTTCCAATTTGCAACCTGTTTAAATTATGAACAGCACTCAGGAACACACTCCATGTGGAGGATGGTGTTGCCTAATCTCTATTCTCTAGTTTAAATCTTCCCAAACTCATCTGAACTTGCCAATAAGAACCATCCATCTTTGTTTAAGGCACTGTTTAAGAGATATGCATTATCCTGCATAATGTACTTTGGGAAGTTTTTTGAATAATTCTCAATAACTCAGCTTGCACTCTGGATAGCTCCATGCACTTACTGTTTGTTTCCCCCAGGCATCTGAAGAGGCTTCTCTGCGTGCGCTGGAGAGTCTTATGACTGAATTTTTCCACAGCTGCACGACAAACGAACGGAAAAGGGAAATCGGTAAGTGCCTGGAGATGTCGAATAATTCTAGCTCATCGCCACATTCTTCGGTACTTCTGATAATCTGGCGGGTTACTTATTATATAAAGAAAGGAACAACCCACACTATCAGCCTGTTTTGGATGTTGTCTTTCCTGCCTGGCAGCTGCTGTGATACTAACAAGTGCCTGTTGTGAACAGAGACCTGATGTTAGGGTTAGAATTTCCTCACTTGCCCTTCTCCCTACCTGCTACAGCAGGGCCCAATGAATCAAAACATGCCTTAGTGTGTGGAAAGCTCAGGAGGTGGGGCGGCATCTGATGTACAGTTATTGTTCCGGTTCAGTAATCTTTCATCAACTGTGTCAGCAGTAAACTGGTTGCGGTAGAAAAAGGAGAGGAAAGAACGGGGTGGAAGATCTATGATTACCACTACCACTAGGGGCGCTGCATTGAAGGCAGCCTCTGCCTACAGTCTGTTCGTTTTTTCCTATCTTTAAAAAAAAAATAGTTTGTCTGACCAGTTTGTTTCGGGAATTCTTTCGTTTTTTTATGTGGGGGAGGAGGGTAGGGTAAGGGGGAAACCGCTTCCCAGTCGCTTCCTGGCGAGGATGCGACTATTTCTCCGAGTCGCGTCCTCGCCCCCCTCCACGCGGCCTACCATCTGGATCGGAGCGGCCTTTCCTACCGGAGACCGGGGACCGGACCAGAGCTGCGGTGGCGCTGGATTCACCACGGAGCGGGCGATGCCTCCCTGGATCGCCGTTTGAAGTTCCAGAGCGTTGGGCCTGCAGCGTCGACATTGCGGAGCTGTGGGTCGTGGAGCTCCCAGCGCGGGCGGCGCTGAACAACACCGGGGAGTCCCTGGGGTCCTTTGCCGAGGGTCGCCTGTGTGAATCCCCGCCCTGGGGACTTCGGGAGTCGCAGACTCCGGTGGGTAGCGGCTGATTCGTAGGTCCAAGCCGCTGGGGTTGGCCTCCCGTTCCGATATCGGAGTTCCAACATCCCGGCGAGCGGGCCTGAGCGGCGACTGCGGTGGGCTCCGGAGGCCCTGACCACGGAGAAACATCAAAGGAAGAGGACTGACTTTGGTGCCTTCCCTCACAGTGGGAAACATTTGATTCTGCTGTGGGGGGATGTTTTATGTTGACTCTATCGTGTGTTGTGTTCTTTATTTTATTGTATGGCTGTATGGTAACCACACATTTCACTGTACCAACTGGTACATGTGACAAATAAATGTATCTTGTATGTATCTTGTATCTTGATTAAATGACAGAAAGAAGACGACCAAAAAAAGGGTTTATAATCATGATCTAAATTTTCTGGTTCTGATGAAAAATCATTGCTCTGAAATGTTTAACTGTGTTTCCCCCTCTACAGATGCTGCCTGACCTGCTGAGTGCTGACAGCATTTTCAGTTTTTGTTTCAGATTTGTTATGTCTGCAGTTTGTGTCTTGTTAATTACTTTTTAGGAAACTACGTAACACAGTGGTGCAGCAGGTAGTTCCAGCAATCTAGATTCAACCATGACTTTGGATGCTGTCTCTGTGGAGTTTGCAAGTTCTCCCTATAGAGACATAAATTTAGAAAAATAGGTGCAGGAGTAAGTAGGCCATTCAATATGATCATGGTTGATCATCTAAAATCAATATCCCATTCCTGCTTTCTTCCCATATCCCTTCATTCCTTTTGCCCTAAGAGCTAAATCTAACTCTCTCTTGAAAACATCCAGGGAATTGGCCTCCACTGCCTTCTGTGGCAGAGAATTCCACAGATTCACAACTCTGGTTGAAGAAGTTGTTCCTCTTCTCAGTCCTAAATGGCCTGCCCCTTATTCTTAAACTGTGACCCCTGGTGCTGGATGCCCCCAACATCAAGAACATTTTTCCTGCATCTAGCCTGTCCAATCCTTTAAGAATTTTATGTTACTATAAGATCCCCTCTCATCTGTCTACATTTCAGTGAATATAAGCCCAGTCGACCCATTCTTTCATCATATGTCAGTCCCGCCATCCTGGGAATTAATCTGGTGAACCTACACTGCACTCCTTCGATAGCAATAATGTCCTTCCTCAAATTAGGAGACCAAAATTGCACACAATACTCCAGATGCAGTCTCACCAGGGCCCTGTACAACTGCAGTAGGACTTCCTTGCTCCGAAATTCAAATCCTCTCGCAATGAAGGCCAACATGCCATCAGCTTTCTTCACTGCCTGCTGTACCTGCATGCTTACTTTCAGTGACTGATGTACAGGCACACCCAGGTCTCGTTCCACCTCTAATCTGACACCATTCAGATAATAATCTGCCTTCCTGTTCTTGCCACCAAAGTGGATAACATCAAATTTATCCACATTATACTGCATCTGCACACTCAGCCAACCTATCCATGTCATCCTGCAGCCTCATAGCATCCTCATTGCAGCTCGCACTGCCACCCAGCTTTGTGTCATCCACAAACTTGGAGATATTACATTTAATTCCCTCGTCTAAATCGTTAATATATATTGTAAATAACTGGGGTCCCAGCACCGAGCCTTGCGGTACCCCACTGGTCACTGCCTGCCATTCTGAAAAGGACCCGTTAATTCCTACTTTCTGCCTCTTGTCTGCCAACCAGTTCTCTATCCATGTCAATACTCTACGCCCAATACCATGTGCTCTAATTTTGCACACTAATCTCTTGTGTGGGACCTTGTCAAAGGCTTTTTGAAAGTCCAGATAAACCACATCCACTGGCTCTCCATTATCCATTCTACTTGTTACATCCTCAAAAACTCCAGATTAGTCAAGCATGATTTCCCCTTCATAAATCCATGCTGACTTTGACCAATCCTGTCACTGCTTTCCAAATGCGCTGCTATAACATCTTTAACAATCGACTCGAGCATCTTCCCCACCAGGCTAACTGGTCTATAATTCCCTGTTTTCTCTCTCTCTCTCTCCTTCTTAAAAAGTGGGGTTACATTGGCTACCCTCCATTCCACAGGAACTGATCCAGAGTCAAGAGAACATTGGAAAATGATCACCAATGCATCCATGATTTCAAGGGCCCCCTCCTGGAGTACTCTGGGATGCAGACCATCAGCCCCTGGAGATTTATCTGCCTTCAGTCCCAACAGTTTACCTAACACCAATTCCTGACTTATGTGGATTCCCTTCAGTTCCTCCCTCCCACTAGATCCGCGGGCCCCTAGTATTTCTGGGAGATTGTTTGTATCTTCTTTAGTGAAGACAGAACCAAAGTACTTATTTAACTGTTCTGCCATTTACGGTTTCCCATTATAAATTCACATGTAGACACAAAATGCTGGAGTAACTCAACGGGACAGGCAGCATCTCTGGAGAGAAGGAATGGATGACGTTTCGGGTCAAGACCCTTCTTCAGACTGATCAGTCTGCATTTTGTGTCTACCTTCAATTTAAACCAGCATCTGCAGTTCTTTCTTACACATAAATTCACCTGTCTCTGATTGTAAGGACCTACGTTTGTCTTCACTAATCTTTTCCTTTTTACATATCTAAAGAAGCTTTTAGAGTCAGTTTTTATATTCCCCTCAAGCTTTCTTTCATGCTCATTTTTCCCCCTCTTAATTAACCCCTTTGTCCTCCTCTGTTGAGTTCTAAATTTCACCCAGTCCTCCGGTTTTCTGCTTCCTCTGGCCACTTTATATGCCTGTTTCTTGGATTTAACACTATCCTTGGTTTCCCTCGTCAGCCACTGTTGAGCCGCCTTCACCGTTTTATTTTTTCGCTAGACGGGGATGAACAATTTTTGGAGTTCATCCATGCGTTTTTTAACTCTTTGTCATTGCATCTCCACCATCAACCCTTTAAGTATAATTTGCCTGTCTATCCTAGCCAATTCCCATCTCATACCCTCAAAGTCTCCTGTCTTTAAGTTCAGGTCCCTAGTCTCTGAATTAACTGTGTCACTTTCCATCCTAATGCAGAATTCCACCATATTATGGTCACTATTGCCCAAGGGGCTTTTACACAACAAGATCACTAACTAATCCTTCCTCATTACACAATACCCAGTCTAGGATGGCCTGTCCTCTAGTCGTTTCTTCTACATATTGGTTTAAAAAAGCATCCTGTATACATTCCAGGAAATCCTCCTCAGTGCTGCTACCAATTTGATTGGCCCAATCTATATGTAGATTAAAGTCACCCACGATAACTATGATTGTATTTCTTTCCTCCAGGTGCTCCAGTTTCCTCCCACATCTCAAGGACTGTAAATTTCCCCTCATGTAGGTGGGTGCTGGGAGAATCAGGATGGAGTAGATTGGCATGTGAAAAATAGTAAGCAGGGAAATATTTGGGGGATAGGATTGGCTGAGAACAGGCATAGACTCAATGGGCTGAATGGCCTACAAGATTCTAATGGAATATAGTATGAAATGAAATTGAGTTTACTAAATTGTAAGACTCTTCAACAGGAAGAAATATTTGGAAACCTTATGAATCTGGGATGGAGGAAAATAATCCATGAAAATAGAATAGATAATAGAGAGGAATGGCAGAGCAGTAAGGCTCGGAATACTTTCCCCAATATTATCTTGGAAGGTGGTGTTGTTGCTCATTGATGTTCACACATGTAACCACCATAGTCTACAGTGACTGCATTCCTGTATGTTAATTCTCTTTGTTAATGGTCTACTATAATTCACCAGACTTTGTCTTCATCTCAACTTCTTTCCCATTCTGTCTTTCTAGATGTTACACACTATTTGCGTTTCCCTACCTGTTCACCGGTTAATCTGCTTCCAAACTACTGACTGGGCTATTGTGATGGGGGGGTGTCATATCTCTTTGTCTTGTGTCAAATGCTTGCCTCATTGTGACTATTCTTTATCCTACAGAAGAGTTGTTGAATAATTTTGCACAACAGATTGGAGCATGGCAGCATTGTATTTACTTCTTATCCAACACTCGCAATGAGTACGTCATGATGTACAACTTGACTGTGTTTGAGGTGAGTCTAGACTGTTGGTCAAACATCGCAGAGATGTGCAATAGCCCTTTCTCTCCAAAGGGAATGCGTTGAAGTGTAAGGTCATTGGGTAACCTGGGCCTGATTTAGTTACGTTGCACGAGGAAACCTTTATGTACGAGTTACAAAATGGGGCCTGGGGATTGTGAGAGAAGGGGGAAAGAGATCTTCTGAAATAGATGTTGCCTCTGGTGTAGATAGTAACAAATCACTTGGTATAAAATGGCTGATTTATTTTAGTTTACAGTACTATGGATAAACAAGTACAATGTCATTTCAGTTACACCAATACCAATAATGCATTTAATGCACAAAAAGTTCTACAGCACTGTACAAAAGAAAGGCATCCTTAAATGGGACAGCGGATAATGAAGTTGCTAGTAATGCTGCTCTGTAGTGGCATCTTGTGATGTTTGCATAATTTTATGTAAGGTCGTGGCTCATGTGTTTATACATATTTTATGTAGGTTAGAGGTTTGTATAAATTTTATATTTGAAAATCCCATTGCTCTTTCCCATCCAGAACCTGATTAATAAGATGTGGCTGGGAGTTCCTTCTCAGGACAAGATGGAGATTCGAAGCTGCCTACCTAAGCTTCTGTTGGCACACCACAAGACAATGCCATACTTCATCCGCAACAAGTTATGCAAAGTAATTGTGGATATTGGTCGGCAGGACTGGCCAATGTTTTACCACGACTTCTTCTCCAGCACGTTGCAGGTAAAGTGGAGAAGTGAAACGTGCTCCCTCGATCTGCCTACACCTGTAATTACTGGTCAAAACAGGCAATAATTATTTTGTGTGTGTGTGTAATTTATTATGAGAACTGCTTCCTTGTTTCACTCCTAAATGGCCTCACCAAGGGAATGTCGCCGTATTCTAAATTTCCATGCCAGAGGAAATATTTTCTACACTCTATGGAATTGATTGACTATTTAAAACCTTAATTAAATTGCCTTGCAACTTTTAAGTTCAAGTGCATTATTCCAGTTGACACTTTTGCGTCTCCTATCATGGTTAGCCACATCTTTATTGCCTGTGGTCGGGAACTTTTAGTTTACAGCTGATAAAGTTAACTTTAGGTTGTTTCCCTTTGATTTGCAAGAAGGTGTGGTATTTTGTCGTGATCTTTGTATTCTATTGAGATGAATTAGTAATGTACATCATGTAGATCCAGTAATCTTTGATGTTCTAGCCTCATAATATTGCCTATTTATCTTATTCAGTCTTGTTAATCTTCCCATTTCAGTTAATCCAGGCTCCTTCCACCACGCCTTTGGGTCTAATCATGTTGAAGACCACCTCGGAGGAGTTAGCGTGCCCACGGGAGGACCTCAGTGTGGCACGGAAGGAGGAACTCCGGAAACTGCTGCTGGATCAGGTGCCAGCAGTGCTGGGTCTTCTCACAGGTCAGTATCAGAGCAGAGGTGGTAGACCAATCCTGGGTAAACCTTGGCAGATTTATCTTCCATGCTGTAGGTAAATGGCGAATGTAGGACTTTTACCAGAACCATACAGGACAGTATTTCAATCTCAAGCTCCTAGAACATAGGTTAAATCACTAAAATTAGTGATAATTATTGACTGTTTGAAAATAAACTGGATTAACTGTTTTAAAAAGTATAGTAGTTATGGGGAAAGAGCAATAAAATTGGATTTGTGTCACTAAGGTTGAATAACCAGAATTAGCTCAGGAATAGTGGGCAAATGGCTATAACATTTTCATATTGGCAGTGTTTGATAAGTGGTGGGGGTATTGTGAGAGGTGAAGTTGGAGGGGGGGTGGGGGTGGGGGGGTACTGGATCACAAGACACAGATTGAGAAATTGGATAGTGTTTGAAGCAACGATCCAAAGTTGTAGCTAGAGTATGGATCCGTTGGTTTGGTTTTGCATGCTGTATCAAAGAGCCAGATTTGTCGGCCAAGTAACTTTGGTATGTTATCCTCCAAGCTTTTGTGCAACCTAATGAGACAATTGGGGGTCAAAGTGTAATCTGTGTAAACCATTGCATTCTGCAATGAAGATGGCTATTTTACAATATATATTAATGAGCTGGATGAGGGATCCAGCTATTTACAATATATATTAATGATCTGGATGAGGGAATTGAAGGCAATATCTCCAAGTTTGCGGATGACACTAAGCTGGGGGGCAGTGTTAGCTGTGAGGAGGATGCTAGGAGACTGCAAGGTGACTTGGATAGGCTGGGTGAGTGGGCAAATGTTTGGCAGATGCAGTATAATGTGGATAAATGTGAGGTTATCCATTTTGGTGGCAAAAACAGGAAAGCAGTCTATTATCTAAATGGTGGCCGACTAGGAAAAGGGGAGTTGCAGCGAGACCTGGGTGTCATGGTACACCAGTCATTGAAAGTAGGCATGCAGGTGCAGCAGGCAGTGAAGAAAGCGAATGGTATGTTAGCTTTCATAGCAAAAGGATTTGAGTATAGGAGCAGGGAGGTTCTACTGCAGTTGTACAGGGTCTTGGTGAGACCACACCTGGAGTATTGCGTACAGTTTTGGTCTCCAAATCTGAGGAAGGACATTATAGCCATAGAGGGAGTGCAGAGAAGGTTCACCAGACTGATTCCTGGGATGTCAGGACTGTCTTATGAAGAAAGACTGGATAGACTTGGTTTATACTCTCTAGAATTTAGGAGATTGAGAGGGGATCTTACAGAAACGTACAACATTCTTAAGGGGTTGGACAGGCTAGATGCAGGAAGATTGCTCCCGATGTTGGGGAAGTCCAGGACAAGGGGTCACAGCTTAAGGATAATGGGGAAATCCTTTAAAACCGAGATGAGAAGAACTTTTTTCACACAGAGCGTGGTGAATCTCTGGAACTCTCTGCCACAGAGGGTAGTCAAGGCCAGTTCATTGGCTGTATTTAAGAGGGAGTTAGATGTGGCCCTTGTGGCTAAAGGGATCAGAGGGTATGGAGAGAAGGCAGGTACGGGATACTGAGTTGGATGATCAGCCATGATCATATTGAATGGCGGTGCAGGCTCATAGGGCCGAATGGCCTACTCCTGCACCTAATTTCTATGTTTCTATGTTTACATTTGACAAAGTGGTCAATGTAAGCTGGCAATTAAATTGGACAGATCATTATAATCATTTGAGAGACATCTAAAAAAATGCACTGCATTTGGGAGTATTGTTTATTTTTTTTACCTTCCCCCTTCCCTGATTCAACTCCTCTAATTTTGTGACATTTATTTTGAGTTAACTTGGCTCAGTTAGTTACTTGGCCTTTGGTGTTGATAGGCTCAGAATTTCAGAAGTTAAAAGCACAAACATGGCTGAGACTTCACTGCATTACTGAGGAAGTGCCGTATTGTCGGAAGTCCCGCGTTCTTTATTGAACAATAAATTAAGGCTGCATCCATTCATTCTGTCAGAAATGGAGGACCTAGCAATATGACCATTAGGTTCTCCTGATGTCCTTGCCAACAGTCCTCTCCACCAACACCACAGAATGTGTCACCATGGCCCCAATTGTCAGCGCCTCTAGGTCTTCCATTTCTGACTGGATAAATTAATGTAGCCAAATTACAATTAAAACACAAAGTACTTGTGCTATAACAGCAGGATAAGCGCTCAACCAAGAAAATCAAGCCCAAAGCCAAAGTACTATCTAAACTTGTACCAACTTATGATAAGGACAAATACTAACTCTAAATGTAATAAACAGCTGTATACATGTTAACAAGCTCATTTAAAAAACTGATCGCTTAAATACAAGTATATCATTGGGCTTATCGTGGGCACCTCCCTTCATTGGTGTATTGTTGAGTTAGGCCCACCACACCTCAGGATTGCTCAACAGTTAGTTCTGGTGTCCCAGAACAACCCCCCTCAATACCTGTTCTCACCACCTACCAGTATCTACTAAATAAAGGAAACTGTAGACTATTAATTCACTCTTACAAATGCTAAACACCTGCATCCTATCTTCCATTTTCCTAGCCCATCATTAAACTCGTAACACCACAAATATCAACCTTGGATAAAACCGTGATAAGCTTACGCAGACTACATTTACAAAGAAATACACAAACTGCATGTTACACATTTTCTTTCTGCCCCCAACTGACGCTATTTATTTTCCACCAAATCCACCTTGCTCTGCTGCCTCTGAACATCTGCTTTACAGCCTGATGCAAACTTTGTCCTCGACTTCCTAGCTCTCCAATAGAGATGTGCTTGATCTCGCTATGAAACCTCTACAACCCACCTCTACCTGACATACTCTTGCTCTCCATCTTCACTGTTCAACTTCTGCTGCCAACTCTACATATCTAAGCTTTTTCCTTTCATAAGCCTCATCCACTAAGTTCTCCCAAGGCACCATCAGTTCTATAAAATACACTATCCGCTGACTAACTGACCAGAACATTATATCAGGCCTCAAACTAGCACTAATTATTTCCTGCAGAACAACAAGTTTTTCTCCAAAATCTACCTGCATCTACCAATCATTGGCTCCCCGTAAATGGCCTAACTCATACCTTTCTGAGAACTTCTCTCCTTTCCCTTTCTCTCCTTTGTGAACAAAATGAATTGCTACACTCTCAGCCCTGATGCCTATTGAATTCACGTGCTCTCCTCCTCTCAATTGCTGCAGCTATGCACTTTAAGACCTGGTTATACCACCAAGTATACTTACCCTGAGAATGATTGGTTCTACATCCTGACAAATTATGCCTCAACGTTGCCACCTCTGAACACAGGCGACACGCCGGGTCCCCACTAGCCCATTGTTTGAGGTTCCGCGGTAATGCAATGAAGTGTCCGCCAAATTCGTTCGTTCAACTTCTGAAAATCATCTCGGGTGTGTTTCCAGATTTTCTCACGTATGAATACATTGATTATGAAATACTTAAGGGAGTCCAAATAAAATTGGTTTCATAAATGTTCATAACTAGGAAAATGATTTTTAAAAAAAACTATTTGTGTAGGTGTATCAAATGTATAAAACATGGGAAATGTAACTCTTATATTATCAAATCTTTCAAGTTTTATCAGTGTTTTGTGAAGGTGGGAATGTATCTGGCAGTCACTTGTGTACCACTGTACCTCGTGTAATAGTATAATTGATCTCAACCAAAAATACCTACTGATATTTCATCTCATTGCTGTTTTTGGAGATTCTTTACGTCAAATGATTACCATTTTTTACAGAATTAATGGGATTGCAATTCATCCTGTTAAACAGTGTGGGAGACTCCACAATACACAAGTCTGGGCAAGTGAGAATTCCCTTCCACTTCCACCTCAACATCAGATTATAAAGGCATGTTGTCGAGTTTTTAGAAACCATCGAATGACTGGAAAATAGAGGGGAAAATAGATTTTCAGTAATCTAGAAAGAAGTATTTGAAAACCGATCAGAAGAGCTACTGCAATAAATGGGAAGAGAGGGAGAAAGACATCAGCCCTATAGGGGCTGATACCAGGAATTAATTCTTAAGGGATTGGACAGGCTAGATGCAGGAAAAATGTTCCCCATGTTGGGGAAGTCTAGAACCAGAGGTCACAATTTAAGAATAAAGGATAGGCCATTTAGGACTGAGATGAGGAAAAACTTTTTCAGCCAGAGAGTTGTGAATCTGTGGAATTCTTTGACACAGAAGGCAGTGGAGGCCAATTCACTGTATGTATTCAAGAGAGAGTTGGATATAGCTCTTACGGCTAAAGGACTCGAGGGATATGGGGAGAAAGCAGGAACAGTGTACTGATTCTGGATGATCAGCCATGTGCATATTGAATGGCGGTACTGGCTCGAAGGGTCGAACGACCTACTCCTGCACCTATTTTCTATGTTTCTATGATAATTCTGATTAGTAATGAGTTGGCTGGTATTTTTAATGTATTCCTGGAGATGAAGTGGAGGTCAGTCTCGACTCCGCCTGCATGAACCCGTAGGATCTGCTCGATTTCCTGCTCATTGTTGGGGGACCTGATGCACAGCCCTTTTTATTTCTAAGCTGTGCGTAGATGAGGCTGTGGGCATCACACTTCAGTAAAGATGCTTTGTTGAGGGTCCAGAAGAGAGTTAAGAAAATAATTTAATAAAATACATGGATACGTTGGAGACTCATAAGTTGTGAAGAAATTGGATGTTAAAATTGTTAAAGGGTTCAAACGGAGTATAGATGGATAACCGTCTCCTGCATACTGGTGTATAAATTGGGAGAACTGCCCGGCAGACTACACGTGCAAATCCTGATATTGTTGTACTCCAAGAATCATTTCTGGCAAACAATATGCCAGGCTTCTCCATTGCGTTGCTTATGTACTGGTAGTACTGACTCAACAAAAAGATTAGACGGGTAGGAAGGAGTAGCCCCGTAAATTCCCAGCATTGATTGCAGACCCAATGAAGCTTTGGCATGTTGAACAAGGAAGCTTTCCTCAATTGATGAATCCGTGCTCCTTGTGTTGAGTACTTGGAAGCAGAAGTGGACGTGGAGAGGAGAGTATATAGAATATTGTTTGGAAGGGGGACCTCGTTGACCATCAGGAATGTATGTACGGCAGCACCAGTGCTGACTGAGCATAGTCCTAAACTACACGTCTGTCAGATTAGGTCAGTGTCAGGTGGTGCATGAACCAGCTCCGATTATAAACATCTTGTGGCCCATCTGTAGCTGGTTCATCTGTGCTTGATGCCACTTGTAGAAGGGACCACTACACGGTCCTTATGGAGGCAGTCAAGCACTCAGGCACTCCATGTTGTGTGGCATTACAGTTATGTTAAATGAGATGGATGCGGCACAGATCTGACACCTCAAAATCAGGCATCCACAAGGCACCACAGGCTGTCAGCAACAGAAGTATAAAGCACAGTCATCTGTACCCTCGTGGCCCAGAATATCCCTTACTCTGCCATTATCATTTCCAGCCAACCAGTGGATCAAACCTGGTTCAGTCAAGTATTAGTTTGTTGTTGTTATGTGTACCAATGCAGTAGAAAACATTTTTACATGCTATTCAGGAAAACCATGCCATACCTGAGTACAACAGGTAGTGTAAAAGAGAAAATAAGAGTACAGAATATACTGTTAGAGCTGAAGAGAAAGTGCAGATTTTAAAAAAATGGTTCAAGGGTCACAGTGAGATAGATTGGTAGATTGAGAATTCATCCGTAGCTTATGAGAGGTCAGTTCAAGAGACGGATAACAGTGGGGATGAAGCTGCTTTTGAATTTGAAGCTTTTGTATCTTCTACCCAATGGGGATGGGGGGGGGGGGGGGAGGAGGAGGGGAGGGAGAATACCTTGAGTGTAACTGGCCCTTGATTATATTTGCTGCTTCCCCAAGGTAGTGTGAAGTGAGGATGGAGTTGAAGAGGGGGGCTGGTTTGTGTTTTGTACTGGGTTGCGATATCAACTCTGGCATTTCTTTCCGTCTTGAGCAGAGCAGTTGCCAAACCAAGCTGTGATACATCTGGATAGGATAGCTTTCTATAGTGCGTCTATAGAAATTGGTAAGAGTCATTGGAGGAGGTAGAGGTGTTAGTGTGCTTTCTTGGACCTAGTGTCAATGTGGTTGGCCCAGGACAAATTGTTGGTGTTTGCACCGAGCAACTTGATGTTGTCTGACATCTCCACTTCAGCACCACCAGTACAGGCTGGGGCGTGTACTCCACACTGCTGCCTGAAGTCAATGCCCAGCTTCCTTTTGCTGACATTGAGGGAGAGGTGTTGTTACTTTGTGCTCTATCTCCTTTCAGTCTCGTCATTGTTTGTGAACCATCCCAATATGGTGGTGTCATCTGCAAATCTGTAAATGAACTTGGAGCAGAATTTGGTCTTTCAGTCATGAGTATATAGTGAGTATAGTAAGGGGCTGGGAACACATCGTTGCATGGCACTGGTGTTGAGAATGATTGTGGAGGATGTTTTGTCACATATCCTAAGTGGAGCTAGGGAACTCGCAGAAAAGATTCACAAGGATGTTGCCTGGATTGGAGAGCTGTAATTACAAGGAGAGATTGGATAGACTGGCTCTGTTTGAACAAAGAAAACTGAGGTGACATGATTGGGGTGTATAAAATTGAGGCATAGATAGAGTAAATGGTCTTTTTTCCCCCCCACAGCAAAAATTAGATGGTAAATCAGATGGGGAGGTTTAAAGGGGATCAGAGGGGTAAATTTCTCTAAGAGCAGTTGGTACCTGGAATGTGCTGTCAGAGGAGGGGTGGAGGCAGGAACAGTAGCAACATTTAAGAGGCATCTGGACAGGTACTAGAATGAACAGGCCTTAGAGGGATTAGAGGTTATGGAATTAATGCAGGCAAGTGGGATTAGTAGAGACAAGCATGATGGCTGGCATAGATGCAGTGGGCCAAATGGCCCATTTCTATGTTGTGCAACTGATTCTGTCTCAAAATCACCCCTTTCCATGTCTTATTTGAGTCTCGTAAATGTAAATGAGTTTTTACACTTGTTCAGCTGAGACTATCCACATAGAGGTCAACTGTGTGGTTTTCCTCCCCCATTCAATAAACTTCCTATTTGCAACATTCTACTTCCTGTATGGAACTTATGCAGGCTTTTCTAGGAAGCGCCAGGATATTGATGTGCTGAAAGATTCCCAGTGGAGCTGTTCCAGCCACTGGCTGTGTGCACTCGTACTGATCCAGTCATCCAGGTCAGCAACGATGTACACAACATGGAACACATTTGTAGACAGTAATAGGAGACTGTCAGCGGGCCTTTTGTGATGAATGCCCATTTAGTCTTTCACAAGACTGGCTGAAACAGAAAGGATTTAATTACTGTTTCATGTGCTCTTCTGCTTATCATTTCTAGTAAACGCTAAGTATTGTGTAAGTGCTGCTCTGAAGTGTTGATTAAAGCTCTTTCCGTTGTGCTTTGAGGAAGGTGTCTGCTAGTGAATATTGCAATTGGCCAGGTATCCTTCAGTAGATATCACCGCTGTTTGAGCTATAGAAATGAAATGTGTAAACACGACACACAATCATGAGTTACAGAAATGGGCTGTCGCTTTGTGGGGAAGATAAAAAGCCTAAATCAAGGACTGGAGTGCAGAAGCTTCACATGGCATTGTTGCAATTGAAATAACATTCTGCACCAGGAAACCACTGTATCCTCCTGGTTAGTGCTCATTTGGAGGTTGAAAGGACAAAGTAGTCCACACAACAATGGCTGCTCTTACTGTTCTATGTTTCTGCCTATTGTAGATCATTCATCACCTGAAACTCAGGGTTACGCTAATTTTGTGGTGCTAGTTAATATTCATGAGTAAACTCTACATGCAAGGGTTAGAATTTCTCAATATTATTTTTCTTTGCAGGTATTTTAGAGACCATTTGGGATAAAAACAGTGTTACGGCTGCTACTCCACCTCCCTCCCCAACGTCAGGAAATAGTGGTAGGTTTTACTATTGGTTGTAATGCTTATCACTTGGCCATGACCAGTCAGTCTGAGCACAGGAGGTAATTCTCATTAAACATGCCCATCTTGCTGCCAACCATGTGTTCTGAAGTTGGGATGGTGTTTCTGAGGAGTGAACACATGGGATATACTCTTTCTCAAATAAATAGTTTGAGGTGTATAGCAAGCAGAGGGAAAGTTAAAAAGGTTACACTGTAGTAAGCTCGGAATGCAAAATTACTTTGTCATATTGTGTTTTGCGCGCGAGACTTATTGTCTCAAGAAACTGAGGTTTTTCTAACTTTTCCAACCCTTAACTTTGGGATTTAAAGCAAGACTACTAACCAGGAGCTTTAACTAAAATCAAATAAAAACTGCAGGTGTTTGAAATCTGAAATATAAACAGAAAATGGTGGAAATATTCAGTGGGTCAAACAGCATGTGTGGAGAGAGAAATTGTCCATACTTCAGACTTTTCATTGGAACGAGGACATCAGATTATTTTTAAATTGCAGAGGAGGAGGCGTGGCAAGAGCAAAGTGTTTGTGATAGGGTGGAGGAGGTACAAATATAGGGAGATGAATAAGGAAAAAGAATAAAGAAAAGAAAATCATTGCAGGAACTGAGGGAGAACACAGTAATTGCTAGAAATCTGAAGAGAATGCTGGGCAGCAACATTGGTGAAGAGTTAAAAATGGAGTTGACATTGCAAGTAACTCCCTTGCATCAGAAATGGCCCGTTCTGACAGGCAAACACTGGTTATCTGAAACTGTTGTAATCTGTGTTAAATTGAAGATGTGCAATGTTTCTTTAACATGCTTTAACCTCTGGAACAGTGCAAGAGATTAAAGACGGTTCAAAATGACAGTGGGATGGGGACTTGGTGATGGGTAACGGAGGCTCACAGTCACACGGTGAATGAAAGAGTTCTGCAGGTGTTCATCCAATCTGCAACCGGAAGAGAAGACGAAGCAGTGAGCTCTGAATGCAGTAATTAAGTGGATGAGTCATTGCTCCGTCCAAAAGAGTATGTGGGTAACTAAACGGAGGCACAGGACATGGTGAAAGGCCAGGTTCTGCATCTACACTTGTGTGGGAAGGTGCCATGAGAAGGGGAGGTGAGGGATTGAAGCTGGTTTTTGGCATTCTCTCTGACTCCCTGCTTCACTCCTCCATCTCCATTAACAACCACTCCTCTTCACACCACCATCACATCCAGTGTCTCCTTCAAATCCCATCTCCTCCCACCATCCTGCAGGTGAATCGGCGATTTACTTGCACTTCTACTTTAGTGTAGTGCATTTGGTGCTGTACATCAGAGAAACCAGAGGTGAACTGGGTGGCAGCATTACAGACCACCTCCATGTTCACACGGGTAACCCAAGCTAACTGTTCCCTGTCACTAATTCTCCACTTCTGTCTTTGGTCACTTACTCAGCTCGGGATGTGCATAAGAAACAGGAGCAGGCCATTCAGCCGCTCGACCTCTGTAACATCACGGCTGATCTTGGCCTCCACAGCACTTTCCTGCTCTTCTCCAGTACCTTGTAGTTTATGTCTGTCAATTTCAGCTTTGAATATATTTAGTGACTGCCTCCTCAACTCTCTGGGACGGTGAGTTAGAGATTTATGATCCCTTTGATATATTTTAAAAATCTCACTCTTTTTTGATGTGTGTGTGTGTCACCTAGTTCAAAAACTGTTCCCTAATTGTAGATGACCTCATGAGAGAAAATATCCTCTCGGCATTTCACCCTACCGATTTTTGATTGTTTATTTCCCCCCCCCCTCTATCCTGTGCCCTGGTGCATGGATCAGTACTACCCTGCAGTGTGCTGCTTCGTTATGGTCTCTGGGCCCTGTCATCTACAGATGCACAGTCTGCAGTCACCACTGAGCTTGTACAGTGGAGAAATCTCTGGCTCGGGGGGAGCTGAACAGAGGCTGAGGAGATGGCAGCTCCCATTGCACCCAGCAGGAGTTGATGAGAGACATGGGATCTGGGCAGTCCATCAGCATGGCGTTGTCTTTGCTTAAGCCCAGCAATGACCTGCACCAGACTTGACCGAGATAGCATTTCCTCTTGCTGTCTAGAAAGCAGACCTGAGCCTGGATCACAACACTGAGTATCTGCAATACTTGCCCAGCTCTCTCAGTCTGTCCCTCTGTACTGAGCCATGCCACAATGAGAACTTTAGCTGTTTCATTGCCGTAGCAGTGCCCACAGAGGGCAGAGCCACAGACGAGTTCCCAGCCAGCATGGGTATGTGTTCATGCCAGTTACCAGCACGGCAGCATTGTCAGCTATAATTACTCATTCAGAATGACCCAACCTGCACCACTACTTCAAGGGTCATTAATTTC
The DNA here is from genome assembly GCA_038087875.1 of Malacoraja senta. Classification (NCBI taxonomy): domain Eukaryota; kingdom Metazoa; phylum Chordata; class Chondrichthyes; order Rajiformes; family Rajidae; genus Malacoraja; species Malacoraja senta. Next base: position 62,502,377 of record CM075981.1, on the reverse strand, counting down.
ACCCTGGGATCAAGCAGGTGACCCACTGAACTGCCTCTGATCCTAAAATCCTAAATCCTTTAGTGATACACTAAAATTGGTATACTCCAGCATCAGTCTTGCTCCATAAAGTTATATCAAAATTTCCTTTTTGTAACCATACGCTATATTCTTTGCAGACAAGGCTGCCATTCCATTCACTTCAGTAATTATTTGCTGAACCTCTAGACCAACTGTCTCTGTTTCATGTACTGAGGCCACAGTTCTCATTGTGACACAACATCTTGTAGTTTTATTCGGTGTTAAATACTTTTTTAATATTTCTTGTTCTAACATAGTTTAATATAAACTTAAGGAAGAGCATCTCATCTTCTGAGATATTTTTGGTGGTGAATTCTGTACAGGTGAATTTCTGTTACCTGAACTGCCATAAAGTGAGGGTCGCCTGCACTGATTTCAAAAATTTCAGCTAACCAGCCTTTCTGGTTTTATCAGTTCTGATGCAAGGTCATTAGTCTGTAATGATAACTCATTTTTACTCTCTCCCTAATGCTGTTGATCAATCAACCATTTCAGGCATTCTCTTTTATGCCAGACTCCCAGCAATTGCTGTGTTCTGCATCTCATGGTTCCAGCTTTGCTTTTTCTGTTCTCTTTTATCTCCATCGGTCTATACCACCTTCAGATACCAATGATTAATGAGCCTTCATCGCCCTACCTCAGAAGACAGCACATCAGCTGTTATCTGAATTCTCCTGGGCTCCACTCTTATCACAGATACTTCCTTTTTGTTCTGTCCACTATTTGCCTTTCTCAGCAATTGAAAACCCCCTTGTTTATCTAATTTTTCCAATTCTGATGTAAAGACCTTGATCGTGAAACATTAATTTTATTTATACCTTCACAGATTCAGTCTGATTGCTGAATATTTCCAGTATTCTGTTTTCATTTGGGGAGTTTAAAGTAAATAGTTCAATGATTACCTTCTACAGATATCGGTGCTGATTCAGTATACAAATTACTTAAACTACTTCCAAATTATAAACAACAACTTGCAGTTAAAGCACAAACTACTGGAGTAACTCAGCGGGCCCGGCGGTTTCTCTGGGGAACATACATAGGTGACGTTTTGGGTTAGTGTCCTGACCCATAACGTCATCCATCCATGATCTCCATAACCTGCTGAGTTGCTCCAGCACTTTGTCTTTTTTTGTAAAGCAATATCGGCAGTTCCTTGTTACTATCAATTTACAGATACTCAGCTCGGCTGAGAGTTGTAGTGTATGATGGTTCCTCAGAAATGCCAAACATTCATTTTCACCTTCACTGACTAGACCACTGACTAGACCAGTGATCCTGACTCCTCCAACTGTTGTTCTGACTGCCTCTGATCACAGTAGCAAGGATCATTTACCACCCCCCCCCCACCACCACCCTTTGTCCTGTGCTGCAGATGTTGTTGATAAAATATGAGATTCCACTTTGTCTACCTTCTCCTTTAAGTCAAAAGCAACTTGCTGTAGGTCTGAAGAAGGGTCTCGACCCGAAACGTCGCCTATTTCCTTTGCTCCATAGATGCTGCCTCACCCGCAGAGTTTCTCCAGCATTTTTGTCTACCTGCTGTAATATGAGCTCTTCCAAATTCTTGCTCATTATGTTTCCACAACAGTGTTTTTCTGTGCTTTTTCTCCAAAAGGTTTTACTACTTTTCAGATATAAATAATTCAAAGCCAGTTCTTCCCCAAATGTTATTCATGTAACCGGGCCTTAACTTGCCTATGATCTTGAGTAGGAGAATACCCGCTGCTTGTGCCCACCACTGACCATGCATGTTTTCAGAAGGTTTCTATTCATTATATCAGCATAGTTTCAGAATAAAAACATCTTTATGTTGCATTAGAATGTTTAAGTGCGCTGTTCATTGATCAAAGAACAGGCCCTTTGTCCCATAATGTCTGGGACGAACATGATGCCAAGACCAACTCTTAACTCCCTGCAGATAAATCAAATCCCTCCATTCCCAGCATATCCATATGCCTATCCAAAAGTCACTTAAAAGCCACTATTGTATTTGCCTCCAACACTGACCCCAGCAACGTGTTTGCGGCACTTACCACCCTCTGTCTTGCCCTACTCATCTCCTTTACACTTAGCCCCTCTCATCTTAAAACTGTGCCTCCAGTATTTGACTTTTCTCCCCTGTGGAAAAAGGTTCTGACTGCTTACGCTATCTATGCCTCTCATAATTTTACATACTCTGTTGCAAACTGGTTGAGGCATTTAAACATGTGCATGAGAAATAGAAGCCAAAGGAGACCATTTGGCCGTTTATACTTGCTCCATATTTAATAAGGCAATGATTTTTTTTTAACCTCATGCCACTTCATGCACTAACCTAATTTCCCTCGATTTCATGTGCTCAGCAGCCTCATTCTTCACAACCCTCATTGGTCAGTAATTCCTCACGTTCCCAGCTATCCTCAATAGTTGACCTCTTAATTTGAGACTGACTCCTAACCTGATAAGACCTGTAATAACGTTGAAAGCTTCGATGAAATTACCCTCAATTTTCAAATTCCGAGTATATTCCTCGTTCTTATACTCTGTCCCGCAGCACAAACTCCACCATCGTGGGAATTGATCTGGTGAGATTTGGTTGCTCTCCCTCTGTCACAAGTCAATGATCCCTTGGGTAGGGAAGCTGGGCCTGTATGTGATCAAGGTGTGATCTCATCAGACCCCCATGTAGTTGCAGTTACAACATCTTGTAGTCTAATTTTCTTGCAGAAAAGGCCAACCTGCCATTTGTCGCCCTGTTGCTTGCTGCACTTGCTGGTTAACTTCCGGTGATTAGTGTACAGAGACACCCAGACCCTTTTAAACACCATCTTTAAACTACATAGATACATAGAAAATAGGTGCAGGAGTAGGCCATTTGGCCCTTCGAGCCTGCACCGCCATTCAATATGATCATGGCTGATCATCCAACTCAGTATCCCGTACCTGCCTTCTCTCCATACCCCCTGATCCCTTTAGCCACAAGGGCCACATCTAACTCCCTCTTAAATATAGCCAATGAACTGGCCTCAACTACCCTCTGTGGCAGAGAGTTCCAGAGATTCACCACTCTCTGTGTGAAAAAGTTTTTCCTCATCTCGGTCTTAAAGGATTTCCCCCTTATCCTTAAGCTGTGACCCCTTGTCCTGGACTTCCCCAACATCGGGAACAATCTTCCTGCATCTAGCCTGTCCAACCCCACAAGAATTTTGTACGTTTCTATAAGATCCCCTCTCAATCTCCTAAATTCTAGCGAGTATAAGCCAAGTCTATCCAGTCTTTCTTCATATGAAAGTCCTGACATCTCAGGAATCAGTCTGGTGAACCTTCTCTGCACTCCCTCTATGGCTATAATGTCCTTCCTCAGATTTGGAGACCAAAATTGTACGCAATACTCCAGGTGTGGTTTCACCAAGACCCTGTACAACTGCAGTAGAACCTCCCTGCTCCTATACTCAAATCCTCTTGCTATGAAGGCCAACATACCATTCGCTTTCTTCACTGCCTGCTGCACCTGCATGCCTACTTTCAATGACTGGTGTACCATGACACCCAGGTCTCGCTGCCCTCCCCATTTCCTAATCGGCCACCATTTAGATAATAGTCTGCCTTCCCGTTTTTGCCACCAAAGTGGATAACCTCACATTTATCCACATTATACTGCATCTGCCAAACATTTGCCCACTCACCCAGCCTATCCAAGTCACCTTGCAGTCTCCTAGCATCCTCCTCACAGCTAACACTGCCCCCCAGCTTAGTGTCATCCGCAAACTTGGAGATGTTGCTTTCAATTCCCTCGTCCAGATCATTAATATAAATTGTAAATAGCTGGGGTCCCAGCACTGAGCCTTGCGGTACCCCACTAGTCACTGCCTGCCATTGTGAAAAGGACCCGTTTACTCCTACTCTTTGCTTCCTGTTTGCCAGCCAGTTCTCTATCCACATCAATACTGAACCCCCAATACCGTGTGATTTAAGTTTGTATCCTAATCTCTTATGTGGTACCTTGTCGAAAGCCTTCTGAAAGTCCAGATACAACACATCCACTGGTTCTCCCCTATCCACTCTACTAGTTACATCCTCGAAAAATTCTATAAGATTCGTCAGACACGATTTACCTTTCGTAAATCCATGCTGACTTTGTCCAATGATTTCACCACTTTCCAAATGTGCTGCTATCCCATCTTTAATAACTGACTCTAGCAGTTTCCCCACTACCGATGTTAGACTAACTGGTCTGTAATTCCCCGTTTTCTCTCTCCCTCCCTTCTTAAAAAGTGGGGTTACGTTTGCTACCCTCCAATCCTCAGGAACTACTCCAGAATCTAAAGAATTTTGAAAAATTATCACTAATGCATCCACTATTTCTGGAGCTACTTCCTTAAGTACTCTGGGATGCAGCCTATCTGGCCCTGGTGATTTATCGGCCTTTAATCCATTCAATTTACCCAACACCACTTCCCGACTAACCTGGATTTCACTCAGTTCCTCCATCTCCTTTGACCCGCGGCCCCCTGCTATTTCCGGCAGATTATTTATGTCTTCCTTAGTGAAGACGGAACCAAAGTAGTTATTCAATTGGTCCGCCATATCCTTGTTCCCCATGATCAATTCACCTGTTTCTGACTGCAAGGGACCTACATTTGTTTTAACTAATCTCTTTCTCTTCACATATCTATAAAAACTTTTGCAGTCAGTTTTTATGTTCCCTGCCAGTTCCCATCTATTTTCCCTTTCCTAATTAAGCCCTTTGTCCTCCTCTGCTGGTCTCCGAATTTCTCCCAGTCCTCTGGTATGCTGCTTTTTCTGGCTAATTTGTACGCAACATCTTTTGCTTTGATACTATCCCTGATTTCCCTTGTTATCCACGGATGCACTACCTTCCCTGATTTATTCTTTTGCCAAACTGGGATGAACATTTTTTGTAGTTCATCCATGCAGTCTTTAAATGCCTTCCATTGCATATCCACCGTCAACCCTTTTAGAACTAATTGCCAGTCAATCTTGGCCAATTCACGTCTCATACCCTCAAAGTTACCTTTCTTTAAGTTCAGAACCGTTGTTTCTGAATTAACAATGTCACTCTCCATCCTAATGAAGAACTCAACCATATTATGGTCACTTTTGCCCAAGGGGGCACGCACAACAAGTCCGCTAACTAACCCTTCCTCATTACTCAATACCCAGTCTAGAATAGCCTGCTCTCTCGTTGGTTCCTCTACATGTTGGTTTAGATAACTATCCCTCATACATTCCAAGAAATCCTCTTCCTCAGCACCCCTGCCAATTTGATTCACCCAATCTATATGTAGATTGAAGTCACCCATTATAACTGTTTTGCCTTTGTTGCACGCATTTCTAATTTCCTGTTTGATGCCATCCCCAACTTCACTACTACTGCTAGGTGGCCTGTACACAACACCCACCAGCGTTTTCTGCCCCTTAGTGTTTCGTAGCTCTACCCATACCGATTCCACATCCTCCAAGCTAATGTCCTTCCTTTCCACTGCGTTAATCTCCTCTCTAACCAGCAACGCTACCCCACCTCCTTTTCCTTTCTCTCTATCCCTCCTGAATATTGAATATCCCTGGATGTTCAGCTCCCAGCCTTGGTCACCCTGGAGCCATGTCTTAGAAAATACTTTGCCTTTCCTAAAAAGTGGATGACCACGTTGTTCTACACCCTGCTCTGTCTCTGTCCTTGCTCATTCACTTGGCCCTGGCACCTTGAAATCTTTGCAAACTTCATGACACACTGCCACACTGCTTTGGATCATCAGAAAATCTGTGTTATACTTGGTTATCTCAATATCGTTGATGTAGATTTGGAACAGCTGCTCCCTGTGGCATCATGCTACCTACAGCCTCCAGTACAAAAACAGCCCACTCTTCTATTGTTTACAGATTAATTGATTGTTGTGTGAAACCTTGCCAAAGCCCTCACAGTCAAAGATACAATATCACTCTTTCCTTTAACCTTACTCATAAACCTCAAATTCTTAACATATTTGTCAAACATGATTTCCTTGTCATTAAACCATGTTGACTGTCCAACATGTTTACTGTTTTCTAATTAAAACGCAAGCTGTTAAAAGACTCTAGCGAGCGCTCCAGGAGCACATCTGGAACGGACTGCTGGGCCCTGTGGGTCCACTCATTCATTCCATGACACCATCTCAACTCCATCTTACCCTACCCCCATATTCCTGTGTTTCTTTAACACCCATAAATCTATTTAATCTCTGTACTAAATGGTTGGCCACAATTGTTCTTGGATATAGACCCTTCCATCCTGCACATCCTCCATGGTTTCTGCCCTGTTAGTCCCCATAAGAATTTTGTTTTGAGGAGATCGCTATTCAATTTCTATACTTTTGGAAGTATTGATCAGTCATCTCTCCTCATTGGGCAGTCATCATAGCCCAGGAATGTGTTTAGAGAACTATATCACACTCCCTGAAAGGCAGGCAGCCCCTTCTTTAGCAAAGGAGATCATATCGTAGAGTTCTGAAAATGGTCTTGTGAAAATTACGGGCGGCACAGTGGCGCAGCAGTAGAATTGCTGCCTTACAGGGCCAGAAACCTGGGTTCGATCCTGGTTATGGGTGCTGTCTTTACAGGGTTTGTACGTTCTCCCTGTGACCATGTGGGTTGTCTTTGGGTGCTCCGGTTTTCTCCCACATTCCAAATGTGCACAGGTTTGTAGGTTAATTGGCTTCGGTAAATCGTCCTTTGTGTGTGGGGTAGTTCTAGTGAATGGGGTCACTGCTGGTCAGCGCTGACTCGGTGGACCGAAGAGTCTGTTTCCACTATATCTAAATTCTAAAGAAAATACTATATAATAGCAGTATGATTTCTTCTCTTTTATACTAAAGTCAATTTTAAAATAAAACATAATGTACCATTTTCCCATGTTCAAATCAGAAAGCCTTCTCATCTCAGTATCAGCTGGAATCGGGCTGTGGCAGTGGAATACAAGACATGGCCTGTTTGGTCTTGCAGAGAATATTCACTCAATGCCAAGTTTGAGGCTCTCCATATGTTTTCCAACTGAATAGTTAATTAAATTATTGTTGAGATTAATGTCAGACAGTTGGTAGCAGAGGCACCAACTGAGCATTGTTGAGGAATGGTGTGCAAAATTGCCTTATAGGTTTCACCAAACCATACCCTTGTTTGATGCCCCTGTAACTTTTTTGTTCTTCAATCTCTCTCTCCATAAATAAGTACCTTTACTTCATATAATCAGCTTCACGATTACTGTCAGTGGGGGTTGTCTAATGATTATACCATGTTAAATTGTTGTTGCCGTATTTCAATGTGGAGTAACGTGCAGTAAAATGTGCAAATCCCAATGACTCAGTATCCAACTCACCATCTCTGCAACTTGCTGAGATTCGTGCTTGCCCTGGGTCTCTCCAAGTTCAACGGAGAATTTATTATTATACTCTGACATTATAATTATCTAATGACCAGTGTGCTGGGAAAATAATATTTGAATAGCATCCAACAGTCCATAAAGTCAGCCAGTCAGGCACCACCAAAGATGCAATGATGCCGGATTATCAGTTTTTCTGTAGTCTGTTAGCTGCTGAAGAATCCATTGGGTTTTTGTAACAGGAAATATCACTGATAGAATCCGTTAGCACAAATAACTGAGGTGCTCCCTACAATAAGTCAAATTATAATCAAAAAATGAAAAGCAGTGCACTCAGAAGTGACTAAGATTTAATTCACAAAGGTTATTATGCCACTTCAGAATTTTGTTTCAGGCATTCTTTGTCCTCAAATGAATTGATTAAACCATGTATATGTTGGGAAACTGGATGTGTATCATCCATAGAGTTGATGTTTACTCCAGTTTGGATATCCAAAATCAGAATATGTTTGGGATTCGCACCAAATTAGATATATGAATCTTGGACCAATCGTTTCCATGTGCTGTCATTGTAAAATTGAAGCATTTCAAGACCATCTACAACTGGAGGGGATGTTCTGGTGCTAGCAAAACCATATCCAATTGATAAGACCTGTAATAATATCAGTGGTTGGATTCCAGATTTATCCATCATTCAAATGCTGCTCATTTCCAAGGAATTTGGATTAGATTTTTATTTGAAGCATAAAATAAAATGGCAATTCTTGCCAAATCTATAAAGCAGTTGTTAGAACCGAAATGTTCATCCCCGGGTAACGAACAGATTCTGCTTTATAAACGTCCATAAGTCACAAAATACACAAAAATCACCCATGTGCTGAAATCACCAGCTTTGGTGGTGCCATGCTGGCAGATTTTACGGTCTATTGGATGTTCTTCAATTGCCAAATGCCTACAAGAAGAAACAGTTACTGAAAGTGGAGAGAGTGGGGAAACTAGTTCTGCTGAGTGTACATACCTTTGTTACTGTCAGATTTCTCAATGTTCACTATTATGGGAGCTCAATTGTATGTAGAGGTGCAAATAATTTGGGCTTTTAGAACCTGGGACAGCGTGTATTGAGTTACAATATTTGTGAAGTCTTCACAATGTGCACTAATGTGTAGCAACACTAGTAACTACTTTTGTGCATTTTGCTGAGCGTATCAATGATCCTGAACTGTGCAAGACTAATGGTTTTCTTTTCTGTTAGGTGATTTGCTTAGCAGCCTATTGCAGGCTCCCCTAGCTGCCAAATTATTAAACCAGCCAATTCCAATCTTGGACCCAGAGAGTGAACAAGTTTGTTCTCTGGCTCTGGACTGTCTCACTCATCTCTTCAGTTGGATCCCACTCTCCACCAGTATCACCCCTACGCTCCTCACCACCATCTTCCATTTTGCTCGTTTTGGCTGTGACACCCGTGCCAAGAAGTTCGTTGCTGTGAATGGAAATGGCCACAACAACAACCTGATGCCAGAGCGAGGCAAGCTGGGTGTGCTGGCCATGTCTTGTATTAATGAACTCATGTCGAAGAACTGTGTCCCTGTGGAGTTTGAGGAGTATCTGCTGCGCATGTTCCAGCAGACCTTCTACTTGCTGCAGAAAATCACCAAAGAGAACAATGCACACTCCATAAAGAGTCGTTTAGAAGAGCTGGAGGAAAGGTAAGCTATGTAGTGAGCATCATATAGTTTCAGTTCTTGGAAATTAAGAATATGGATTGGCTGCAGGGTCAGCAACCAGTGTGTGGGATTTGTGTGACCCGTGTGCACAAGATTCAAACCTTGCTTAAATTTGTGTAGGCATCCTTGCATTCTTAGCCCACCATCGATTACCTGTTCACACTAGTTCTACGTTATCCCACTTCCTCATCCACTCCCAACCCACTAGGGGCAGTTTATAGAGGTCATCTTTGGGATGTGGGAGGAAACCAGAGCACCCAGAAGAAACCCATGCAGTTACAGGGAGAGAATGCAAACTCCACGCACACAGCACCAGAGGTCAGGATCAAACCCAGGTCTCTGGTGCCGTGAGACAGCAGCTCTACGGCCGCGGATGTTATGCCTGCAGTCAAAAAAGGGCATAGAGATAAGCCAACAGGCCATTTGTAGCTGCAGTTGTGGGGAAGGTTCTAGAAACTGTCAGTTGGTTAGGTGTGGATTGATTAGAGAAAGTCAGTGTGGATGTGTTAAAGGCAAATGTGTGTAATTAACAATAGTTTCTTGATGAAGTAACAAGTGGATTGATGAGAGTAGTTCAGGCAGTACATGTTGATATTTAATAAAGTGCTGTCTAATTGACTGTGTCAAGTCAGAAAGCCATGGAATAAAGGCATGGAAAGAAAATTGGCCCAGTAGATAGAACAGTACAGCATAAGAACGGGTCTTTCGGCTCACAATGTCTAGGCCAGACACAATGCCAACATCTTCCCTGCCTGCATGTGATCTATATCCGTCAATTGCCTGTATATCCACATGAAGAGTCATGGGGAAACTGACTGAAAGGTTCAATAAAAGTTTGTCAACTTGAAACATTAACTTAATTTTGCTCTCCATGGGTACTCCTTGACCCTGCTAAATATTTCCTGCATTGTTTTGAATGTAAATGTGAAATATTGTTTTAAGACTGAAGGAAAGTGTACAGTGATTTCCCTGGCGGTCAGTGTTAGGATGACCTTTTTATAATGACCGTTGCTAAACGGAGCAAAATCTTCAAAGCAGCTGATGACACAGGTGGTGAAGGAAAGGGCTTCAAGAGATAGACTGGTAATATCAACGGTGAATGCTTAATTTTGAGTGATGGGAGTGTTGCATTTTAGTAGGAAAAATGAGAAAAGGCAATATTAACCAGAGGGTGCACTTTTGCAAGGGTTACGAGGGCACAAGACCGGGGGACACTGTTCATTCAAACTGGCTGGACAGGGTTAGAACATTAATTTATGAGCACACTGGGTGGTTAGACCATAAGACATAGGAGCAGAATTAGGTCATTTGGCCCATTAAGTCTGCTCCACCATTCGATCATGCCTAATCTATTTTCCCTCTCAACCCCATTGTCCTGCCTCCACACTGTAACCTTTGACGCCCTTACTGATCAACAACCTATCAATCTCAGCTTTAAAAATACCCAATGACTTGATCCCCACTGCCTTGGTCCCCACTGCCTTTTGTGGCAATGAATTCCACAGATTCCTCCTTATCCTTGGGGTCTGGCTAGAGTGGGAGTGAAAGCAAATTCAATTTATAAGGTTCAAAGTGGAAATGGTTGAGTTCTCTGAAAGGAAATAGATGCAGGACTGGGACAAGCTATGATTGCATTGCCATGGAGTTAGTATGAACTTGAAGGGCTAAATGTCCACCTTCAAAGCAGAATCATTCTGGGAGTCAGTTTCAGCAGGTTATAGTTGCAGGACTCCCTCCAAAACATATACTGAGTTATTGAAGAATTTGTCGTGGTCTCTGTTTACCATCTTGTTGAATCTCTCTCATCATTTCCCGTGTAGCTATGTGGAGAAGTTCACGGACTTCCTGCGCCTGTTTGTCAGCGTGCATCTGCGGAGGATCGAGTCCAACTCGCAGTTCCCAGTGGTAGAGTTCCTCGGCCTTCTCTTCAAGTACACCTTTCATCAGGTGAGACTGCTCTCGTGCTCCAATCTCACTGCCCTCTCCTGTAGCAGCACTGTGGCGTCCGTTCCATGGCCTTCTGTTTGTTACCTAACTCGTTTGTGGAGGCAACAAAGATATTTTCTGCTGTTTTTTTTTCCAGCCTAGTCACGAGGGTTATTTCTCTTGCCTTGATATCTGGACGATATTCCTGGACTACCTGACCAGTAAAATCAAGAGCCGGCTGGCTGATCGGGATGAGGTGCTCAACAGGTCAGCTGCTGCTTTCTAGTACTCCTGCAGCTTCTGCATCGCCAGAGATCTGTGCGTTAGGCAAGATGGCATTCCTATACAATTGTCCAGTGGTTTAGCAACCTGTGGTGGTGACTTTTGTGAAACTGCCTCCCTCCTCGTTGGGCTTCTTTCTCAACCTTTTTATTTTCTGCATGAATACTCAAAGGTATCTTGATTTGTATTTGTTGAATTAAAAAAAACTTGGTAGTAGTTTCTATGTAACGATGGCAGGAAATAACAATCGCCTACTTTGCCGGTGTGACTGAATTAGGAGCATTTGGTTAGGGCCAGACCTGTACAGTGTCTTTTTGTTCTTATTGTGTGAAAGAATATCACAATTTTTATCACTAATAGTTGATAGAATGCAAATATATCTGAATCGTCCGATTGGAAAATGTTTTATTTATAATCTCTAATGATGTAGTTTTAAGTGTTTGTTTTAATCAACATCCACTATGATGTAACCCCTCCTTGTCTCTAACTTCTGCAATCTTCAGGTCTGTGTTCTTCTAATTCTGGCTTCTTGTGCATCCACAATTACCCTTGCTCCATGATAGGTGAGCACGTGATACATTGTCAAATCAGCTGAATGTGGTCACTGCTGACCTTCTGTTAAGATGTTTTATATTGGGGAGAGGGACAGGTTCAGTCTGGGTTTCACTGCCATCGTCTTCGGCAGCTGTGTGTGTGTGTGTGTGTTGGTGACTGATGTAGAGCTAGGCTGGGAAATGCAAAGGCTATAAGTAAACACTGGGCCAGATCTGGATTGGGACAGGTTTGCAGAGCTGAAGTGAACATGATTTTCTGTAATTCCAGAGCCACAAACCCAGAATTGCTTCAAGCCTAGGCTGTCTATCCCCTTTAGCGTTGTACCGTTCGTTATCTCCCTGGTATATGGTTCCATGCATACAAACAAGCATTTGGAAGACGGGCAGGATGCATTTGCCAGCTGCTACATAACTGCAGGCATCTTTTGCCTGGTGGGAATGGGTTATTCCGCGTGCCTTCTCTTCCCATGCCAACAATAGCAGCGATCCAGGAAACGTGTTGCTTGTTGTTATTTGTAGAATGTAGGTTCTACATGCACCTTGTTAACCAGAAACTCTGCTTGAGTCGCACCAAGTGTTCTGCTGATGCCTCGTTACCTGCAGATGATGGTTTACAAAAAAAGTGCTGGAGTAACTCAGCAGGTCAGGCTGGTCAGGCAGCATCTCTGAAGAACATGGATAAGTGACGTTTTGGGACAAACCCTTTCCAGACTGAGTGTAGTAGGAAGAGAGGCGGGTTGGAACAGAAGTTTCCTGCTTACTGGATCTCAGGCTCTGTAGGCTCAGCAGCCTCGTGACTCCTGACTTCATGATACGAGCCAGCAGATTCCTGAAAAGCAGCAACTGGATGGGATTGGAGGAATATTGGTGGGCAGTCGTGGAGCTGGCCGAAAGAAGGAAAGTGAGAAGTTAAAATAAAAAAAAAGGTAAATTTGCAAGTATATCTCAGATTGCTCGAGGGCAGCCACCCAGGTCCGATGTGGAAAAACTCCTGACTCTATTTGAAAAGTGTATTTTTGAATGTACATCAAGTGCATGTAGACACAAAGAACTGTAGATGCTGGAATATTGAGCAAATTGCAGAGTGCTGGAGGAACTCAGTGGGTCAAGCAGCATCCATGAATGTTTTAGTTTGGGCCCCTTCTTCATATGAACTGTTAAAGTTACTTGTTCAATAAATGGAACAGATTCTCCCATCTCTCTCACACAAATGGGAGAGGTGAAATTTGTCTGCAGAGAAGCATTGGTTTTGTTTAAAAAATGCAAAGTTTTAATGTGGAGCAAACCTTCTCGCCTTCAGAGCTGCAGTAAAATGGCCAGAGACGTTGATTTGAAGAGCAGGGCCCTTGTTGTGCTCTCATTGCCCTGGGGTATTTAACGGCACTTTCCTGAACCCATTGCAGTGCCTGCTGGAGGTGAGAGGTTAATGAAGTGGTCTGAGGCACAGGAGGATATCAGAAACACCCAGCAGCCTGGGGAACCCGGGCATTTCTGACACACTTGGCAAGCTGGGTATCTGTAACACTAAAACCACTCTTCTATGCAATTCTTGACAAAGATAGATAAAACAAGAAATAATTTCTGCAAAAGACCACAGCATGACTTCTCTGTTGTTATGAGTTGTGTGGAACTGAAAATAGTGCTTCTTGTGATTTCAGTGACGGTAAAGTCCAGAGCGGCTGTCGTGCGCAGTCCCTTATTGTGTAGCCAGTGGATTTAGTTGTTCTGCTTTGTAAATTGCTGTGCAAGTGTTATGAGTAAGAGATGACATGCCGACACTTCTTCCTCTTGCAGCTACATTCCACTGCAGTGAGTTGTTGCATAGTGTGGAACTCCTGGCAAGCATGTTATAGCTGCTTGTCAGAGCTCTCAGGGGAATGTCGAGGCTACGCTGAACGCGACAGTCATTAATCCTCAGTGTTTTGAATTATTTGTTTCTTTTATTCAAAAATTATTGAACATTTTGTTCCAGAATGTATTAGTTTATTGCTCACAGCTGCTCTCTTGTTTATGTAGTTGAGTCTGCACTGATAAAAGGGCCTGATGTTTTATATGGCACAGTGAGTAGAGCCACAACCTCTGTATCAGAGAAGCAGATTCAACCTTGACCTTGGGTACTGTCTGTGTGGAGTTTACACTTCTCTGTGACTCTGGTTTCATCCCTAAGACATGTTGGTTGGTTAATCGTAAATCATGCCTAATGTATTGGGGAGTGGTAGGAGTTATGGACAAATGTAAAAACGTGATCAGTGGTTGATGGTGGAACTGTAATGTTACGTTCCAATGTTGTGAAACTATATTCTGCACTCTGGTGTTTTTCTCCTTGTACTTGTATTTGGGTTGGTTGTACAATCTCTACAAATTGTACAAATTATAGTATAATCTGATTAATTGTATAGCATGCAAACAAAAGCTGCTCGCTGTATCTCTGTGCACGTGATAACAATAAATCAGAACGAAAACCAATACCAAAATGTTCTTGTGTGCAGGGGACACAATGTCCTTTGAGTAGTGGTGCTTACTGCAGCCAGAAACCAGGTCCTGGGTTCTGTTCTGGCAACAGTGTCATATCTCATGACTTTATTCTGTTTTCTTTCTGAACCTAGAGACCAACTGATCGACAGTGAGTAACACTAAAAATAAAGACACTTCTAGAAAGTCCATTGCTGAGGGGGAGATTTTGGCATTTCCGTAGCAGTGAATCTCCACTTAGAGCAAGTTACTGTTACAGGACAAGCAGGCAGAGCTAGTGAAAGTCCAACTTGATGTGCGGTGATGGCAGCCACCAGGCTTCCTGCCTTAATTTATTGAGTGCCAGAGTTTATTGCCTTGCGAGTCACTGTCTGCTGCTTCTTTTCACAGGTACAAAGGTGCATTGGTCATGTTACTGACTGAGGTCTTGCATCGCGTACAGTTCCGCTACAACCAAGCGCAGCTTGAAGAACTTGATGATGAGACACTGGACGATGATGTGAGTGAACTGGTGAACCAGGGTGCACAGTGTTGTTCAGCTGTTCAAGTGTTGTTCAACTGTTCCTGCAGTTGTTCAGCAAGTTGTTCTTGTGAAAGAAACAAGACCTAATCTAGCAAAACACAAAGTGCTGGAGGAGCTCAGTGGGTCGGCAGCATTTGTGGAGGGAATGGTCCTGACCCAAAACGTTTTCTGTCCATTTCCTCCACGGATGCTGCCTGACCTGCTGAGCTCCTCTAGTACTTTGTTTTGCACCAGATTGTAACATCTGCAATTTATTGTGTCTCCTAATATAGAAAGTTTCTCAAAGAAAAATAGTTTATTTTATAAGCAGCTTCCCATCCACGCACTGCCAATCTATGCAGGAAGATGGATGTACAGTCTGTACTGGGGTGGTTTTTAATCCTTGTATGCTTGTGTAACCTGACCAGCATCTTGTTAAAGTTCATTTTGACACAGCTCGTCCCTCTGTCCTTCTCTCTTCCTTTGTATCCAACCTGAATCTCCCCCCCCCCCCCACCCCCCCACACACACACACACACACGTGTTTGGTGTGGCATTCTGGTGTGTGAGTTCAGCTTCTTCCAGGTTTAGGTTTGTTGTTGTCACATGTACCCCCAGGGTACAGTGAAAATAGTTTTTTTTCATGTGATCAGATAATACTATACATAAATACAATCAAGTCAAGAACAACAAGTAGAGCAAAGGAGAAAGATAGAGTACAGAATATAGTTCTCAGCATTGTAGTGCTTCAGTTCCATAGACAAAGTCCAATGTCAATTATGGGGCAGAGGTGAATCGGGCAGTACCCTAGCTTATTTAAGGACTATTCAGAAGCCAAGCAGCCAACTGGAAATGGCTAGCACTGTATTTAGCTGCTCCAACAGGCTTGAGGAGCTGTCTTGCCTAGTGCTGCTCCAGGGCTTAGGTGCTAGCTGGATGTAGCCATCCCTGAGTATTTGTTTTCTGGGCTCGGGCACTGTTACTACAGAGTCAAGTTGGGTCCTGCTGGAGTTGCAGTAGTTAAAGGTAAAAGGTGTGGCAGCAGGTTTGCATTCCAAGATATATGATGCCTATGGCGGTAATAAAGTTGTGCCTTTAAGCACAGTAATGTGGATCAGACATTGAGGCTTGTGATTCCGCTAAAAAGTGAGCCCTGCACACCCTACCTGTCGGGTGATTTTGACCAGCAAAGGGGTTAGCATCAATTCTGAAGGCATTGAACTGTGTCACGAAAGATCTGCACGGTGACTTAATATTGCAACACTCTTGCCTGTGTCATTCTTAATTCCTCCCAGAAAATAGGACCTGCAGCCACATGAACAACAGTAGGCTTGTTTAGTAGAATGTAGGCTCAAGGAACTGCAGATGCTAGTTTACAAAAATCAAACAGTGCTGGAGTAACAGCGGGTCACGCAGTGTCTGTGGAGAACATGGATAGGTGACGTTTCTGATCTGAAGAGGGACCCCGACACAAAATTATGTCGATCCATGTTTGCCTGACCTGCTGAGTTACTCCAGCACTTTGTCTTTTTTTTGTTCAGTAGAATTCTACAGTGCGTTTCCTGATTAGTGTACAAGAGTCAGCAGTATGCTTAACGTAGTCACTGTGGCAGGAAATGAGGGAGCTATTTTACACATGAAGCTCCCACACCCCATTGAGGCTGCCTGCGGGGTCTGAGGAAGTTCAGCAGCTTTACCCTTTGCTTGCAGCAACAGACTGAGTGGCAGCGCTACCTGCGGCAGAGCTTGGAGGTGGTGGCCAAAGTGATGGAGCTTCTCCCGTCCCACGCCTTTTCTACAATCGTAAGTAGCAATGCGGAATATTGCATTAACACCAACCCAATGTTAGCTGCCTTTTCACTGTACTCTCTGTGCTAGCTGGACAGAGCCACCCCAGTCCCCACACCCTCCGGGTTGGGACCGCCCCACAGGATGTAAACCAGAGCAGAAATAGACCAATGGTTCTTGAAGCCTGCACTGGCAATCATTAATGTCTTGGCTGTGCCACCACTTTCTAGCTCTTGTGCCTACCCCTCAAATCCTTTGTGGACCTCAGAGTGGATAGAGCCACTACCTCACAGTACCAGAGACCCAGGTACAATCCTGACTGTAGGTGCTGTCTGTGTGGAGTTTGCACGTTCTCCCTGTGACCACGTGCGTTTCCTCCCACATTCCAAAAACTTGCAGGTTGATAGGTTTCTGTAAATTGTCCCTAGTGTGTAAAAATGAATTAGTGTGTGGCGTGGGCCTTAAAGGGCCTGTTTCCACGCTGTATCTCTAAATTAAACTAAAGTTAGATAAGTTTCCAGGGTCCGATGATTGTTAACATTTTGCATCCTGTGCATCGTCTATTGGACTAATGGGCCATGGTCCCCCAGGGGATTGAAACTGGCCTAGGTTTAACTATGGTGATGTGGGCTGACTGGGTCGGGCAGTCTCCTTGTCCCATCATTGTCACAGGGATCAAACTAACTCCCCAGAGTTGAAAGACGCTTGACTCGCCACTCCACAGTCACAGTCCTTCCATTGCTACGCAGACGATAAACAACTCTATCTCCCCCTGAAGCCCAAAAACCAATCAAATCTGCTTAACCTTACCCACTGCCTCGAGGATATAAAGTGTTGGATGGCCCAGAACTTCCTCCAACTAAACGAGAGTAAGTCTGAGGTCATCCTTCTCGGCCCCTCGCACTCAATCAAAATGATAGCAGGCAGCCTTGGAAGCCTCACCCCACTACTCAAACCTCACGTAAAAAACCTTGGCGTGATATTTGACTCCGCACTGAAATTTGACAAAAAGTCAATGCCGTGGTAAAAGCTAGCTTCTTTCAGCTTCGGACAATAGCTAAAATAAAACAATTCCTCCAGTTTGATGACCTCGAAAAGATCATCCACACATTCATCTCATCCCGCCTAGATTACTGCAACTCCCTTTACACTGGCATCAGCCGATCTTCCCTGTCCCACCTGCAACTGGTCCAAAACGCTGCAGCGAGACTCCTGACGGGCACCCGAAAAAGGGACCACATCACCCCGATCCTGGCCTCTCTCCACTGGCTCCCTGTGCGGTTCCGTATAAACTTCAAGATCCTCCTCCATGTCTACAAAGCCCTCAATGGGCTTGCCCCCACCTACATAAAAAGTCTTCTCACCCACCACTCCACCTCCAGGCCCCTCAGATCGGCCAACTTGGGGTTGCTGAATATCCCACGGTCTAGGCATAAGCTCAGGAGCGACCGTGCCTTTGCGGTTGCAGCCCCTAGACTGTGGAACAGCATCCCCTTTCCCATCAGAACTGCCCCCTCCATCGACTCTTATAAGTCGAGACTAAAAACTTATCTATACTCCCAAGCCTTTCCTGACGTCCTCTGAGTGAGGGCTACATGTATATGTCTAGGTCCCTACCTGGTCGGTGAGGCGTTTTTTTCTCCGGGCTGCCCCGTCGACCCGTCCTTGCGGCCTACCAGCGGGCCTGGAGTGGCGTTTCCTGGCGGGGGCCGCCTCGCACCTTCAGCTTTGGTGGCGGCACAGCGCTGGAGCGCTATCGTGGAGCGGAGCGGGCGATGCCTTGCCTGGGTCGCCACGCTGGATCGACGCGCTGGAGCTCCGAGTTCAACACCGGACTGCGGAGCGGCCAGCCGCGGGCGGTGGCGCCGACTCTAACATCGGGAGCCTCGGAGCTCCATACCGGCGCGGCCCTGTCGGCTTCAGACGCCACGGACTCCGGTAGGGAATCGGCCGTCCCAGCCGCTGCGAGGACTGTCCCGACACCGGGGCAACTGCACCCGGCGAGAACGGCCAGGAACATCGGGCCTCCGTAGAGGCAACTGTGGAGGCCTCAATATGCCGTCTTTGGGAGAACTGGGGTTGGGGACTGGACATTGTGCCTCCCCCCACAGTGGTAATCATTGTGGGGGGATGATTTTTGTGTGTAAATGTTAATTGATTGTTTTACTTTGTGTCCAAGATGGCTGCCGGAAGGAGGAGTGGACGCTGGCGCGTATTAGCAGCCGCTGCTCTCTCTTCCATACTGTGTTTTTGATTTTTGTGTTCGGATTGAATTCTGTTTTTAATTTGTGTACTTGTGATGTCTTTACTATTTATTTCATTCCGCTTACATGTTTCTACTGTAAAATCTTGTTAAATCTTGTAAGGTGTCCTTGAGATTTGAAAGGCGCCCATAAATAAAATGTATTATTATTATTATTATTATTATATATGTATGTAGTTTGTTTTGTTTATGCTATTCTTATAACAAATGTAAAGCACTTTGGCCTACGAGAGTTGATTTTTAAATGTGCTATATAAATATAGTGGCACGGACACTATAATAACTGGCACTGGCCACTTCAATAACTGGCACTGGCCACTCAAATCAGCCACCCCGGACATGTTTATGATTGGTCTTACTGTATTTTAACGTTGTTTGTATCTATTTTAACTTATACTGTTCCATCAGGGACTGGATTGTTTTAGTGTTGTTATTATTATTATTATGTGTGAAATGTTTTAAATGTCATGTGCGATGCTCCGGTATTCCCTGGGAAACGTCTTTTCGTTTTGCACTGCACAACTGTTGCTTGCAAGATGACAATAAAGGAATTGAATTGAATTGAATTGAAATAAATGTGACTTGACTTGACTTGTAATAAGATTAAGAATGGGCAGTACTTGTACTAAAATTCCTCAATAATTGTTGAGCTGCTTTCATTGCTTGTTTGCTTTCTGTCCCTAGTTTCCCATCTTGCAGGATAACCTTGAAGTTTACCTGGGTTTGCAGCAGTTTGTTGAAACCACTGGACAAGGTAAGTGGCTGGACTGCTGCTAACATGTAACTACAACATTGATGTTGGCTTTTGTAAGAACCATCTGTAAATATGAAGATATTTAACCTTATAATCACTAGAATGATAAAATGTTGTTAAAATGTTAATGCTGCAAGAAAAAGAGGCAAAATGCTGGAGAAACTCAGCAGGTCAGGCAGCGTTCATGGAGAACGTGGATCGATGACGTTTCAGTTCAGGACGCTTCTTCACCTGAAAAGTCACCTATCTATGTTCTCCAGGGATGCTGCCTGACCTACTGAGTTACTCCAACACTTTTTTTTGCAGACCAGCACCTGTGGTTCTTTGTTCTATTTATTGCTGCAAGAAGCCGACTTGTTAAAAAGTGATGATAAATTTGCCACAAATTGAGCAAGTGAATATAAAAGGAGTTGAAATGCAAGCACTCTTAGAGAAACGTGTTCTAATCTTGCATCGGTTTTAGGTAGATTTTTAGACGAGCTGTGGTTACGCTGATTACAGAAACACAGAAAATAGGTGCAGGAGGAGGCCATTCGGCTCTTCGAGCCAGCACCACCATTCATTGTGATCATGGCTGATCGTCCCCTATCAATAACCCGTGCCTGCCTTCTCCCCATATCCCTTAACTCCACTAGCCCCCAGAGCTCTATCTAACACTCTTTTAAATTAAGGGGATTTGATGCAATATAAGTACACCAATAGCATTTGAGACAAAAGCATGGAGTTGTTTAGCACAAAAGTGGCTCTTTGGCCCAACTCATCCATGCCAAGCGTGGTGCCTGTCTACACCAATCTAATTTTCTGCATTAGACCCATATCCCTCTACTCCTTATCCATGTACCAGTCCAAACCATTTTTAAATATTGTAATTGTATCTATCTCTACCACCTCCTCTGGAAGCTGTTTTCATATTGCCACCACCCTCTTTGTGAAAACACACCTCTCAGATATCCTTTAAATTTATCCCCTTCTATTTTCAACCTATACCCTCTAGTTTTAAACTCTTACATTGTGAAAAAGACTCTGGCTATCTACCTTATCTACACCCCTCATCATTTTATACACCTCAGCCTTGTACATTCCAGTGAGCATAAACCTAGCATTTACAATCTGTCCTTATGGCTACAGCCACCTTTGCCGGCAGTACTGTGGTGAATTTTTTTCTACATTTTCTCTGATGCTACACCCTCCTTCATGTAGTGTGGTGACCAGAACTGTGCACAGTACTCGAGTACAGCCTGATCAAAGTTTGGTACAGCTGCAACATGACATCCCAACTCTTATTTTGGTTTGGTTTATTATTATTGTCGCATGTGATAGTGAAAATGCATACCACACGAGTAATATCAAACCACACATGACTACAACAGGTAGTGCAAAAAGAGAAAGGAAACAGTACAGAACATAGTATTACAGTTACAGAGAAAGTGCAGATAACAAAAGTGCTGGGGCCGCAGTGAGGTAGATTGGGCGATTGGGAATATATTCAGTGTCCCGGGGGCAAGCATGCCGAATGCCCTCATTACTGCCCTATCTACCTGTGTAGTCGTTGGCGAGCTCAGACTTGGAATAGTGTATGCAGGTTTGGTTGCTCAGCTCTAGGAAGAACATCATTAAATGGGAAAGGGTGCCGAAGAGTCTCGCCAGGATGTTAACTGAGCGTGCGGGCTTGTTATAGCAAGAGGTTGGATAGACTGGGATTTTTTTCTTTGGATTGTAGAAGGTGACCTTATTATGGTACACAAGAGCATGAGGGGCATGGAAAAAGTGACCACTCTGTCTTTTTGCCAGGATTGAGGATTCTAAAATTAGAGGGATTTGGCTTAAGGTGAGAGGGGAGAGATTTAGGAGGGACCTCAGGAACAATTATTTCACTCGGAGGGTAGTCCATATCTGGAATGAGCTGCCAGGCGATGCTATAGAAATGAACACAATTATGTCTTTTAAACGATGGTTGGATATATGGATAGGAAGGATTTAGAGGGCTATGTGACTAGCCCAGCAGGCCAATTGGTCAGCACAGACAAATTGGGCCAAAGGTCCTGTTTCTATGCTATAAAACTCCATTTATGAGCTTACACCCAAGGCCCCTCTGTACACCAGCACTCCTGAGATCCCTACAACTTACTGTGCATGTCTTGTTAGTATTTGTCATCCCAAAATTGCATTATCATCTCCATGATTGGATTATATGCCAACTATCACTGCTCTGCTCACTTTCAAACTGATCTACGTCCCGTCTATCCTTTCACAACCTCCTTCGTTGTCATCTACTCCAATCATTTTTGTGTTGTCAGTAAGTTTACTAATCTGTCTGGCTACATTCTCATCCAAGTCATTTTGTTAAACAATGGTCCTAGCAGTGATCCCAGCGATACACCATTGGTGTAGGAAAGAACTGCGGATGCTGGTTTAAATCGAAAGTAGACACAAAATGCTGGAGTAACTCGGCGGGACTGGCAGCATCTCTGGAGAGAAGGAATGGGTGACGTTTCAGGTCAAGACATCACCAGGTCCTTCTCTCCAGAGATGTAGAGATGAGTTACTCCAGCATTTTGTGTCTACCTTTGAGATACATCATTGGTTACAGACTTCCAGTCTTGACCCAAAATGTCACTTATTCATTTTCTCCAGAGATGCCTGACCCACTGAGTTACTCTAGCATTTTGTGTCTATTTCCAATCTCTACCACTGTCCTTGTCTTCCTACCACCAATTTGGATCCAGTTTGCCTGCACACCTTGTCACAGTCCATCATCGGTTACACCAGTAAGTAGGGGGAAAAAGCAAAGGGTGTGAATGGTTGTATTGGAGAGATGGGAATGTCATCAATATCTCCTCACAAAGACCTGGTGACTCAGGTAGTGGTTTCAACTGAGATTAGTTGTTAATGAGGTGGTATCACAGTGCATATTGCACATTGCGGCACTGGCTATAGTGATGGCAAAGGTGCAGGGCATTCCCCTCGCTTGGACTGATGTATATGCACAATGGTTTAACGTGTGCCTTGGCGTTTCATCACAGATGCATTTTTCTTTAGTTCACAGACTGAATATCACAGCAGAGAATGACTGTCGCCGTTTGCATTGCTCTTTACGTGATCTCAGCTCGCTCCTTCAGACCAGTGGTCGCCTGGCAGAGTATTTTATTGGGGACGTATTTGCTGGCAGGTTTAATGATGCGCTCAGAGTAGTGGAAAGGTAAGACCTATTTAAATTGCTAGCTGAGTGATTCAATAGTTGGGGAAACTTTTTTCCCCAATCACTTACCTCGACGGAGATGCGATTTCCCCCCGTATCGTATCTCTGTCCTCACTGCGTCCTAACATTGTGGATCAATGAGATCTTGTGTGTTGTTTATTTCATTTTAAATGCTGCTGAAAATTTGGAGAGAAAAAATAATGTTTAGCAAATACTCAGCTAGTAAGAATTTCAAGGTTTCAAGGTCAGTTTATTGTCACCTGTACCAAAGTACGGTGAAATTTGAGTTACAATACAGCCATACTAAGTGTAAGGCACAAAACCACATAAACGTTATCATAAAAATCCATCACAGTGGATTCCGCATTCCTCACTGATGGAAGGCAATAAAGTTCAATCTTCCTCTTTGTTCTCCTGCGGTCGGGGCAGTCAAACCATCCACGGTCTGGGCGATCAAAGCCCCTGCAGCCGACGTGCGAAGCCCCCGTCAGGGTGATCGAAACTCCCGCGTTGGGGCGTTTGAAACTCTCCCCGGCATGGAACACCCCAGTCGGCCTCTTCTTACCAGAAACTGCAGGCTTCACGATGTTAAAGTCCACAGCCCCTGCGGTTGGTGATTCGATCCCCGGCAAAGGGATCGCAAGATCCGTGATGTTAAAGTCCCGCAGACTCCTGCGACCTAGAGCGTCTGTCGGCCTCCAGGAATGGCCGCCAACTCCACAATGTTAGGACGCAGTGAGGACAGAGATACGATACGGGGGGAAATCGCATCTCCGTCGAGGTAAGTGATTGGGGAAAAAAGTTTCCCCAACCCCCCCCACCCCCCCACATAAAACAAGCCAAGGAACACTAAAGCATACTTTTAACACATACTAAAAATAACAAAAAGAAGAAAAGACAGCCAGACTGTTGGCGAGTCAGCCACTGCTTGTGGTGCCACCCAGTGTTCAGCTATTGAGGGAGAAATAATTAGTACAAGACATTAAAGGTCGTAAAGCTGAAATATCATCACAGTTTCTCTCTCCATTGATAGTATCCGACCTGCTGAGCATTTACAGCATTTTCAGTTATGCCTTTACTAAATGATGCCATTGATTTATTTACAATTGAATTTTCAACTCTCAAAAGTTTTTGTTTGTGCCGCTTTAATAATCCTCTTGATGATGAGCCAGAATAACCAAATATTTTTGTACTCTTTGCGTTCCAATTTCCTGATTCTCAGCTGACTAAATGTTTTCCGATGGAGTTCGGTCACCAGTACCTTGTGCAGCCTGGACTGTATTCATACTAAAACCAAACTGTCAAAGCGTTTCATACTGTTTCTCCTGAGGCCTGGCTTTTGATGTCTTAAGCTGTTTTTCTTGACCAGAAGATGAAGGATCCAACTTTACTATAAATTTCTATCCAATCCTTACACCCTCAGTCTTCTGCACTGTAAGGAATACAAGCCTAGTTTCTAATCAGGGGTTTGGCTTAGGAATTGCAGACAGGCCATCCCTGCTTAGAACTATCCATTTGCCGCTACACGTACGTTTCTCTCATTGCAGTCCTGCTCCAAATGTGTGTATGTTTAATGTGTTCTAACATGTATACATTTATTGCTGATTTCTCAGGCTAGTGGAAGTGACATCGTATGGGTCCCAAATCAAGCTGTACGATATGGAAACAGCAGTGCCATCTGTGCTGAAGCCAGATTTGATTGATGTGTAAGTACACAGTTGATCCTGTCGGCTAAATCTGTTTTGCATGTTGATATCAAAAGATGGACAAAATGGCACACTCCTCTCCTGGTCATGCCCTGACATACCAACGGAAGGAAGCTAAACTGATCAAAATGTGCTGCTGCTTGGCTTTGCCTTGAACTTAGCAATGGATTTGTCTGATTGAATATGGTTGTGTCCACTCAGCAGACAGTTACTCAAAACTTTAATCTGAAAACCTGTTGACAATAACTGTCCAGCTAAAGAATACCTCTTTGCCAGTCCGTGCCAACTCAGTGCACCATAGAGGGAACGCCTGGACAACCTGTCCAGTTACTCAGTCCAATGTGATTTCCTTCTCATTGGGGATGGTGTTTGTTTTGAGGGTGGCAGGAACGTGTTGAGGCAGAACGTCAGCCTTATAAAAGGACTGGACAAGCTAGATGTAGGAAAAAATGTCCCAATGTTGGGCGAGTCCTGAACCAGGGGCCACAGTCTTAGAATAAAGGGGAGGCCATTTAAGACTGAGGTGAGAAAAAACTTTTTCACCCAGAGACTTGTGAATTTGTGGAATTCCCTGCCACAGAGGGCAGTGGAGGCCAAATCACTGGATGGATTTAAGAGAGAGTTAGATAGAGCTCTAGGGGCTAGTGGAATCAAGGGATATGGGGAGAAGGCAGGCACGGGTTATTGATTGGGGACGATCAGCCATGATCACAATGAATGGCTCGAAGGGCCGAATGGCAGCCTCCTGCACATATTTTCCATGTTTCTATGTAACCTGAATGGATGGTGAAGCAGACTCAGTGATCCTACCTTTCATGGCCACAGGGTGTCCCAAGTGCTCTCCAACCAATCGTTTGCTACACTGAGGAAATCTTGGTAACCAATCATATAGGAAAATCGTACGGAGCAACATAAAGTCACAGTTAATCTGTTCTCAATGCCGATTGAACAAATAAATACTGAGCCAACAAAGCAGGGCGAGTGTGCATTCTGTCTGCACAGACACAACTATTCACATAGATACATAGAAAATAGGTGCAGGAGTAGACCATTCGGCCCTTTGAGCCTGCACCGCCATTCAATATGATCATGGCTGATCATCCAACTCAGTATCCCGTACCTGCCTTCTCTCCATACCCTCTGATCCCTTTAGCCACAAGGGCCACATCTAACTCCCTCTTAAATATAGCCAATGAACTGGCCTCAACTACCCTCTGTGGCAGAGAGTTCCAGAGATTCACCACTCTCTGTGTGAAAAAGTTTTTTCTCATCTCGGTCTTAAAGGATTTCCCCCTTATCCTTAAGCTGTGACCCCTTGTCCTGGACTTCCCCAACATCGGGAACAATCTTCCTGCATCTAGCCAGTCCAACCCCATAAGAATTTTGTACGTTTCTATAAGATCCCCTCTCAATCTCCTAAATTCTAGCGAGTATAAGCCAAGTCTATCCAGTCTTTCTTCATATGAAAGTCCTGACATCCCAGGAATCAGTCTGGTGAACCTTCTCTGCACTCCCTCTATGGCTATAATGTCCTTCCTCAGATTTGGAGACCAAAACTGTACGCAATACTCCAGGTGTGGTCTCACCAAGACCCTGTACAACTGCAGTAGAACCTCCCTGCTCCTATACTCAAATCCTTTTGCTATGAAAGCTAACATACCATTCGCTTTCTTCACTGCCTGCTGCACCTGCATGCCTACTTTCAATGACTGGTGTACCATGACACCCAGGTCTCGCTGCATCTCCCCTTTTCCTAATCGGCCACCATTTAGATAATAGTCTGCTTTCCTGTTTTTGCCACCAAAGTGGATAACCTCACATTTATCCACATTATACTGCATCTGCCAAACATTTGCCCACTCACCCAGCCTATCCAGGTCACCTTGCAGTCTCCTAGCATCCTCCTCACAGCTAACACTGCCCCCCAGCTTAGTGTCATCCGCAAACTTGGAGATGTTGCCTTCAATTCCCTCATCCAGATCATGAATATAAATTGTAAATAGCTGGGGTCCCAGCACTGAGCCTTGCGGTACCCCATTAGTCACTGCCTGCCATTGTGAAAAGGACCCGTTTACTCCTACTCTTTGCTTCCTGTTTGCCAGCCAGTTCTCTATCCACATCAATACTGAACCCCCAATACCGTGTGCTTTAAGTTTGTATACTAATCTCTTATGTGGGACCTTGTCGAAAGCCTTCTGAAAGTCCAGATACAACACATCCACTGGTTCTCCCCTATCCACTCTACTAGTTACATCCTCAAAAAATTCTATAAGATTCGTCAGACATGATTTACCTTTCGTAAATCCATGCTGACTTTGTCCAATGATTTCACCACTTTCCAAATGTGCTGCTATCCCATCTTTAATAACTGACTCTAGCAGTTACCTCACGGCTCCAGAGACACGGGTTCAATCCTGACCTCTGGTGTTGTCTGTATGAAATCTGCATGTCTCCCTGTGACCATAGGGTGATGAGCAAACTCGCTCTGCTTTGTTGGCTAAGTATTTATTTGTTCAATTGACATTTCTAGAACAGATTAACAGTGACTTTTTTTTGCTCTCGGGTTTCTGGTTTCCTCCCACATCCTAAAGAAGTGTGGGTTAATTGGCCGCTGTAAACCACCGCATGCGTGTGGGATGAATTATATAATTTTGGGGTAGAACAACGGATGGGAATGTGAGGGGCATAAAACCGATTGTGTGAAAGTGGGTGTTTGATGGTTGGCACAAAGGGCTGTTTCCATGCTTCATTGCTCTGACCTTGGGTTAGCGTTGACGATGGCTCTTCTGGCGGTGCCGCAGCAGCTCATTACTTGAAGCCCCCACTGTGGTCCGTCTCTACAATGGGACTCGACCTGCCAGCCTCCGACGGGGATGTGCTGCCCACTGAACCACCCGTGTTCCCGAGTGAGCACAGGGTTGTGTCGACTTGCACGTATGATGAAGATCAGGTCAGGGTGGAAGTCTCTAGGCTGCCTTCACCCAGGGTCTGTGTGGACTCGGAGTGGAGTTGGGCCCCATCATGAATCTGCTTTCCAAATCCTTGTGGTTGAACTACTGGTCTTGTCTTGCAGCCACGCACAGTCACTGGCCGCGTTGCAGGCCTACGCCCATTGGCTGGCTCAGTTTTACAGCGAGGTTCAGCGGCAAAACCCGGAGCAATTTGTGTCTCTCATCTCCACTGCTATGGAAGCCACTGCTCCCCTCATCAGCTCAAAGGTATGTCAGCAGCTTCACTGATCTCTGACAACACACAACGCAGGTGCTCAATGAACCAACACTTTCATGGCTACTGTTAATAAGATGAGATTTTATTTAATTGCAATTTTTTAAATTTAATTACTTAAAGTTAAATTTCCCTTGCTGCCATTGTGGAATTTGTATTGTGTCTCTGGAGCGGATATTGAGAACTCATACACCAGTGCAAGACTGTGAGATTGCCTTGTTGAGTGGGGTCGGTGAGGGGCATGAGCCAGAAAGCTTTGTGTTCCACATTGAGTTGTCTCGACAGGTGCCAGAGAAGCTACTGCTCTCAGCGTGCCATCTGCTGCTGTCGTTGGCTACTACCGTACGGCCGTCTTTCTGGTCAGGATACGAGCCGT